>JARWAU010000113.1:0-191697 GCA_029958995.1 Bombus sonorus
ACCTAACCCCAACCTAACCCCAACCTAACCCCTAAACCAACTAACCCCAACCTAACCCCAACCTAACCCCAACCTAACCCACCACCTAACCCCAACCTAACCCCCAACCTAACCCCAACCTAACCCCAACCTAACCCCAACCTAACCCCAACCTAACCCCCACCTAACCCCACCGAACCCCAACCTAACCCCAACCTACCCCAACCTACCCCAACCTAACCCCCTACCTAACCCCACCTACCCAACCTAACCCCAACCTAACCCACCTAACCCCACCAACCCAACCAACCCCAACCTAACCCCACCTAACCCAACCTAACCCACCTAACCCAACCGTAACCCCAACCTACCCCAACCTACCCCAACCTAACCCCAACCTAACCACCTAACCCCCAACCTAACCCCAACCCTAACCCCACCTAACCCCACCCTAACCCCAACCTACCCCACCTAACCCACCTAACCCCACCTACCCCCACTCACCCCCCCTACCCCCAACCTACCCCACCTCCCACCCTACCCCCACCTACCCCAACCTAACCCCAACCTAACCCCCACCTACCCCAACCTACCCCACCTAACCCACCTACCCCAACCTAACCCCAACCTAACCCCAACCTAACCCCAACCTAACCCCAACCTAACCCCAACCTAACCCCAACCTAACCCCAACCTAACCCCAACCTAACCCCAACCTAACCCCAACCTAACCCCAACCTAACCCCAACCTAACCCCAACCTAACCCCAACCTAACCCCAACCTAACCCCAACCTAACCCCAACCTAACCCCAACCTAACCCCAACCTAACCCCAACCTAACCCCAACCTAACCCCAACCTAACCCCAACCTAACCCCAACCTAACCCCAACCTAACCCCAACCTAACCCCAACCTAACCCCAACCTAACCCCAACCTAACCCCAACCTAACCCCAACCTAACCCCAACCTAACCCCAACCTAACCCCAACCTAACCCCAACCTAACCCCAACCTAACCCCAACCTAACCCCAACCTAACCCCAACCTAACCCCAACCTAACCCCAACCTAACCCCAACCTAACCCCAACCTAACCCCAACCTAACCCCAACCTAACCCCAACCTAACCCCAACCTAACCCCAACCTAACCCCAACCTAACCCCAACCTAACCCCAACCTAACCCCAACCTAACCCCAACCTAACCCCAACCTAACCCCAACCTAACCCCAACCTAACCCCAACCTAACCCCAACCTAACCCCAACCTAACCCCAACCTAACCCCAACCTAACCCCAACCTAACCCCAACCTAACCCCAACCTAACCCCAACCTAACCCCAACCTAACCCCAACCTAACCCCAACCTAACCCCAACCTAACCCCAACCTAACCCCAACCTAACCCCAACCTAACCCCAACCTAACCCCAACCTAACCCCAACCTAACCCCAACCTAACCCCAACCTAACCCCAACCTAACCCCAACCTAACCCCAACCTAACCCCAACCTAACCCCAACCTAACCCCAACCTAACCCCAACCTAACCCCAACCTAACCCCAACCTAACCCCAACCTAACCCCAACCTAACCCCAACCTAACCCCAACCTAACCCCAACCTAACCCCAACCTAACCCCAACCTAACCCCAACCTAACCCCAACCTAACCCCAACCTAACCCCAACCTAACCCCAACCTAACCCCAACCTAACCCCAACCTAACCCCAACCTAACCCCAACCTAACCCCAACCTAACCCCAACCTAACCCCAACCTAACCCCAACCTAACCCCAACCTAACCCCAACCTAACCCCAACCTAACCCCAACCTAACCCCAACCTAACCCCAACCTAACCCCAACCTAACCCCAACCTAACCCCAACCTAACCCCAACCTAACCCCAACCTAACCCCAACCTAACCCCAACCTAACCCCAACCTAACCCCAACCTAACCCCAACCTAACCCCAACCTAACCCCAACCTAACCCCAACCTAACCCCAACCTAACCCCAACCTAACCCCAACCTAACCCCAACCTAACCCCAACCTAACCCCAACCTAACCCCAACCTAACCCCAACCTAACCCCAACCTAACCCCAACCTAACCCCAACCTAACCCCAACCTAACCCCAACCTAACCCCAACCTAACCCCAACCTAACCCCAACCTAACCCCAACCTAACCCCAACCTAACCCCAACCTAACCCCAACCTAACCCCAACCTAACCCCAACCTAACCCCAACCTAACCCCAACCTAACCCCAACCTAACCCCAACCTAACCCCAACCTAACCCCAACCTAACCCCAACCTAACCCCAACCTAACCCCAACCTAACCCCAACCTAACCCCAACCTAACCCCAACCTAACCCCAACCTAACCCCAACCTAACCCCAACCTAACCCCAACCTAACCCCAACCTAACCCCAACCTAACCCCAACCTAACCCCAACCTAACCCCAACCTAACCCCAACCTAACCCCAACCTAACCCCAACCTAACCCCAACCTAACCCCAACCTAACCCCAACCTAACCCCAACCTAACCCCAACCTAACCCCAACCTAACCCCAACCTAACCCCAACCTAACCCCAACCTAACCCCAACCTAACCCCAACCTAACCCCAACCTAACCCCAACCTAACCCCAACCTAACCCCAACCTAACCCCAACCTAACCCCAACCTAACCCCAACCTAACCCCAACCTAACCCCAACCTAACCCCAACCTAACCCCAACCTAACCCCAACCTAACCCCAACCTAACCCCAACCTAACCCCAACCTAACCCCAACCTAACCCCAACCTAACCCCAACCTAACCCCAACCTAACCCCAACCTAACCCCAACCTAACCCCAACCTAACCCCAACCTAACCCCAACCTAACCCCAACCTAACCCCAACCTAACCCCAACCTAACCCCAACCTAACCCCAACCTAACCCCAACCTAACCCCAACCTAACCCCAACCTAACCCCAACCTAACCCCAACCTAACCCCAACCTAACCCCAACCTAACCCCAACCTAACCCCAACCTAACCCCAACCTAACCCCAACCTAACCCCAACCTAACCCCAACCTAACCCCAACCTAACCCCAACCTAACCCCAACCTAACCCCAACCTAACCCCAACCTAACCCCAACCTAACCCCAACCTAACCCCAACCTAACCCCAACCTAACCCCAACCTAACCCCAACCTAACCCCAACCTAACCCCAACCTAACCCCAACCTAACCCCAACCTAACCCCAACCTAACCCCAACCTAACCCCAACCTAACCCCAACCTAACCCCAACCTAACCCCAACCTAACCCCAACCTAACCCCAACCTAACCCCAACCTAACCCCAACCTAACCCCAACCTAACCCCAACCTAACCCCAACCTAACCCCAACCTAACCCCAACCTAACCCCAACCTAACCCCAACCTAACCCCAACCTAACCCCAACCTAACCCCAACCTAACCCCAACCTAACCCCAACCTAACCCCAACCTAACCCCAACCTAACCCCAACCTAACCCCAACCTAACCCCAACCTAACCCCAACCTAACCCCAACCTAACCCCAACCTAACCCCAACCTAACCCCAACCTAACCCCAACCTAACCCCAACCTAACCCCAACCTAACCCCAACCTAACCCCAACCTAACCCCAACCTAACCCCAACCTAACCCCAACCTAACCCCAACCTAACCCCAACCTAACCCCAACCTAACCCCAACCTAACCCCAACCTAACCCCAACCTAACCCCAACCTAACCCCAACCTAACCCCAACCTAACCCCAACCTAACCCCAACCTAACCCCAACCTAACCCCAACCTAACCCCAACCTAACCCCAACCTAACCCCAACCTAACCCCAACCTAACCCCAACCTAACCCCAACCTAACCCCAACCTAACCCCAACCTAACCCCAACCTAACCCCAACCTAACCCCAACCTAACCCCAACCTAACCCCAACCTAACCCCAACCTAACCCCAACCTAACCCCAACCTAACCCCAACCTAACCCCAACCTAACCCCAACCTAACCCCAACCTAACCCCAACCTAACCCCAACCTAACCCCAACCTAACCCCAACCTAACCCCAACCTAACCCCAACCTAACCCCAACCTAACCCCAACCTAACCCCAACCTAACCCCAACCTAACCCCAACCTAACCCCAACCTAACCCCAACCTAACCCCAACCTAACCCCAACCTAACCCCAACCTAACCCCAACCTAACCCCAACCTAACCCCAACCTAACCCCAACCTAACCCCAACCTAACCCCAACCTAACCCCAACCTAACCCCAACCTAACCCCAACCTAACCCCAACCTAACCCCAACCTAACCCCAACCTAACCCCAACCTAACCCCAACCTAACCCCAACCTAACCCCAACCTAACCCCAACCTAACCCCAACCTAACCCCAACCTAACCCCAACCTAACCCCAACCTAACCCCAACCTAACCCCAACCTAACCCCAACCTAACCCCAACCTAACCCCAACCTAACCCCAACCTAACCCCAACCTAACCCCAACCTAACCCCAACCTAACCCCAACCTAACCCCAACCTAACCCCAACCTAACCCCAACCTAACCCCAACCTAACCCCAACCTAACCCCAACCTAACCCCAACCTAACCCCAACCTAACCCCAACCTAACCCCAACCTAACCCCAACCTAACCCCAACCTAACCCCAACCTAACCCCAACCTAACCCCAACCTAACCCCAACCTAACCCCAACCTAACCCCAACCTAACCCCAACCTAACCCCAACCTAACCCCAACCTAACCCCAACCTAACCCCAACCTAACCCCAACCTAACCCCAACCTAACCCCAACCTAACCCCAACCTAACCCCAACCTAACCCCAACCTAACCCCAACCTAACCCCAACCTAACCCCAACCTAACCCCAACCTAACCCCAACCTAACCCCAACCTAACCCCAACCTAACCCCAACCTAACCCCAACCTAACCCCAACCTAACCCCAACCTAACCCCAACCTAACCCCAACCTAACCCCAACCTAACCCCAACCTAACCCCAACCTAACCCCAACCTAACCCCAACCTAACCCCAACCTAACCCCAACCTAACCCCAACCTAACCCCAACCTAACCCCAACCTAACCCCAACCTAACCCCAACCTAACCCCAACCTAACCCCAACCTAACCCCAACCTAACCCCAACCTAACCCCAACCTAACCCCAACCTAACCCCAACCTAACCCCAACCTAACCCCAACCTAACCCCAACCTAACCCCAACCTAACCCCAACCTAACCCCAACCTAACCCCAACCTAACCCCAACCTAACCCCAACCTAACCCCAACCTAACCCCAACCTAACCCCAACCTAACCCCAACCTAACCCCAACCTAACCCCAACCTAACCCCAACCTAACCCCAACCTAACCCCAACCTAACCCCAACCTAACCCCAACCTAACCCCAACCTAACCCCAACCTAACCCCAACCTAACCCCAACCTAACCCCAACCTAACCCCAACCTAACCCCAACCTAACCCCAACCTAACCCCAACCTAACCCCAACCTAACCCCAACCTAACCCCAACCTAACCCCAACCTAACCCCAACCTAACCCCAACCTAACCCCAACCTAACCCCAACCTAACCCCAACCTAACCCCAACCTAACCCCAACCTAACCCCAACCTAACCCCAACCTAACCCCAACCTAACCCCAACCTAACCCCAACCTAACCCCAACCTAACCCCAACCTAACCCCAACCTAACCCCAACCTAACCCCAACCTAACCCCAACCTAACCCCAACCTAACCCCAACCTAACCCCAACCTAACCCCAACCTAACCCCAACCTAACCCCAACCTAACCCCAACCTAACCCCAACCTAACCCCAACCTAACCCCAACCTAACCCCAACCTAACCCCAACCTAACCCCAACCTAACCCCAACCTAACCCCAACCTAACCCCAACCTAACCCCAACCTAACCCCAACCTAACCCCAACCTAACCCCAACCTAACCCCAACCTAACCCCAACCTAACCCCAACCTAACCCCAACCTAACCCCAACCTAACCCCAACCTAACCCCAACCTAACCCCAACCTAACCCCAACCTAACCCCAACCTAACCCCAACCTAACCCCAACCTAACCCCAACCTAACCCCAACCTAACCCCAACCTAACCCCAACCTAACCCCAACCTAACCCCAACCTAACCCCAACCTAACCCCAACCTAACCCCAACCTAACCCCAACCTAACCCCAACCTAACCCCAACCTAACCCCAACCTAACCCCAACCTAACCCCAACCTAACCCCAACCTAACCCCAACCTAACCCCAACCTAACCCCAACCTAACCCCAACCTAACCCCAACCTAACCCCAACCTAACCCCAACCTAACCCCAACCTAACCCCAACCTAACCCCAACCTAACCCCAACCTAACCCCAACCTAACCCCAACCTAACCCCAACCTAACCCCAACCTAACCCCAACCTAACCCCAACCTAACCCCAACCTAACCCCAACCTAACCCCAACCTAACCCCAACCTAACCCCAACCTAACCCCAACCTAACCCCAACCTAACCCCAACCTAACCCCAACCTAACCCCAACCTAACCCCAACCTAACCCCAACCTAACCCCAACCTAACCCCAACCTAACCCCAACCTAACCCCAACCTAACCCCAACCTAACCCCAACCTAACCCCAACCTAACCCCAACCTAACCCCAACCTAACCCCAACCTAACCCCAACCTAACCCCAACCTAACCCCAACCTAACCCCAACCTAACCCCAACCTAACCCCAACCTAACCCCAACCTAACCCCAACCTAACCCCAACCTAACCCCAACCTAACCCCAACCTAACCCCAACCTAACCCCAACCTAACCCCAACCTAACCCCAACCTAACCCCAACCTAACCCCAACCTAACCCCAACCTAACCCCAACCTAACCCCAACCTAACCCCAACCTAACCCCAACCTAACCCCAACCTAACCCCAACCTAACCCCAACCTAACCCCAACCTAACCCCAACCTAACCCCAACCTAACCCCAACCTAACCCCAACCTAACCCCAACCTAACCCCAACCTAACCCCAACCTAACCCCAACCTAACCCCAACCTAACCCCAACCTAACCCCAACCTAACCCCAACCTAACCCCAACCTAACCCCAACCTAACCCCAACCTAACCCCAACCTAACCCCAACCTAACCCCAACCTAACCCCAACCTAACCCCAACCTAACCCCAACCTAACCCCAACCTAACCCCAACCTAACCCCAACCTAACCCCAACCTAACCCCAACCTAACCCCAACCTAACCCCAACCTAACCCCAACCTAACCCCAACCTAACCCCAACCTAACCCCAACCTAACCCCAACCTAACCCCAACCTAACCCCAACCTAACCCCAACCTAACCCCAACCTAACCCCAACCTAACCCCAACCTAACCCCAACCTAACCCCAACCTAACCCCAACCTAACCCCAACCTAACCCCAACCTAACCCCAACCTAACCCCAACCTAACCCCAACCTAACCCCAACCTAACCCCAACCTAACCCCAACCTAACCCCAACCTAACCCCAACCTAACCCCAACCTAACCCCAACCTAACCCCAACCTAACCCCAACCTAACCCCAACCTAACCCCAACCTAACCCCAACCTAACCCCAACCTAACCCCAACCTAACCCCAACCTAACCCCAACCTAACCCCAACCTAACCCCAACCTAACCCCAACCTAACCCCAACCTAACCCCAACCTAACCCCAACCTAACCCCAACCTAACCCCAACCTAACCCCAACCTAACCCCAACCTAACCCCAACCTAACCCCAACCTAACCCCAACCTAACCCCAACCTAACCCCAACCTAACCCCAACCTAACCCCAACCTAACCCCAACCTAACCCCAACCTAACCCCAACCTAACCCCAACCTAACCCCAACCTAACCCCAACCTAACCCCAACCTAACCCCAACCTAACCCCAACCTAACCCCAACCTAACCCCAACCTAACCCCAACCTAACCCCAACCTAACCCCAACCTAACCCCAACCTAACCCCAACCTAACCCCAACCTAACCCCAACCTAACCCCAACCTAACCCCAACCTAACCCCAACCTAACCCCAACCTAACCCCAACCTAACCCCAACCTAACCCCAACCTAACCCCAACCTAACCCCAACCTAACCCCAACCTAACCCCAACCTAACCCCAACCTAACCCCAACCTAACCCCAACCTAACCCCAACCTAACCCCAACCTAACCCCAACCTAACCCCAACCTAACCCCAACCTAACCCCAACCTAACCCCAACCTAACCCCAACCTAACCCCAACCTAACCCCAACCTAACCCCAACCTAACCCCAACCTAACCCCAACCTAACCCCAACCTAACCCCAACCTAACCCCAACCTAACCCCAACCTAACCCCAACCTAACCCCAACCTAACCCCAACCTAACCCCAACCTAACCCCAACCTAACCCCAACCTAACCCCAACCTAACCCCAACCTAACCCCAACCTAACCCCAACCTAACCCCAACCTAACCCCAACCTAACCCCAACCTAACCCCAACCTAACCCCAACCTAACCCCAACCTAACCCCAACCTAACCCCAACCTAACCCCAACCTAACCCCAACCTAACCCCAACCTAACCCCAACCTAACCCCAACCTAACCCCAACCTAACCCCAACCTAACCCCAACCTAACCCCAACCTAACCCCAACCTAACCCCAACCTAACCCCAACCTAACCCCAACCTAACCCCAACCTAACCCCAACCTAACCCCAACCTAACCCCAACCTAACCCCAACCTAACCCCAACCTAACCCCAACCTAACCCCAACCTAACCCCAACCTAACCCCAACCTAACCCCAACCTAACCCCAACCTAACCCCAACCTAACCCCAACCTAACCCCAACCTAACCCCAACCTAACCCCAACCTAACCCCAACCTAACCCCAACCTAACCCCAACCTAACC
Source organism: Bombus sonorus (assembly GCA_029958995.1). Taxonomy (NCBI): domain Eukaryota; kingdom Metazoa; phylum Arthropoda; class Insecta; order Hymenoptera; family Apidae; genus Bombus; species Bombus sonorus. Next base: position 9,007 of record JARWAU010000113.1, read on the forward strand.
CCAACCTAACCCCAACCTAACCCCAACCTAACCCCAACCTAACCCCAACCTAACCCCAACCTAACCCCAACCTAACCCCAACCTAACCCCAACCTAACCCCAACCTAACCCCAACCTAACCCCAACCTAACCCCAACCTAACCCCAACCTAACCCCAACCTAACCCCAACCTAACCCCAACCTAACCCCAACCTAACCCCAACCTAACCCCAACCTAACCCCAACCTAACCCCAACCTAACCCCAACCTAACCCCAACCTAACCCCAACCTAACCCCAACCTAACCCCAACCTAACCCCAACCTAACCCCAACCTAACCCCAACCTAACCCCAACCTAACCCCAACCTAACCCCAACCTAACCCCAACCTAACCCCAACCTAACCCCAACCTAACCCCAACCTAACCCCAACCTAACCCCAACCTAACCCCAACCTAACCCCAACCTAACCCCAACCTAACCCCAACCTAACCCCAACCTAACCCCAACTCTGTACAAAGGTATTCCAACACTGTCGAAAGCACTCCAACCCTGTAGAAAGCATTCAAACCCTGTAGAAATCATTCCAACCCTGTAGAAAGCATTCCAACCCTGTAGAAAGCATTCCAACTCTCTACAAAGGTATTCCAACACTGTCGAAAGCATTCCAACCCTGTAGATAGCATTCCAACCATGTATAACTCATTGCAACAGTGTCGAAATCATTCCAACTCGGTATAAAGGAATTCCAACTCTGTCGAAAGAACTCCAACCCTGTACAAAGGTATTCCAACCCTGTCGAAAGCATTCCAACCCTGTAGAAAGCATTCCAACTCTGTACAAAGGTATTCCAACACTGTCGAAAGCACTCCAACCCTGTAGAAAGCATTCCAACCCTGTAGAAAGCATTCCAACCCTGTAGAACGCATTGCAACCCTGTCGAAAGCATTCCAGAAAGGTATAAAGGAATTCCAACTCTGTCGAAAGCACTCCAACCCTGTACAAAGGTATTCTAACCCTGTCGAAAGCATTCCAACTATATGGAAAGCGTTCCAACCCTGTAGAAAGCATTCCAACTCTGTACAAAGTTATTCCAACACTGTCGAAAGCATTCCAACCCTGTAGAAAGCATTCCAACTCTGTACAAAGGTATTCCAACACTGTCGAAAGCATTCCAACCCTGTACATAGCATTCCAACCCTGTAGAACGGATTGCAACCCTGTCGAAAGCATTCCAACTCGGTATAAAGGAATTCCAACTCTGTCGAAAGAACTCCAACCCTGTACAAAGGTATTCCAGCCCTGTCGAAAGCATTCCAACTCTGTACAAAGGTATGCCAACACTGTCGAAAGCACTCCAACCCTGTAGAAAGCATTCCAACCCTGTAGAAAGCATTCCAACCCTGTAGAAAGCCTTCCAACCCTGTAGAAAGCATTCCAACTCTGTACAAAGTTATTCCAACACTGTCGAAAGCATTCCAACCCTGTAGAAAGCATTCCAACCCTGTAGAAAGCATTCCAACTCTGTACAAAGGTATTCCAACTCTATCGAAAGCATTCCAACTCGGCATAAAGGAATTCCAACTCTACGGAAAGCGTTCCAACCCTGTAGAAAGCATTCCAACCCTGTAGGAAGCATTCCAACTCGGTATAAAGGAATTCCAACTCTGTCGAAAGCACTCCAACCCTGTACAAAGATATTCCAACACTGTCGAAAGCATTCCAACCTTGTAGATAGCATTCCAACCATGTAGAACGCATTGCAACACTGTCGAAATCATTCCAACGCGGTATAAAGGAATTCCAACTCTGTCGAAAGAACTCCAACCCTGTACAAAGGTACTCCAACCCTGGCGAAAGCATTCCAACCCTCTAGAAAGCATTCCAACCCTGTAGAAAGCATTCCAACCCTGTAGAAAGCATTCCAACCCTGTAGAAAGCATTCCAACTCTCTACAAAGGTATTCCAACACTGTAGAAAGCATTCCAACCCTGTAGAAAGCATTCCAACCCTGTAGAAAGCATTCCAACTCGGTATAAAGGAATTCCAACTCTGTCGAAAGCATTCCAACCCTCTGGAAAGCATTCTAACACTCTAGAAAGCATTCCAACCCTGTAGAAAGAATTCGAACTCTGTACAAAGTTATTCCAACTCTGTCGGAAGCATTCCAACGCTCTGGGAAGCATTCCCACCCTCTGGGAAGCATTCCAACCGTCTAGAATGCATTTCAACCCTGTACAAAGGTATCGCAACTCTGTAGAAAGCATTCCAACACTCTGGAAAGCATTCCAACACTCTAGAAAGCATTCCAACCCTGTAGATTGCATCCCAACCCTGTAGGACGCATTGCAACCCTGTCGAAAGCATTCCCACCCGGTATAAAGGAATTCCAACTCTGTCGAAAGCACTCCAACCCTGTAGAAAGCACTCCAACCCTGTAGACAGCACTCCAACCCTGTAGAAAGCATTCCAACCCTCTAGACAGTATTCCATCCCGCTAGAAAGCATTCCAACTCTGTACAAAGGTATTCCAACTCTGTCGAAAGCATTCCAACCCTGTAGAAAGCATTCCAGCACTGTACAAAGGTATTCCAACTCTGTAGAAAGCATTCCAACACTCTGGAAAGCATTGCAACACTCTGGAAAGCATTACAACCCTGTAGAAAGCATTCCAACCCTGTAGAAAGCATTCCCACCCTGTAGAAAGCATTCCAACTCTGTACAAAGGTATGCCAACTCTGTTGAAAGCATTCCAGCACTGTAGAAAGTATTCCATCCCTGTAGAGAGGTATTCTGTCTCTGTCGGAAGCATTCCAACCCTTTAGAAAGCATTGCAACTATGAACAAAGGTATTCCAACTCTGTCGAAAGCACTCCAACCCTGTAGAAAGCACTCCAACCCTGTAGAAAGCATTCCAACCCTGTAAAAAGCATTCCAACCCTGTCGAAAGCATTCCCACCCTGTAGAAAGCATTCCAACTCTGTACAAAGGTATTCCAACCCTGGCGAAAGCATTCCAACCCTCTAGAAAGCATTCCAACCCTGTAGAAAGCATTCCAGCACTGTAGAAAGTATTCCATCCCTGTAGAAAGCATTCCAACTCTCTACAAAGGTATTCCAATTCTGTCGAAAGCATTCCAACCCTCTAGAAAGCATTTCAACCCTGTACAAATGTATTCCAACTCTGTCGAAAGCATTCCCACACTGTAGAAAGCATTCCGACCCTCTGGAAAGCATTTCAACCCTGTACAAAGATATTTCAACTCTGTTGAAAGCATTCCAACCCTCTAGAAAGCATTCCAACCCTCCAGAAAGCATTCCAACCCTGCAGAAGGCATTCCAACTCTGTCGAAAGCATTCCAACCCTCTAGAAAGCATTCCAACCCTCCAGAAAGCATTCCAACCCTCTAGAAAGCATTCCAACCCTCTAGAAAGCATGTCAACCCTGTACTAAGGTATTCCAACTCTGTCGAAAGCATTCGAACACTGTCGAAAGAATTCCAACCCTGTAGAAAGCATTCCAACTCTCTACAAAGGTATTCCAACTCTGTTGAAAGCATTCCAGCACTGTAGAAAGTATTCCATCCCTGTAGAGAGGTATTCTGTCTCTGTCGGAAGCATTCCAACCCTTTAGAAAGCATGGCAACTATGAACAAAGGTATTCCAACTCTGTCGAAAGCATTCCATCCCTGTAGACAGCATTCCAACCCTGTAGAAGGCATTCCAACCCTTAACAAAGGTATTCCAACTCTGCACCAAGGTATTCCAACTCTGTACAAAGGTATGCCAACTCTGTCGAAAGTCTTCCAGCCCTGTAGAAAGCATTCCAACCCTGTAGAAAGCATTCCAACTCTGTACAAATGTATTCCAACTCTGTAGAAAGCATTCCAACCCTGTAGAAAGCATTCCAACCCTGTAGAAAGCATTCCAACTCTGTACAAATGTATTTCAACTCTGTAGAAAACATTCCAACCCTGTAAAAAGCATTCCAGCAGTGTAGAAAGTATTCCATCCCTGTAGAAAGCATTCCAACTCTCTACAAAGGTATTCCAACTCTGTCGAAAGTATTCCAACAATGTAAAAAGTATTCTATCCCTGTACAAAGGTATTCCGACTTTGTCGGAAGCATTCCAACCCTTTAGAAAGCATTGCAACTATGTACAAAGGTATTCCAACTCTGTCGAAAGCATTCCATCCCTGTAGACAGCATTCCAACCCTGTAGAAGGCATTCCAACCCTGTACAAATGTATTCCAACTGTGTAGAAAGCATTCCAACTCTGTAGAAAGCATTCCAACTCTGTAGAAAGCATTCCAACTCCGTACAAATGTATTCCAACTCTGTAGAAAGCATTCCAACTCTGTAGAAAGCATTCCAACTCTGTAGAAAGCATTCCAACTCTGTAGAAAGCATTCCAACTTTGTCCAAGGCATACCAACTCTGTAGAACGTTTTCCAACACTGTCTAAAACATTCCACGTCTGTTCCACGCATTAAAACACTGTCCAAAGTATTATAACTCTGTTGAATGTTCTCCAACTCTGTAGAACGCATTCGAACCCAGTACAAAGGTATTCCAACTCTGTCGAAAGCATTGCAACCCTGTAGAAATCATTCCAACCCTGTAGAAAGCATACCAACCCTGTGGAAAGCATTCCAACCCTGTAGAACGCATTCGAACCCAGTACAAAGGTGTTCCAACTCTGTCGAAAGCATTCCAACCCTGTAGAAAGCATTCCAACTCTGTACAAAGGTATTCCAACTCTATCGAAAGCATTCCAACTCGGCATAAAGGAATTCCAACTCTACGGAAAGCGTTCCAACCCTGTAGAAAGCATTCCAACCCTGTAGGAAGCATTCCAACTCGGTATAAAGGAATTCCAACTCTGTCGAAAGCACTCCAACCCTGTACAAAGATATTCCAACACTGTCGAAAGCATTCCAACCTTGTAGATAGCATTCCAACCATGTAGAACGCATTGCAACACTGTCGAAATCATTCCAACGCGGTATAAAGGAATTCCAACTCTGTCGAAAGAACTCCAACCCTGTACAAAGGTATTCCAGCCCTGTCGAAAGCATTCCAACTCTGTACAAAGGTATGCCAACACTGTCGAAAGCACTCCAACCCTGTAGAAAGCATTCCAACCCTGTAGAAAGCATTCCAACCCTGTAGAAAGCCTTCCAACCCTGTAGAAAGCATTCCAACTCTGTACAAAGTTATTCCAACACTGTCGAAAGCATTCCAACCCTGTAGAAAGCATTCCAACCCTGTAGAAAGCATTCCAACTCTGTACAAAGGTATTCCAACTCTATCGAAAGCATTCCAACTCGGCATAAAGGAATTCCAACTCTACGGAAAGCGTTCCAACCCTGTAGAAAGCATTCCAACCCTGTAGGAAGCATTCCAACTCGGTATAAAGGAATTCCAACTCTGTCGAAAGCACTCCAACCCTGTACAAAGATATTCCAACACTGTCGAAAGCATTCCAACCTTGTAGATAGCATTCCAACCATGTAGAACGCATTGCAACACTGTCGAAATCATTCCAACGCGGTATAAAGGAATTCCAACTCTGTCGAAAGAACTCCAACCCTGTACAAAGGTACTCCAACCCTGGCGAAAGCATTCCAACCCTCTAGAAAGCATTCCAACCCTGTAGAAAGCATTCCAACCCTGTAGAAAGCATTCCAACCCTGTAGAAAGCATTCCAACTCTCTACAAAGGTATTCCAACACTGTAGAAAGCATTCCAACTCGGTATAAAGGAATTCCAACTCTGTCGAAAGCATTCCAACCCTCTGGAAAGCATTCTAACACTCTAGAAAGCATTCCAACCCTGTAGAAAGAATTCGAACTCTGTACAAAGTTATTCCAACTCTGTCGGAAGCATTCCAACGCTCTGGGAAGCATTCCCACCCTCTGGGAAGCATTCCAACCGTCTAGAATGCATTTCAACCCTGTACAAAGGTATCGCAACTCTGTAGAAAGCATTCCAACACTCTGGAAAGCATTCCAACACTCTAGAAAGCATTCCAACCCTGTAGATTGCATCCCAACCCTGTAGGACGCATTGCAACCCTGTCGAAAGCATTCCCACCCGGTATAAAGGAATTCCAACTCTGTCGAAAGCACTCCAACCCTGTAGAAAGCACTCCAACCCTGTAGACAGCACTCCAACCCTGTAGAAAGCATTCCAACCCTCTAGACAGTATTCCATCCCGCTAGAAAGCATTCCAACTCTGTACAAAGGTATTCCAACTCTGTCGAAAGCATTCCAACCCTGTAGAAAGCATTCCAGCACTGTACAAAGGTATTCCAACTCTGTAGAAAGCATTCCAACACTCTGGAAAGCATTGCAACACTCTGGAAAGCATTACAACCCTGTAGAAAGCATTCCAACCCTGTAGAAAGCATTCCCACCCTGTAGAAAGCATTCCAACTCTGTACAAAGGTATGCCAACTCTGTTGAAAGCATTCCAGCACTGTAGAAAGTATTCCATCCCTGTAGAGAGGTATTCTGTCTCTGTCGGAAGCATTCCAACCCTTTAGAAAGCATTGCAACTATGAACAAAGGTATTCCAACTCTGTCGAAAGCACTCCAACCCTGTAGAAAGCACTCCAACCCTGTAGAAAGCATTCCAACCCTGTAAAAAGCATTCCAACCCTGTCGAAAGCATTCCCACCCTGTAGAAAGCATTCCAACTCTGTACAAAGGTATTCCAACCCTGGCGAAAGCATTCCAACCCTCTAGAAAGCATTCCAACCCTGTAGAAAGCATTCCAGCACTGTAGAAAGTATTCCATCCCTGTAGAAAGCATTCCAACTCTCTACAAAGGTATTCCAATTCTGTCGAAAGCATTCCAACCCTCTAGAAAGCATTTCAACCCTGTACAAATGTATTCCAACTCTGTCGAAAGCATTCCCACACTGTAGAAAGCATTCCGACCCTCTGGAAAGCATTTCAACCCTGTACAAAGATATTTCAACTCTGTTGAAAGCATTCCAACCCTCTAGAAAGCATTCCAACCCTCCAGAAAGCATTCCAACCCTGCAGAAGGCATTCCAACTCTGTCGAAAGCATTCCAACCCTCTAGAAAGCATTCCAACCCTCCAGAAAGCATTCCAACCCTCTAGAAAGCATTCCAACCCTCTAGAAAGCATGTCAACCCTGTACTAAGGTATTCCAACTCTGTCGAAAGCATTCGAACACTGTCGAAAGAATTCCAACCCTGTAGAAAGCATTCCAACTCTCTACAAAGGTATTCCAACTCTGTTGAAAGCATTCCAGCACTGTAGAAAGTATTCCATCCCTGTAGAGAGGTATTCTGTCTCTGTCGGAAGCATTCCAACCCTTTAGAAAGCATGGCAACTATGAACAAAGGTATTCCAACTCTGTCGAAAGCATTCCATCCCTGTAGACAGCATTCCAACCCTGTAGAAGGCATTCCAACCCTTAACAAAGGTATTCCAACTCTGCACCAAGGTATTCCAACTCTGTACAAAGGTATGCCAACTCTGTCGAAAGTCTTCCAGCCCTGTAGAAAGCATTCCAACCCTGTAGAAAGCATTCCAACTCTGTACAAATGTATTCCAACTCTGTAGAAAGCATTCCAACCCTGTAGAAAGCATTCCAACCCTGTAGAAAGCATTCCAACTCTGTACAAATGTATTTCAACTCTGTAGAAAACATTCCAACCCTGTAAAAAGCATTCCAGCAGTGTAGAAAGTATTCCATCCCTGTAGAAAGCATTCCAACTCTCTACAAAGGTATTCCAACTCTGTCGAAAGTATTCCAACAATGTAAAAAGTATTCTATCCCTGTACAAAGGTATTCCGACTTTGTCGGAAGCATTCCAACCCTTTAGAAAGCATTGCAACTATGTACAAAGGTATTCCAACTCTGTCGAAAGCATTCCATCCCTGTAGACAGCATTCCAACCCTGTAGAAGGCATTCCAACCCTGTACAAATGTATTCCAACTGTGTAGAAAGCATTCCAACTCTGTAGAAAGCATTCCAACTCTGTAGAAAGCATTCCAACTCCGTACAAATGTATTCCAACTCTGTAGAAAGCATTCCAACTCTGTAGAAAGCATTCCAACTCTGTAGAAAGCATTCCAACTCTGTAGAAAGCATTCCAACTTTGTCCAAGGCATACCAACTCTGTAGAACGTTTTCCAACACTGTCTAAAACATTCCACGTCTGTTCCACGCATTAAAACACTGTCCAAAGTATTATAACTCTGTTGAATGTTCTCCAACTCTGTAGAACGCATTCGAACCCAGTACAAAGGTATTCCAACTCTGTCGAAAGCATTGCAACCCTGTAGAAATCATTCCAACCCTGTAGAAAGCATACCAACCCTGTGGAAAGCATTCCAACCCTGTAGAACGCATTCGAACCCAGTACAAAGGTGTTCCAACTCTGTCGAAAGCATTCCAACCCTGTAAAAAGCATTCCAACACTATAGAAAGCATACCAACCCTGTGGAAAGCATTCCAACCCTGTAGACCGCATTCGAACCCAGTACAAAGGTATTCCAACTCTGTCGAAAGCATTCCAACCCTGTAGAAAGCATACCCACCCTGTAGAAAACATGCCGGCCCTGTACATAACATTCTAACTGTGTAGAAACGTATTCCAACTCTGTACAAAGGTATCCCAACTCTGTCGAAAGCATTCCAACACTGTACAAAGGTATTCCAACTCTGTCGAAAGCATTCGAACTCTGCCGAAAGCATTCCAACTCTGTCGAAAGCATTCCAACCCTGTAGAAAGCATTTCAACTCTGTAGAAAGTATTCTAACTCTGTAAAACGTTTTCAAACACTGACGAAAGCATTCCAACTCTGTTCCAAGTATTCCAACACTGTCCAACGCATCAAAACTCTGTAGAACGTTTTCCAACTCTGTACAAAATTTTCCAACCCTGTCCAACGATCTCCAACTGTGTACAACGGTCTCCTACGTTGCAGTCCAGAATGGATCATCCAAAATTCTTTTCGCGGCATTTGGTGACCCAAACTGGACAGGTGCGTAGTTCTTAGCTTGATATCGTTTTCCAAAGATTAATCAACCGATTACTTTTCGGAAAACGATACCAATTACCAGGTCTCACCACGCGGAGGTGACTACGCTCGAGACCCGCCCATGAGTTATTTAACATCATGTATCGGTCTCGACATTCAACCTATTGGCAAGAATGTCGAGTTCTCACTCTACTCGATCATGGGCCTGCGTAAAGAGATAGTTATTTCGTAGCCTAACCGCGAAACACCCATCTCCTACGCAGCAGTTACACGAATCTTTACAAACGTAAAACAAAGCTTACACGACGCAATATCTATCTCCCACACAACGCAACATGTATCTCACACACAACGATTACATCGATCGGTACAAACATCGTACAATATTTCGCAACCCTACCGGCAACATTCCGTATCAAAGATACATTTGTCTAACTTGGAACGAAAGAAAAGAAATGAGGCTACTATGGAAAAGGAGCCTCAATAATCAGGCGATGAAAGAAAAACCGCGGTTCGCCCGGAACGAACGTAATCTCGATCTCTCGAAAGAACTAACAAACCTACGTGACGTACCCCCGTGCACCAGATAACCTAAGATTCAGTGGAAGCGCAAGCATTGACCTTCGCTCGATTCCTGTCACGTCGTTTGGATCTTATCACGGGCGATGTCACTTACCGATGATACCAGTGTCCAGCAAATGGGCCTGCAATTTAACACACTCCAACTGAACAGTTGAACCCGGGGAGGGACCGCTGAACAGGATTACAAAGGCAAGGCCCCAACTGAACAGTGGGGTCCACCCCCGCGAGTTCGAACAGGATTACGGAGGACATTAAACGCAGGTCCCCTGTCCAAGTACCGAAGCACCAATCGGACAGGATTGCGGACCTGCGACTCAATCGTCAACAGATTCACAGGTATCACCAGTGTGATGACAACGCCCGCGATTCGAGGCAAACGACGAGCAGTCGTCGAGAAGTCACCAAGACAAGAGGTGTTCTTCGGCGACCTTCGAATCCAAAGAGTTGTCCAGTGCACGTTGACCCGCGCGTACCCGGAATACGCTCGAGCGTGTACGCCACGCGGCAGTTTGAAAGAACTGAGCGACCGTGAACCGATAAATCGCGGGAACAATTTTTCCAATGTGATAAGCGAGGGGATCGAGAGAGAAAAGATTTTTATTTTTTCAAAGAATGGCTTCGAAGATAGACAAGTATCGTTCTATAGAATGAGCTTACAATGCATTACAATACATAACATAGGTATCTACCTTATGACTAATTAAGGCTAAAACGCGATGTCCCACGGTGTCCCACGGCGTCCCACGACGTCCACCCGATGTCCAACGATGTCCAACGGTGTCCCACGGCGTGCTCACGGCGTCCCACGTCGTCCCCCCGATGTCCAACGATGTCCCACGGCGTCTCACGTCGTCCCACGTAGTCCCACGGAGTCCCACGTCGTCCCACGACATCCCACGACGTCCCACGACGTCCCACGGTGTCCCACGTGGCAGACCAGTCTAGATCTTCCAAAATTCTTTTGGCGGCTTTTGGAGATCCACACTGGGCCGACGGTGTCCCACGTTGCAGTCCAGTCTAGGTCATCCAAAATTCTTTTCGCGGCTTTTGGTGACCCAAACTGGACCTACGGCGTCCCACGGTGTCCATCGGTGTCCCACGTTGTCCCACGTCGTCCCACGTCGTCCCACGTCGTTCCACGGCGTCCCACGTCGTCCCACGGCGTCCCACGGCGGCCCACGTCGTCCCACGACGTCCCACGACGTGCCACGGTGTCCCACGTTGCAGACCAGTCTAGATCATCCAAAATTCTTTTGGCGGCTTTTGGAGATCCACACTAGGCCGACGGTGTCCCACGTTGCAGTCCAGTCTAGGTCATCCAAAATTCTTTTCGCGGCTTTTGGTGACTCAAACTGGACCTGCGGTGTCCCACGGTGTCCATCGGTGTCCCACGTTGTCCCACGGTGTCCATCGGTGTCCCACGGTGTCCATCGGTGTTCCACGGTGTCCATCGGTGTCCCACGTTGTCCCACGAATTATTGTACCATGTTTGTACTGATCGATGTAGTCGTTTTCCAAAAATTAATCATCTGATTAATCTGCGAAAAAGATTACATTGATCAGTACAAAGTTGTGCAATAATTCGCAATCGTACTGGTAACATTCGGTATCAAAGATACCTTTGTCTAACTTGGAACGAGAGAAGGAAAATGAAACTATTGACACTGCATATACAATTTAGAGTCTGGCATAAGAGAAATACGACTCCTTGTACTAAAGTTATGAAGTTATCGAAAAGTTATATTAAGTTATATAAACATGCTATATGTTTCTCTTACAAATGGGAAAACGGGAAGAAGCCTGAACAATCAGACAATGAAAGAAAGATCATTTGAGTATCTAGCATACATATTTAATATGCTATGAAACGTTCAAATATATAACTGCAAAATATTTTCTGTAAATTGATAAATCTGAAACAAAGTCATTTGCTGGATTTGGAATACAAAAGAAACAGGAATCTTTAAAACGAGAGCATTTTATACATGAGAAATAAACTACTAATAATGGTCAATTACAGATCAAATTATTCTCGATTAAATTTTAGCAAAAATAGAGAATCATTTGTATCTTTTTAATCGAAACTAGGGTTACGTTGAAAACAAGAATTTTAAGTAATAGAATTTAAACTGAATTAAAAATTAAAAATTTCATTTAAAATAATTAAGATGAGAAAAAACCAGCTTATTAGAAAATCACTTGCTTCGTCTTTTAACTTTTAACAGTATCTGTTATTTCCTACAACAATATAGTGAGTTGCAACATAATGTACCGAAAAATATGCACATAAATAATTTTGTTCAGAATTTTTGTTACAAACGTGACGATTATCGCGAATGAACTTTTGTTCCATGCAAATTTTTACGCCACGAGGCTCAGTAGAGATCATATTTCTAACCGTCGCTCGCGGTCCTCCAGCGTCGGAGAAATAATCTCTTATCTGCCCGACGAAAAACATACATTGTATCGATGATCGTATAGTTGTCACCAGGCAGCGAGTTCTGCAACCGTCGATTTCGGACCGTTATTTCTAACAAAGAAGTCGGCCTGCGTGATCATTATACGCTCGTCGATAGAATGTATGTTTTTCGTCCGGCAGATAAGAGGATATATCTGCGACGCTGGAGGAACGCGAGCGACGGTTGGAAATATGATCTCTACTGAGCCTCGTGGCGTAACACAAATGAAATTCGAATATTTATAAAATTCTACATTACTCTTAAAAGATTAAAAATATCGCGGTCGAAAACATTCTAAAAGTTATGGTTCTAAGAACGAACAATCACCAGCATTAATTCCAATCGCAATGAATTAAATTTTAAAAAATATTTCAACCTTTCATAGCAACATTAAGATATTTCATTATAATACTTTTTTAGGCATGAAATCGCTCACAATTTCATACATGTAAATATATATTACATATATATACATGTAATAAATGTATGTAATGTAATAATGTAAATATATACATGTAAATATAAATTATACATTCGTCACAAAGTTCTGTATTTTAACAGTCATGGTAACGTTAATGCTGACAAAGGAATATGTCTTATAACAGTATTTTCAGTAATAAACGTAGTAATAAGGGATGCATTAAAAAGGGACTCTGAAAAAGAAACAAAGCAGTAGCCAGAAGGGCTACTAAAATACGATCGTCTTCCACTCTATATAAACCCGACCAACGCGCCGAGAGTGGAACTGAATATTCTCGTTTCGCAACGCTAATTTACTACTAATATTTATGAAGCAAAAAATTCTCAAAATCAAATGCGAAGAGTGCTTTGTTATATCTGCAATATCAATTAATCTATCATTAAAAAAAAAAAAGGAAAAGTCTGAAAATTCCCGAAACTTGTGACGCAACGCTAATAAATTTAAATCTACGCACTCGTATTTAAACAATACGCAACACTAATAGCGAGAGATCGTGGTGCAACCATTTAGGAGGTTGCTGATGAACGATCACACTTGCACAGCTCTTGCAGCTGTATCGTGTGATCCAGGAACAGTGTCCGACAAATACAGTCGGAAGGTTTGGGCATTCTGTAAACGCAACTCTACTTAACAAAACGCGATCATTCATTGTCGCAACGCTAAAGGGAAAAATAAGTAGAACTCGCGATGGAACAACATCGCAACGCTAACTCTTAAAGTGAATTTAATGAAAATTATTATTTAGTATATGAAAAAGCTACTTTAAATATTCTGGTATTGCTACTTGCAATACTATAAAATTAATTGAACACTTTTATAATCTAATTTTAAACAATGCAAAACAGGAAAATTTCTAAAAATTGCAAAAGGCAATCGCGATATCGTAATTCGCAACTCTAAAGCAAATGCGATTATCATTTTATTGCAACTCTAATACAACCCGTAATTAATTTATCGCAACACTAATAAGAAAAATCACGAGTGGAGGGCTGAGATATCGCAGTGCAACCATTTAGGAGGTTGCCGATAAACGATCACACTTGCACAGCTCTTCCAGCTGTATCGTGTGAGCCAGAAACAGTGTCCGACAAATGCAGTCGGAGGGTTTGGGCATTTTATAAACGCAACTCTATTTAAGAAAACGCGATCATTCATTATCGCAACGCTAACAGGAAAAATTAGTAGAACTCGCGATGGAATAATATCGCAACGCTAGCGCTTAAAGTGAATTTAATGAAAATTATTCTTTACTATATGAAAAAGCTACTTCAAATATTCTGATACTGAAACTTGCAATACTATAAAATTAATTAAACACTTTTATAATCTAATTTTAAACAACAGAAGAAAGGATAAATTCTGATACGTATAGTTCTATAAGAAATTCTAAAAATTCATAATAAAATTTGCAAAAGACGATTCACAACTCCAAAGCAAACGCGATTATCATTTTATCGCAACTATAATTCAAACCGTAATCATTTTCTCGCCACACTAATGCAAAGCCGCGATGTTATTTCGCAACTCTAATACAATCCGTCATTAATTTGTCGCAACACTAATACGAAAAATCGCGAGTTGCCCAATGGGACGTTGCCTCGATGGACCGATATATACATCGGCCAAAAAAACAAAAACTACTACTACTACTACTAAAAATACTAAAAGCAAGCATAGTGACAAAGTAGTAACGATAATGACTTCCCATGCTCTGGATCACCCAGAGGATGGGCAGCCATTAGTAGTTGCCCTCTTGAGTGGCAGTTTGCCGGGCCTCCTCGGCTTATAGCCTCTTCTTTCTTCGGGCGCAATGCCCGCTGAAACTTATATCTAAGCTCGAGACTTCTAAATCGCAAACAAAAAAAAAAAACTTATAAAGGTAAAATAAAAATATAAACCGCGGAAGCTGATTGAAGTGCACATGGACTGACCAACGATCACAGCGGTGATCGTTGCCCACTCGCATGTGCGTGCTCGAGCGATAAACGTTCGTTCGCCCACTCGCGACCGCGATCGCGAAATTCGAAAAATCGACAGGCGAAACCAGAGACGAGAGCATGCTCTACTCGTGCCAGTTTCACCGTCGATTTTTCAAATAAATTTCCAGAAACAGGTTGGTCACGCGAAAACATGCCTACCCGACCAGAGACTGTGCCAACCTGCCCGGCCCTACCTACTTATAATTAACAGACATACCAGAAAGTATACTACCTATCCTACCTAGCGCTATATTTAAAAAATGGCAAAGCAGGCACACCAACACACTCGCTCCACGGTTCTCACGCAAACGCCCGGGCGCAAAGGTCCTACACTAGAGAGGACGTCCCGGGACGCCTCCGACACCCGAGCTTAGCAAACATGCATACTATAAGGTACGTACCTTTTTCCTGAAATCGACTGACGAAGGCTAGTGACCATTGCGTAAAACGTGATAAAACACGTCTGAAGAAATTATATCCTTAAAATAAATATAAGCAAACTTGGGATTATAATTGCAATTGGTAACAATATTAAGAGTGTGATTACACGTAATCGTGTAGATGATATTATCATAAATTGTGATTGTATCGAGACGTAAATTGAATCGATATATGTCTCGACATTTTTAATAATTGAAGTTTTAACGAATGAAAAAAAGCGACGCAATTCCACGGCCTAACAACACGCATACATAATGTGGAAAATACGTCGTGCACGATACGCTAACACATCGTCAGTCGCTGAGAATTATTACATCACTTAATTCTAGATCATCGTGCCCAATGTCTTTCTCCCATTCAAGTAGCACCTGGGCACGTGAATGAGATCCTGACAATGGGCACGGAAAGGGTTAAACCTGAAAATTCTGATCTAAAAAGATGATTAGTTTGTGTAATTTTTATTTAACGGACTAACGTTCTTTGATTTTATACTTTATTACTTCGCTTCATATTGTAATAACTCTACTTTATTCGTTTCATAAATAAGAACAAAACTTTAATATCGCAAAAAAGGTAGTGTTAATTGAAAAAACTGAGACTCGATCAAATGAAATAATCGACTCTAAATATATTACTAAGAAAGAAATAATCTCAGGCGATCTCTTTATCAAAGCATATATTCGAAAGTGCGGAAGCAGTGTTCAAAATTATCGCTTTGATTCAAAAATCTGCCTGTCGCGAAGTGTCTTCTTGCACGTAAAATATCACACATTCTTGTACGGAAAAAAATAAATTTTAACTCATATTTTAAATTCTAGCCAAAGTGAAATAAACGAACGTGACTTAATATTGTCACGATCAATTCATTGCTAAAAATCAAGTATATTTATGTCATACAGGTATATTCGTGTAGATATTTGCCATTTGCAAATATTCATACGGAATATTAATATGCATATTTATAAGTAACACGAATATATTCTCGAGTGTATATGTTTATCCTAACTATTAAAATACTAATTATTATAATCGCGCTGTGCAAGAAGACCTATCCTAAATTAATAAATTTGAAAGAAGAATGTTACTACTCACGGGTATAAAAAATACCCGCGGTCACTATGCTCGCAGAAAATTCTACGTAATACAACCAGTCACCCGTGCCGATTCGGACCTTTCGTCCTACGACATGATTGAGTGACCGGAGGAACAGAAACGCATGCGACTCACCGTTCGAAGCGGAGAAACAGAGGACGTACCCTGGATGCTGCGCCACCCCAGCGAATATCATGAGGAACCGTGTAGGGTCCAGTGGTGGAAATGGAGGTTGCGAAGAATCTGTTACAGAATAAAACACGATGAGCGATTGCTGATTATTTGAAAAGTTGGAGATAATGAAAAATGAAGGTTTATTAACTTTAGTGACTTTAGTAATAATGGGGATTGATATTCTAATAAACTTTGATAAATATAAAAACTGAAACTCTAATATGAAAGTTTAAAATCTAAAAATTAAGAATCTAATGATTTCTGAAATATTATTTTGTTATTTTATTTTAATGAAAGTACAACCTCGGAAAATGCCAACCTCATAAATTTTCAATCAAATTGTATTTCATAATTGATAATGATCAAAGAAAAATATACGGAATAAACATAATTGAAGTACGATATGTAAAAATACTTACATTTTTGGCTTTTGAGCAATCCCAAAGAAGACAAAGAAGTTGAAGCTGCGATGTGTCTATAACAAAATATAAAATATCATTAATATCGTTGATACATAATAAGAAACATGGAATTTTAGCAATAATAAAGACTATACTCTATTATGTATGTAAATTGGAACTTTAATATAAAAGTTTGAGAACAAAACATTCAGTGATTTTTGATGCGTATCAGACAGTTTTATTGTACTTTAATGTTAAAACTTTAAGACTTTATTTCAATTAAAAAGGACATATACAGCTTTCTAAATTATCAATCATTTTTATTTCATAATTAACAATATCTCAAACAAAATATAATAAATAGAACAAATTGAAGTACAATATATAAAACTACTTACGTTCTTAAGCTCCTGGAGAGGCTTTATCCTCTTGAGGAAGGCACTGATTCTAATACCGAAAATGAATATTCATAAAAATAAAAAAAGAAAAATAAAAGTCTACGTTACCGCGACCGCTTAAATTATGATCGGCGAACAAGAACTCTAATATCGCGTACAAATTTGATTCATAAAATTTTATTACTTTCGCGCGTGATTATTCGATCGAATTTGATCAAAACTATCGTGATTTTAAAATATTGAAAAGAAACTATAGCGTAACAAACACTGACTCTACAACCGTATTGCGCGCGGTCACAAATATTCCCTGAAAATAAAGCAGTTTAGGGGCGGGGGTAGGGGGTGGAAAAGAAGCGAAACGTCGTTTCGACAATTTTCTTCTTTTTCCTATTGAACGTTTCTTTAGAAAATACTGCTATTTCTTTATACTTAAAAATTATTATTAAGAAAGTTATTTAAATTATTATTAAGTTTGAGAAATATTATTTAGTTGAAAATTGTGAGATATTTCTCGATAGGGAACAAATGCTTACGAATACCATGAATGCGGTGCAATCGTTTGCAAGAATTATATTGTTCGTAATTAGAATATATACTGTGAATTTTCGTTATTAGAATACGAAATATACATTACACTAATACACTATAGTCGCGTGTTATAAATATTGGAAAATATTTGCGAGAATTCAAAAGTTCGCCACCAAATATACTTAAAGAATGCTGCAAAAACGCTCGCGAAGCCTTGTTTCGAGGTATTTGAATCTAACTGTTACTATGTTGCAAGTTTATGACGTTAATTGTAGTAAATTCACATAATAAAGCAAAAGAAATTGAATTCGATACGTGAATTGTTGTGATATAACTCAATTTGAAATAATAAGATAATTTGTTAAAAATTCGTTTGAAATAAGTGAATGATTTCATACATCGGAAATAGAACAATAATTTATTTAATCGTCTTTATGTTCATTTTAGTATTCCAAATAATTAAGAAATTATCTATTATGAAATATGTATCAAATATACTTTAAAATAAATATAAATTGTATATTAAACGTTACCCATATTCGAATAAAAAGACAACAGAATTATTCATACAAAACTGTCTTAGTTAAAATGTATTTATCGGATTGATCCTTAATAGTCTTCGCATCCATATGTCAATTTTTCTGTTACTTTTATATTATCTCTGCTTTCGACAAATAAGTTACTAGAAAAATTACTAGAAATTAAAACAAATGTATAAAATAATTAAATGAAATTATAGTCTAGATTCAGTGGAAAAGAAGAATAGATTTTTATATTTCGTTCCAAGTCAGAAAAGTATCGATGTACAGAATGGGCTTACAATACACTTGTCCCACGGTGTCCAACGGTGTCCCACGGTGTCCAACGGTGTCCCACAGTGTCCAACGGTGTCCAACGATGTCCAACGGCGTCCAAAGGCGTCCAACGGCGTCCCACGTTGTAGTCCAGTCTAGATAATCCAAAATTCTTTTGGCGGCTTTTGGAGATCCACACTGGACCGACGCTGTCCCACGGTGCAGTCCAGTCTAGATCATCCAAAACTCTTTTCGCGGTTTTTGGAGACCCAAACTGGGCTGGTGCGTAGTTCTTAGCTTGGCATCGTTTTCCAAAGATTAATCAACTGATCAACTTTTGGAAAACGATGCCAATTACCAGGTCTCACCACGAGGAGGTGACTACGCACGAGACCCGCCCATGAGTTATTTAACATTATGCATCGGTCTCGACATTCAACCTATTGGCAAGAATGTCGAGTTCTTAGTTTACTCGATCATGGGCCTGCGCAAAGAGGTAGTTATTTCGTAGCCTAACCGCGAAACACCTATCTCCTACGCAACAGTTACACGAATCTTTACAAACGTAAAACAAAGCTTACACGACGCAATATCTATCTCCCACACAACGCAGCATTATCTCACTCACAACGATTACATCGATCAGTACAAACATCGTACAATAATTCGCAACCCTATCGGCAACATTCCGTATCAAACATACATTTGTCTAACTTGGAACGAAAGAACAGAAATGAGGCTACTATGGAAAAGGAGCCCCAACAATCAGACGACGAAAGAAAAAAAACCGCGGCTCGCCCGGAACGAACGTAATCGCGATCTCTCGAAAGAACTGACAAACCTACGTGACGTATTCCCGTGCACCAGATAACTCCAAGATTTAGTGGAAGCGCAAGCATTGACCTTCGCTCGATTCCTGTCACTTTGTTTGGATCTTATCACGGTCGATGCCACTTACCGATGATACCAGTGTTCAGCAAATGGGCCTGCAATTTAACACACTCCAACTGAACAGTTGAACCCGGGAAGGGTCCGCTGAACAGGATTACAAAGGCAAGGCCCCAACTGAACAGTGGGGTCCACCCCCGCGAGTTCGAACAGAATTACGGAGGACATTAAACGCAGGTCCCCTGTCCAAGTACCGAAGTACCAATCGGGCAGGACTGCGGACCTGCGACTCAATCGTCAACAGATTCACAGGTATCACCAGCGTGATGACAACGCCCGCGATTCGAGGCAAACAACGATCAGTCGTCGAGTAGTCACCAAGACAGGAGGTGTCCTTGGGCGACCTTCGAATTCAAAGAGTTGTCCAGTGCACGTTGACCCGCGCGTACCCGGAATACGCGCGAGCGAGTACGACACGCTGCAGTTTGAAAGAACTGAGCGATCGTGAACCGATAAATCGCTGGAACAATTTTTCCAAGGTGGTAAGCGAGAGGATCATGAGAGACGAGATCTATATTTTTCGTTCCGAGATGGATAAGTATCTTTGTACGGAATGAGCTTACAATGCACATAACATAGGTATCTATCTTATGATTAATTAAGGCTATAGCGCACGCATCCCACGGTGTCCCACGGGGTCCCTCGGGGTCCCACGATGTCCCGCGGTGTCCAACTGTGCCCCCGCGGTGTCCAACGGTGCCCCCGCGGGGGGGTATTAGTTCAGTCTAGATCACCAAAACTATTTTGGATGATCAAGACCAGACTATATTCAAGTAGTTTTTAGCTTGATATCGTTTTTTAAATAATAATACTAATATTCAAAATATCACTTGGTGTATTATTATTTGGAAAACGATACCAATTACCGGGACCCACCACGAGGAGGTAACTACGCTCGGAGCCCATTTACATAAAGAGTTTTTAAGCATTGGAAGCAGAGATGTAAAATTATTTTATAACAAAGAAGTAACGTGTATTGAAATGTATTAATTAGAATGGCTGTAGTACGTGGATCTGCATAATCGTACTTGAATATTGAACTTAACATCGAAGAAACGAAACCATGCAAGGTACCAATTGTAGTGCGTATGGATGAATGGTGAGTTGTCGCTGCACTTGCTTCCTTCATACCACGAATACGGTGCTGTTTCCTTGGTTTTGAGCAGACATGGAAAATTACATTCCATCCATAGACACTCAATTGGTACACTCTGCTTTACTACTGGTTTTATATGAAATAGTGAAATGAGAAATTAAATACTTTAGAATTTAAAATTAAAAAATAATACTATATAGAAATACAATAGCACTTCGGGGGCTTGAAAGATTTCGTAAATATTAAATAAAACAAAATAAATCATTAATTTACTCACAACGAATTGATGGTATTCATTTAAATCAATGAATCAAAGTTGCTTCCAATTAATGATACAACTGTTATAAATTAAGAGCATAATTACTTTGTATTAATGGGAGGAAATGTTTATAAATTATTGGTATAACTGTTAAGAATTAATGGAGTAATTGTTTTAGATTAATGGCTTAAATGTTATAAATTAATGGCTTAGATGATATAAATTAATAGTTTAAATGTTAGAAATTAATGGCTTACATGTATAAAATAACAGTTTAAATGCTATAATTAATAGTTTAAATGTTGTAAATTAACAGCTTAAACGCATAAAATAACAGTTGAAATGTTGTAAATTAACAGCTTAAATTTTGTAAATTAATAGCTTAAATGTTAGAAATTATTAGCTTAAGTGTCATAAATTAATAGCTTAAATGTCGTAAATTAATGGCTTACATGTTATAAATTAATAGTTTAAATGTTACAATTTAATGTCTTAAATGTATAAAATAACAGTTTAAATGTTGTAAATTAATAGCTTAAATGTTGTTAATTAATGGCTCAAATGTTAGAAATTAATAGTTTAAATGTTATAAATTAATAGCTTAATTGTTATAAATTAATGGCTTAGATGATATAAATTAATAGTTTAAATGTTATAAACTAATAGTTTAAACATTAGAAATTAATAGCTTAAATATTATGAATTAATAGCTTAAATATTATAAATTAATAGTTTAAATGTTAATTAATGTCTTGAATGTATAAAATGACAGTTTAAATGTTGTAAATTAATAGCTTAAATGTTGTAAGTTAATAGCTTATATGTTCTAAATTAATAGCTGAAATGTTATAAATTAATAGCTTAAATGTTATAAATTAATAGCTTAGATATTGTAAATTAATAACTTAAATATTGTAAATTAATAGCTTAAATGTTACAAATTAATAGCTTAAATGTTATAAATTAATAGCTTAAGTGTTGCGAATCAATGGTTTAGACGTTATAAATTACTAGTTTAATGTTATTGGTAATACTTTTTGTTTATTTATCGTATATTTAAGTTCTTCTTCGATGTTCACTCTCCGGCAGTTCAGGCACTAAAGAGCTCGCGCGCCACTTCCGGGTTCCTTATATATCTTTACAAAGTATTGAGATGTCAATGAAAGGGTAACGATCTTTTGACAAAGCAAAAGACGGTTTTTCCATTATTACAAAATCACACTGACCAATTTCTTTATTTTTATCGTAAATGGGCGCCTTCAACGATTTAATACGACATCCACTTTTATCGTTTTAATAGTTCCTACAAGCTAAAACTATATTCACACTTCTTTGATACTAGTTTTCGACTATCAGTTAATTTGAACAGAAAGGGAAACAAAGCCTAACGGCAGTCGATGACGTTACTGTAAAATAAGTTAAGGTATTAAATAATCAGACAAATAAAATTCATATTAAACATTATATTATATTATCGATATTGGTTCATTTACTGGTACTAATTACAAAATAATATGTTCTTTTTTCTTGAATAACACCTACATCACTGTGTGCGATATTTACAATTCTTATTTAATACTTATTTAAAAGTCAGGTACCTTTTTAATTCTTCTAAAGTTAAACAAGTAAATTTACTCGTTATAGTTGTAACATAAAATGGCTTTTTTTCTTCGATACCGCCTGCATCGTGATACTGATATTAATTATGTAGCGAATAATATGAATTAATTGGCTGTAATCGCGATTAGGTATTTCTTCGTTAGATCTATCAAACGATCTATTAGGCTATTAGCGAGAGACTTATTGATTCCTTGAAGAATGGTTCGATTGTTATAAATTAATGTTTTAAATGTTGTTAACAAATGTTTCCATTGCTATAAATTAATAGTTTAATTGTTATTAATTAGTTGCTTAAATATTGTTAATTATTGGTTGTGAGGTGGTTGGGTCGTGATAGGTACTGAAAAATCACTCATATATATTTAATAATAGATATTTATTATAATATATTCTGTGTATACACGATGTGTAGAACTCGCGAATGTTATATTGGCGGTTCGCGATTATTGTTAGTAACGGTTCGCGATTCGCAATTACAAATTCGATTTCTGATTGATGCGTTTTGATGCGCGATATAAGCTCGGATGATGATTGCCTAAGATGCCGTGGAACTCTGATCAATTATTACGAACTACCAACTATTGCTTCGGGCCGATATTTTTTAAATGTCCGAGCTTGGTCCTTGTTTCTCATATTCGGTTTTATTTGATCGCTTCTGCTGTTCCCTTTTACAATTATTACTTTTTGTTACCAGCGCCACCGATGTTTCCTGGTCGTCTTTCTTTCATCTGGTTTCTTCTCCCATCAGTCTGGTACTAAGCTTGTCTAGGGTTTTCCTTTCTTCCTCCACTGACTCCCACGCACTGTGAAAATGGTTAAATTTGCTTGGTAACGCCGATAAAATGAGTGTTATCAGCGTTCTCTCGGCAACTTCACCTTCAAGGGCTTTCATCTTCGCCGCCATCAGTTCCAACTTCGACAAATTGTGGGACACATTTTCAGATTCTTCCCATTTAAAATTGAAGAACTGCTTCTGGATCATATTTAAATTTTCATTTGACTTCATATCATATACTGCGTTTAATTTCTTCCACATTTCATGTGCTGTTGTGCAGCATAAAAGAAGATCCAACAGTTTCCTTCCTACCGAGGTCACAATTAATTTCCTCGCTAACCGATCTGCCTTCAAAAATCTTTTACGGGCGATTCCCTTTTCCGCACTGTTACCTGGATGATACAGATTCCCTTCACACACGTTGATCAGGTCGTCATCTTCCTCCAAAAGTGTATAATAAGTATAATAAGTGAATAATAAAACGGCACTGGAGCCAGTTTTCTTCGCCACGTAACATCTCGATCTTTGCACTTGCTGATTCCATCTTAGCACTATCTCTTACTTTACCAAGCACAACACTTTAAAACTTTAACACTTTATTCACTTCGCGTTGCTACCTTACAATATACAGCCCTGGGCCAATAACCTGTTATGGTTATGCGATGGTTGTGGAAATAAAGAAATGTGTCGGTAAATTGTAAGGTATATTTTTTGATATATTTATTGTGAAAGTTATATGAAGATTTTATATATTTATTATAATATATATATATTAAGATATATTTATTGTGAAAGTTAAGTACAAAATGTGGAATATATGTAAGCTGGTACAGATCCGCAAGCTAGCAATGTTACCATGAGACTAAAAAAACGCTGAAGGCAACGTAGCATATGTGCCGCTTACGGTCTGTCGTCGACGCATTCTTTAATCTATGGGCTATTGATGATCTCGGCGCCTGAGAAAGCTGAACACCACATGTAGAGTTTTCCTAGAAGTGTCGATCACTTCAACATGTCCAAAGCCTTTCCAACTCTGGAGAACGATCTCCAACACTGTCCAAAGCATTCCAACTCTGTAGAAAGCATTCCAACCCTGTAGAAAGCATTCCAACCCTGTAGAAAGCATTCCAACCCTGTAGAAAGCATTCCAACCCTGTAGAAAGCATTCCAATCCTGTAGAAAGCATTCCAACCCTGCACAATGGTATTCCAACTATGTCGAAAGCACTCCAACACTGACGAAAGCATTCCAACTCTGTCGAAAGCATACCAACTCTGTCGAAAGCATTCCAACTCTGTACAAAGGTATTCCAACTCTGTCGAAAGCATTCGAACACTGTCGCAAGAATTCCAGCACTGTAGAAAGCAATCCAACTCTGAACAAAGGTATTCCAACTCTGTCGAAAGCATTCCAACTCTGTCGAAAGCATTCCAACCCTGCAGAAAGCATTCCAACTCTGTAAAAATGTATTCCAACTCTATCGAAAGCATTCCAACCCTCTAGAAAGCATTCCAACCCTCCAGAAATAATTCCAACCCTCTAGAAAGCATTTCAACCATGTACAAGGGTATTCCAACTCTGTCGAAAGCATTCGAACACTGTCGAAAGAATTCCAAACCTGTAGAAAGTATTCCAACTCTCTACAAAGGTATTCCAACTCTGTTGAAAGCATTCCAGCACTGTAGAAAGTATTTCATCCCTGTAGAAAGCATCCCAACTCTCTACAAAGGTATTCCAACTCTGCCGAAAGTATTCCAACACTGTAGAAAGTATTCCATCCCTGTACAAAGGCATTCCGACTCTGTCGGAAGCATTCCAACCCTTTAGATAGCATTGCAGCTATGTACAAAGGTAGGCCAACTCTGTCGAAAGCCTTCCAGCCCTGTAGAAAGCATTCCATCCCTGTAGACAGCATTCCAACTCTGTACAAAGGTATTCCAACACTGTAGAAAGTATTCCAACACTCGAGAAAGCATTCCATCCCTGTAGAAAGCATTCAAACTCTCTACACAGGTATCCCAACTCTGTCGAAAGCATTCCAACCCGATAGAAAGCATTCCAACCCTGTACGAAGGTATTCCAACTCTGCACCAAGGTATTCCAACTCTGTACAAAGGTATGCCAACTCTGTCGAAAGTCTTCCAGCCCTGTAGAAAGCATTCCAAACCTGTAGAAAGTATTCCAACTCTATACAAAGGTATTCCAACTCTGTTGAAAGCATTCCAGCACTGTGGAAAGTATTCCATCCCTGTAGAAAGCATTCAAACTCTCTACAACGGTATTCCAACTCTGTCGAAAGCATTCCAACCCGATAGAAAGCATTCCAACTCGGTCCAAAGGTATTCCAAAACTGTAGAAAGTATTCCAACACTCGAGAAAGCATTCCAACTCTGTACAAAGGTATTCCAACACTGTCGAAAGCATTCCAACACTGTAGAAAGCATACCAACCCTGTGGAAAGCATTCCAACCCTGTAGAACGCATTCGAACCCAGTACAAAGGTATTACAACCCTGTCGAAGGCATTCCAACCCTGTAGAAAGCATACCCACCCTGTAGGAAACGTGCCGACCCTGTACACAACATTCTAACGGTGTAGAAACGTATTCCAACTCTGTACAAAGGTATTCCAACTCTGTTGAAAGCATTCCAGCACTGTCGAAAGCATTCCAACCCTGTAGAAAGCATTCCAACACTGTACAAAGGTATTCCAACAATCTAGAAAGCATTCTAACCCTCGAGACGGCATTTCAACCCTGTACAAAGGTATTCCAGCTCTGTACAAAGGTATTCCATCTCTGTCGAAAGCATTCCAATCCTCAAGAAAGCATTCCAATCCTCTAGAAAGCATTTAAACCGTGTACAAAGGTATTCCGTCTCTGTACAAGGGTATTTCAACCCTGTCGAAAGTATTCCAACCCTGCAGAAATCATTCCAACCCTGTACAAATGTATACCAACACTGTCGAAAGCATTCCAACCCTCTAGAAAGCACTCGAACTCTGTACAAAGGTATTCCAACTGTGTCGAAAGTATTCCAACCCTGTAGAAAGCATTTCAACCGTGTACAATGGTATTCCAACTCTGTCGAAAGCATTCCAACCCTGTAGAAAGCATTTCAATCGTGTACAATGGTATTCCAACTCTGTCGAAAGCATTCCAACATTGTCGAAAGCATTCCAACTCTGTCGAAAGCATTCCAACTCTGTACAGAGGTATTCCAACTCTGTCGAAAGTATTCCAACCGTCTAGAAAGCGTTCCAACCCTCTAGAAAGCGTTTCAACCCTGTACCAAGGTATTCCAACACTGTAGAAAGTATTCCAACACTCGAGAAAGCATTTCAACCGTGTACAAAGGTATTCCAACTCTGTCGAAAGCATTCCAACCCTGTAGAAAGCATTCCAACTCTGTCGAAAGCATTCCAACACTGTCGAAAGCATTCCAACTCTGTACAAAGGTATTCCAACCTTGTCGAAAGCATTCCAACTCTGTAGAAAGGTATTCCCACTCTGTCGAAAGCACTCCAACTCTGTACAAAGGTATTCCAACGCTGTAGGAAGCATTCCGACCCTTTAGAAAGCATTTCAACCCTGTATATAACGTTATACGTTATAACGTAATGCTACATAACGTTATTCGTTATAAGGTAATAGTATCTAACGTTATACGTTATAACGTAATACTACATAACGTTATACGTTATATGGTAATGCCAGATAACGTTATACGTTATAAGATAATAGTATATAACGTTATACGTTACAACGTAATGCTATATAAAGTTATACGTTGTAAGGTAAAGCTACATAACGGTATACGTTATATGGTAACAATATATAACGATATACATTATAACGTAATGCTACATAACGTTATACGTTATATGGTAATGCTACATACCGTTATACGTTATATGGTAATGCTACATAACGTTATACGTTATATGGTAACAGTATATAACGTTATACGTTATACCGTAATGCTACATAACGTTATACGTTATATGGTAACAGTACATAACGTTATACGTTATACCGTAATGCTACATAACGTTATCCGCTGTACGGTATTAGA
Organism: Bombus sonorus; assembly: GCA_029958995.1. Classification (NCBI taxonomy): domain Eukaryota; kingdom Metazoa; phylum Arthropoda; class Insecta; order Hymenoptera; family Apidae; genus Bombus; species Bombus sonorus. The sequence continues at coordinate 36,114 of JARWAU010000113.1, forward strand.
ATATAACGTTATACGTTATAACGTAGCAGTATATAACGTTATACGTTATTTCGTAATGCTACATAACGTTATACGTTATATGGTAATGCTACATAACGTCATACGTTATATGGTAATGCTACATAACGTTATACGTTACATGGTAACAGTATATAACGTTATCCGTTATAACGTAATGCTACATAACGTTATACGTTATATGGTAATGCTACATAACGTTATACGTTATATGGTAATGCTACATAACGTTATACGTTATAACGTCACAGTATATAACGTTATACGTTATATGGCACTGCTACATAACGTTATACGTTATATGGTGACAGTATATAACGTTATACGTTAGAACGTAATGCTACATAACGTTATACGTTATAAGGTAATAGTATCTTACGTTATACGTTATAACGTAATACTACATAACGTTATACGTTATAAGACAATAGTATATAACGTTATACGTTATAAGACAATAGTATATAACGTTATACGTTATAACGTAATGCTATATAACGTTATACGTTGTAAGGTAAAGCTACATAACGTTATACATTATATGGTAATGCTACATAACGTTATACATTATATGGTAACAGTATATAACGTTATACGTTATAACGTAATGCTACATAACGTTATACGTTATATGGTAATGCTACATAACGTTATACGTTATATGGTAATGCTACATAACGTTATACGTTATAACGTCACAGTATATAACGTTATACGTTATATGGTAATGCTACATAGCGTTATACGTTATATGGTGACAGTATATAACGTTATACGTTATAACGTAATGCTACATAACGTTATACGTTATAACGTAACAGTATATAACGTTAGACGTTATAAGATAATAGTATATAACGTTATACGTTATAACGTAATGCTATATAACGTTATACGTTATAGCGTAATGCTACATAACGTTATACGTTATAAGGTGATGCTACATAACGTTATACGTTATATGGTAATGCCACATAACGTTATACGTTATATGGTAACAGTATATAACGTTATACGTTATACCGTAATGCTACATAACGTTATACGTTATAAGGTATTTGAAAATAACGTTATAAGTTATAACGTAACAGTATATAACGTTATACGTTATATGGTAATGCTACATAACGTTACACGTTATAACGTAACAGTATATAACGTTATACGTTATATGGTAATGCTACATAACGTTATACGTTATATGGTAATGCTACATTACGTTATACATTATATGGTAATGCTACATAACGTTATACGTTATATGGTAACAGTATATAACGTTATACGTCATAACGTAATGCTACATAACGTTATACGTTATATGGTAATGCTACATAACGTTATACGTTATAACGTAGCAGAATATAACGTTATACGTTATAAGGTAATGCTACACAACGTTATACGTTATATGGTAATGCTACATAACGTTATACGTTATATGGTAACAGTATATAACGTTATACGTCTCAACGTAATGCTACATAACGTTATACGTTATATGGTAATGCTACATAACGTTATACGTTATAAGGTATTAGAAAATAACGTTATACGTTATAACGTCACAGTATATAACGTTATACGTTATATGGGAATGCTACATAACGTTATACGTTATATGGTAACAGTATATAACGTTATACGTTAAAGCGTAATGCTACATAACGTTACACGTTATATGGTAATGTTACATAACGTTATACGTTATAAGGTAATGCTACATAACGTTATACGTTATATGGTAATGCTACATAACGTTATACGCTATATGGTGACAGTATATAACGTTGTACGTTATAACGTAATGCTACATAACGTTATACGTTATAACGTAACAGTATATAACGTTATACGTTATACCGTAATACTACATAACGTTATACGTTGTACGGTATTAGAAAATAACGTTATACGTTATAACGTAGCAGTATATAGCGTTATACGTTATTTGGTAATGCTACATAACGTTATACGTTATAACGTAGCAGTATATAACGTTATACGTTATAACGTAATGCTACATAACGTTATACGTTATATGGTAATGCTACATAACGTTATACGTTATATGGTAACAGTATATAACGTTATACGTCTTAACGTAATGCTACATAACGTTATACGATATATGGTAATGCTACATAACGTTATACGTTATAAGGTATTAGAAAATAACGTTATACGTTATAACGTCACAGTATATAACGTTATACGTTATATGGTAATGCTACATAACGTTATACGTTATATGGTGACAGTATATAACGTTGTACGTTATAACGTAATGCTACATAACGTTATACGTTATAACGTAACAGTATATAACGTTATACGTTATAACGTAATACTACATAACGTTATACGTTATATGGTACTGCTAGATAACGTTATACGTTATAAGATAATAGTATATAACGTTATACGTTATAACGTAATGCTATATAACGTTATACGTTATAAGGTAAAGCTACATAACGTTATACGTTATATGGTAACAATATATAACGATATACATTATAACGTAATGCTACATAACGTTATACGTTATAACGTAACAGTATATAACGTTATACGTTATAGCGTAATGCTACATAACGTTATACGTGATATGGTAATGCTACATAACGTTATACATTATATGGTAATGCTACATAACGTTAAACGTTAGAAGGTAATAGCATATAACGTTATACGATATAAGGTAATGCTACATAACGTTATACGTTATATGGTAATGCTACATAACGTTATACGTTATATGGTAACAGTATATAACGTTATACGTTAAAGCGTAATGCTACATAACGTTATACGTTATATGGTAATGTTACATAACGTTATACGTTATAAGGTAATGCTACATAACGTTATACATTATATGGTAATGCTACATAACGTTATACATTATATGGTAACAGTATATAACGTTAAACGTTATAACGTAATGCTACATAACGTTGTACGTTATATGGTAATGTTACATAACGTTATACGTTATAAGGTAATGCTACATAACGTTATACATTATATGGTAATGCTACATAACGTCATACATTATATGGTAACAGTATATAACGTTAAACGTTATAACGTAATGCTACATAACGTTGTACGTTATAAGGTTATAGTAAATAACATTACACATTATATGGTAATGCTAAATAACGTTATACATTATATGGTAATGCTACATAACGTTATACGTTATATGGTAATGCTACATAACGTTATACGTTATAAGGTAATGCTACATAACGTTATACATTATATGGTAATGCTACATAACGTTATACATTATATGGTAACAGTATATAACGTTATACGTTATACCGTAATACTACATAACGTTATACGTTGTACGGTATTAGAAAATAACGTTATACGTTATAACGTAGCAGTATATAGCGTTATACGTTATTTGGTAATGCTACATAACGTTATACGTTATAAGGTAATAGTAAATAACATTACACATTATATGGTAATGCTAAATAACGTTATACATTATATGGTAATGCTACATAACGTTATTCGTTATATGGTAATGCTACATAACGTTATACGTTATATGGTAACAGTATATAACGTTATACGTCTTAACGTAATGCTACATAACGTTATACGTTATATGGTAATGCTACATAACGTTATACATTATATGGTAACAGTATATAACGTTATACGTTATAACGTAATGCTACATAACGTTATACATTATATGGTAATGCTACATAACGTTATACGTTATATGGTAATGCTACATAACGTTATACGTTATAAGGTAATGCTACATAACGTTATACATTATATGGTAATGCTACATAACGTTATACATTATATGGTAACAGTATATAACGTTATACGTTATACCGTAATGCTACATAACGTTATACGTTGTACGGTATTAGAAAATAATGTTATACGTTATAACGTAGCAGTATATAACGTTATACGTTATAACGTAATGCTACATATCGTTATACGTTATATGGTAATGCTACATAACATTATACGTTATATGGTAACAGTATAAAACGTTATATGTCTTAACGTAATGCTACATAACGTTATACGTTATATGGTAATGCTACATAACGTTATTCGTTATATGGTAATGCTACATAACGTTATACGTTATATGGTAACAGTATATAACGTTATACGTCTTAACGTAATGCTACATAACGTTATACGTTATATGGTTATGCTACATAACGTTATACGTTATAAGGTATTAGAAAATAACGTTATACGTTATAACGTCACAGTATATAACGTTATACGTTATATGGTAATGCTACATAGCGTTATACGTTATATGGTGACAGTATATAACGTTATACGTTATAACGTAACAGTATATAACGTTAGACGTTATAAGATAATAGTATATAACGTTATACGTTATAACGTAATGCTATATAACGTTATACGTTATAGCGTAATGCTACTTAACGTTATACGTTATAACGTGATGCTACATAACGTTATACGTTATATGGTAATGCTACATAACGTTATACGTTATATGGTAACAGTATATAACGTTATACGTTATACCGTAATGCTACATAACGTTATGCGTTATAAGGTATTTGAAAATAACGTTATAAGTTATAACGTAACAGTATATAACGTTATACGTTATATGGTAATGCTACATAACGTTATACGTTATAACGTAACAGTATATAACGTTAGACGTTATAAGATAATAGTATATAACGTTATACGTTATAACGTAATGCTATATAACGTTATACGTTATAGCGTAATGCTACATAACGTTATACGTTATAAGGTGATGCTACATAAAGTTATACGTTATATGGTAATGCTACATAACGTTATACGTTATATGGTAACAGTATATAACGTTATATGTTATACCGTAATGCTACATAACGTTATACGTTATAAGGTATTTGAAAATAACGTTATAAGTTATAACGTAACAGTATATAACGTTATACGTTATATGGTAATGCTACATAACGTTACACGTTATAACGTAACAGTATATAACGTTATACGTTATATGGTAATGCTACATAACGTTATACGTTATATGGTAATGCTACATTACGTTATACATTATATGGTAATGCTACATAACGTTATACGTTATATGGTAACAGTATATAACGTTATACGTCATAACGTAATGCTACATAACGTTATACGTTATATGGTAATGCTACATAACGTTATACGTTATAACGTAGCAGAATATAACGTTATACGTTATAAGGTAATGCTACACAACGTTATACGTTATATGGTAATGCTACATAACGTTATACGTTATATGGTAACAGTATATAACGTTATACGTCTTAACGTAATGCTACATAACGTTATACGTTATAAGGTGATGCTACATAACGTTATACGTTATATGGTAATGCTACATAACGTTATACGTTATATGGTAACAGTATATAACGTTATATGTTATACCGTAATGCTACATAACGTTATACGTTATAAGGTATTTGAAAATAACGTTATAAGTTATAACGTAACAGTATATAACGTTATACGTTATATGGTAATGCTACATAACGTTACACGTTATAACGTAACAGTATATAACGTTATACGTTATATGGTAATGCTACATAACGTTATACGTTATATGGTAATGCTACATTACGTTATACATTATATGGTAATGCTACATAACGTTATACGTTATATGGTAACAGTATATAACGTTATACGTCATAACGTAATGCTACATAACGTTATACGTTATATGGTAATGCTACATAACGTTATACGTTATAACGTAGCAGAATATAACGTTATACGTTATAAGGTAATGCTACACAACGTTATACGTTATATGGTAATGCTACATAACGTTATACGTTATATGGTAACAGTATATAACGTTATACGTCTTAACGTAATGCTACATAACGTTATACGTTATATGGTAATGCTACATAACGTTATACGTTATAAGGTATTAGAAAATAACGTTATACGTTATAACGTCACAGTATATAACGTTATACGTTATATGGGAATGCTACATAACGTTATACGTTATATGGTAACAGTATATAACGTTATACGTTAAAGCGTAATGCTACATAACGTTATACGTTATATGGAAATGTTACATAACGTTATACGTTATAAGGTAATGCTACATAACGTTATACGTTATATGGTAATGCTACATAACGTTATACGTTATATGGTGACAGTATATAACGTTGTACGTTATAACGTAATGCTACATAACGTTATACGTTATAACGTAACAGTATATAACGTTATACGTTATACCGTAATACTACATAACGTTATACGTTGTACGGTATTAGAAAATAACGTTATACGTTATAACGTAGCAGTATATAGCGTTATACGTTATTTGGTAATGCTACATAACGTTATACGTTATAACGTAGCAGTATATAACGTTATACGTTATAACGTAATGCTACATAACGTTATACGTTATATGGTAATGCTACATAACGTTATACGTTATATGGTAACAGTATATAACGTTATACGTCTTAACGTAATGCTACATAACGTTATACGTTATATGGTAATGCTACATAACGTTATACGTTATAAGGTATTAGAAAATAACGTTATACGTTATAACGTCACAGTATATAACGTTATACGTTATATGGTAATGCTACATAACGTTATACGTTATATGGTGACAGTATATAACGTTGTACGTTATAACGTAATGCTACATAACGTTATACGTTATAACGTAACAGTATATAACGTTATACGTTATAACGTAATACTACATAACGTTATACGTTATATGGTACTGCTAGATAACGTTATACGTTATAAGATAATAGTATATAACGTTATACGTTATAACGTAATGCTATATAACGTTATACGTTATAAGGTAAAGCTACATAACGTTATACGTTATATGGTAACAATATATAACGATATACATTATAACGTAATGCTACATAACGTTATACGTTATAACGTAACAGTATATAACGTTATACGTTATAACGTAATGCTACATAACGTTATACGTTATAAGGTAATAGTAAATAACATTATACATTATATGGTAATGCTAAATAACGTTATACATTATATGGTAATGCTACATAACGTTATACGTTATATGGTAATGCTACATAACGTTATACGTTATAAGGTAATGCTACATAACGTTATACATTATATGGTAATGCTACATAACGTTATACATTATATGGTAACAGTATATAACGTTATACGTTATACCGTAATGCTACATAACGTTATACGTTGTACGGTATTAGAAAATAATGTTATACGTTATAACGTAGCAGTATATAACGTTATACGTTATAACGTAATGCTACATATCGTTATACGTTATATGGTAATGCTACATAACATTATACGTTATATGGTAACAGTATAAAACGTTATATGTCTTAACGTAATGCTACATAACGTTATACGTTATATGGTAATGCTACATAACGTTATTCGTTATATGGTAATGCTACATAACGTTATACGTTATATGGTAACAGTATATAACGTTATACGTCTTAACGTAATGCTACATAACGTTATACGTTATATGGTAATGCTACATAACGTTATACGTTATAAGGTATTAGAAAATAACGTTATACGTTATAGCGTCACAGTATATAACGTTATACGTTATATGGTAATGCTACATAGCGTTATACGTTATATGGTGACAGTATATAACGTTATACGTTATAACGTAATGCTACATAACGTTATACGTTATAACGTAACAGTATATAACGTTAGACGTTATAAGATAATAGTATATAACGTTATACGTTATAACGTAATGCTATATAACGTTATACGTTATAGCGTAATGCTACATAACGTTATACGTTATAAGGTGATGCTACATAACGTTATACGTTATATGGTAATGCTACATAACGTTATACGTTATATGGTAACAGTATATAACGTTATATGTTATACCGTAATGCTACATAACGTTATACGTTATAAGGTATTTGAAAATAACGTTATAAGTTATAACGTAACAGTATATAACGTTATACGTTATATGGTAATGCTACATAACGTTACACGTTATAACGTAACAGTATATAACGTTATACGTTATATGGTAATGCTACATAACGTTATACGTTATATGGTAATGCTACATTACGTTATACATTATATGGTAATGCTACATAACGTTATACGTTATATGGTAACAGTATATAACGTTATACGTCATAACGTAATGCTACATAACGTTATACGTTATATGGTAATGCTACATAACGTTATACGTTATAACGTAGCAGAATATAACGTTATACGTTATAAGGTAATGCTACACAACGTTATACGTTATATGGTAATGCTACATAACGTTATACGTTATATGGTAACAGTATATAACGTTATACGTCTTAACGTAATGCTACATAACGTTATACGTTATATGGTAATGCTACATAACGTTATACGTTATAAGGTATTAGAAAATAACGTTATACGTTATAACGTCACAGTATATAACGTTATACGTTATATGGGAATGCTACATAACGTTATACGTTATATGGTAACAGTATATAACGTTATACGTTAAAGCGTAATGCTACATAACGTTATACGTTATATGGAAATGTTACATAACGTTATACGTTATAAGGTAATGCTACATAACGTTATACGTTATATGGTAATGCTACATAACGTTATACGTTATATGGTGACAGTATATAACGTTGTACGTTATAACGTAATGCTACATAACGTTATACGTTATAACGTAACAGTATATAACGTTATACGTTATACCGTAATACTACATAACGTTATACGTTGTACGGTATTAGAAAATAACGTTATACGTTATAACGTAGCAGTATATAGCGTTATACGTTATTTGGTAATGCTACATAACGTTATACGTTATAACGTAGCAGTATATAACGTTATACGTTATAACGTAATGCTACATAACGTTATACGTTATATGGTAATGCTACATAACGTTATACGTTATATGGTAACAGTATATAACGTTATACGTCTTAACGTAATGCTACATAACGTTATACGTTATATGGTAATGCTACATAACGTTATACGTTATAAGGTATTAGAAAATAACGTTATACGTTATAACGTCACAGTATATAACGTTATACGTTATATGGTAATGCTACATAACGTTATACGTTATATGGTGACAGTATATAACGTTGTACGTTATAACGTAATGCTACATAACGTTATACGTTATAACGTAACAGTATATAACGTTATACGTTATAACGTAATACTACATAACGTTATACGTTATATGGTACTGCTAGATAACGTTATACGTTATAAGATAATAGTATATAACGTTATACGTTATAACGTAATGCTATATAACGTTATACGTTATAAGGTAAAGCTACATAACGTTATACGTTATATGGTAACAATATATAACGATATACATTATAACGTAATGCTACATAACGTTATACGTTATAACGTGACAGTATATAACGTTATACGTTATAGCGTAATGCTACATAACGTTATACGTGATATGGTAATGCTACATAACGTTATACATTATATGGTAATGCTACATAACGTTAAACGTTAGAAGGTAATAGCATATAACGTTATACGATATAAGGTAATGCTACATAACGTTATACGTTATATGGTAATGCTACATAGCGTTATACGTTATATGGTGACAGTATATAACGTTATACGTTATAACGTAATGCTACATAACGTTATACGTTATAACGTAACAGTATATAACGTTAGACGTTATAAGATAATAGTATATAACGTTATACGTTATAACGTAATGCTATATAACGTTATACGTTATAGCGTAATGCTACATAACGTTATACGTTATAAGGTGATGCTACATAACGTTATACGTTATATGGTAATGCTACATAACGTTATACGTTATATGGTAACAGTATATAACGTTATATGTTATACCGTAATGCTACATAACGTTATACGTTATAAGGTATTTGAAAATAACGTTATAAGTTATAACGTAACAGTATATAACGTTATACGTTATATGGTAATGCTACATAACGTTACACGTTATAACGTAACAGTATATAACGTTATACGTTATATGGTAATGCTACATAACGTTATACGTTATATGGTAATGCTACATTACGTTATACATTATATGGTAATGCTACATAACGTTATACGTTATATGGTAACAGTATATAACGTTATACGTCATAACGTAATGCTACATAACGTTATACGTTATATGGTAATGCTACATAACGTTATACGTTATAACGTAGCAGAATATAACGTTATACGTTATAAGGTAATGCTACACAACGTTATACGTTATATGGTAATGCTACATAACGTTATACGTTATATGGTAACAGTATATAACGTTATACGTCTTAACGTAATGCTACATAACGTTATACGTTATATGGTAATGCTACATAACGTTATACGTTATAAGGTATTAGAAAATAACGTTATACGTTATAACGTCACAGTATATAACGTTATACGTTATATGGGAATGCTACATAACGTTATACGTTATATGGTAACAGTATATAACGTTATACGTTAAAGCGTAATGCTACATAACGTTATACGTTATATGGAAATGTTACATAACGTTATACGTTATAAGGTAATGCTACATAACGTTATACGTTATATGGTAATGCTACATAACGTTATACGTTATATGGTGACAGTATATAACGTTGTACGTTATAACGTAATGCTACATAACGTTATACGTTATAACGTAACAGTATATAACGTTATACGTTATACCGTAATACTACATAACGTTATACGTTGTACGGTATTAGAAAATAACGTTATACGTTATAACGTAGCAGTATATAGCGTTATACGTTATTTGGTAATGCTACATAACGTTATACGTTATAACGTAGCAGTATATAACGTTATACGTTATAACGTAATGCTACATAACGTTATACGTTATATGGTAATGCTACATAACGTTATACGTTATATGGTAACAGTATATAACGTTATACGTCTTAACGTAATGCTACATAACGTTATACGTTATATGGTAATGCTACATAACGTTATACGTTATAAGGTATTAGAAAATAACGTTATACGTTATAACGTCACAGTATATAACGTTATACGTTATATGGTAATGCTACATAACGTTATACGTTATATGGTGACAGTATATAACGTTGTACGTTATAACGTAATGCTACATAACGTTATACGTTATAACGTAACAGTATATAACGTTATACGTTATAACGTAATACTACATAACGTTATACGTTATATGGTACTGCTAGATAACGTTATACGTTATAAGATAATAGTATATAACGTTATACGTTATAACGTAATGCTATATAACGTTATACGTTATAAGGTAAAGCTACATAACGTTATACGTTATATGGTAACAATATATAACGATATACATTATAACGTAATGCTACATAACGTTATACGTTATAACGTAACAGTATATAACGTTATACGTTATAGCGTAATGCTACATAACGTTATACGTGATATGGTAATGCTACATAACGTTATACATTATATGGTAATGCTACATAACGTTAAACGTTAGAAGGTAATAGCATATAACGTTATACGATATAAGGTAATGCTACATAACGTTATACGTTATATGGTAATGCTACATAACGTTATACGTTATATGGTAACAGTATATAACGTTATACGTTAAAGCGTAATGCTACATAACGTTATACGTTATATGGTAATGTTCCATAACGTTATACGTTATAAGGTAATGCTACATAACGTTATACATTATATGGTAATGCTACATAACGTCATACATTATATGGTAACAGTATATAACGTTAAACGTTATAACGTAATGCTACATAACGTTGTACGTTATAAGGTTATAGTAAATAACATTACACATTATATGGTAATGCTAAATAACGTTATACATTATATGGTAATGCTACATAACGTTATACGTTATATGGTAATGCTACATAACGTTATACGTTATAAGGTAATGCTACATAACGTTATACATTATATGGTAATGCTACATAACGTTATACATTATATGGTAACAGTATATAACGTTATACGTTATACCGTAATACTACATAACGTTATACGTTGTACGGTATTAGAAAATAACGTTATACGTTATAACGTAGCAGTATATAGCGTTATACGTTATTTGGTAATGCTACATAACGTTATACGTTATAAGGTAATAGTAAATAACATTACACATTATATGGTAATGCTAAATAACGTTATACATTATATGGTAATGCTACATAACGTTATTCGTTATATGGTAATGCTACATAACGTTATACGTTATATGGTAACAGTATATAACGTTATACGTCTTAACGTAATGCTACATAACGTTATACGTTATATGGTAATGCTACATAACGTTATACATTATATGGTAACAGTATATAACGTTATACGTTATAACGTAATGCTACATAACGTTATACATTATATGGTAATGCTACATAACGTTATACGTTATATGGTAATGCTACATAACGTTATACGTTATAAGGTAATGCTACATAACGTTATACATTATATGGTAATGCTACATAACGTTATACATTATATGGTAACAGTATATAACGTTATACGTTATACCGTAATGCTACATAACGTTATACGTTGTACGGTATTAGAAAATAATGTTATACGTTATAACGTAGCAGTATATAACGTTATACGTTATAACGTAATGCTACATATCGTTATACGTTATATGGTAATGCTACATAACATTATACGTTATATGGTAACAGTATAAAACGTTATATGTCTTAACGTAATGCTACATAACGTTATACGTTATATGGTAATGCTACATAACGTTATTCGTTATATGGTAATGCTACATAACGTTATACGTTATATGGTAACAGTATATAACGTTATACGTCTTAACGTAATGCTACATAACGTTATACGTTATATGGTTATGCTACATAACGTTATACGTTATAAGGTATTAGAAAATAACGTTATACGTTATAACGTCACAGTATATAACGTTATACGTTATATGGTAATGCTACATAGCGTTATACGTTATATGGTGACAGTATATAACGTTATACGTTATAACGTAACAGTATATAACGTTAGACGTTATAAGATAATAGTATATAACGTTATACGTTATAACGTAATGCTATATAACGTTATACGTTATAGCGTAATGCTACTTAACGTTATACGTTATAACGTGATGCTACATAACGTTATACGTTATATGGTAATGCTACATAACGTTATACGTTATATGGTAACAGTATATAACGTTATACGTTATACCGTAATGCTACATAACGTTATGCGTTATAAGGTATTTGAAAATAACGTTATAAGTTATAACGTAACAGTATATAACGTTATACGTTATATGGTAATGCTACATAACGTTATACGTTATAACGTAACAGTATATAACGTTAGACGTTATAAGATAATAGTATATAACGTTATACGTTATAACGTAATGCTATATAACGTTATACGTTATAGCGTAATGCTACATAACGTTATACGTTATAAGGTGATGCTACATAAAGTTATACGTTATATGGTAATGCTACATAACGTTATACGTTATATGGTAACAGTATATAACGTTATATGTTATACCGTAATGCTACATAACGTTATACGTTATAAGGTATTTGAAAATAACGTTATAAGTTATAACGTAACAGTATATAACGTTATACGTTATATGGTAATGCTACATAACGTTACACGTTATAACGTAACAGTATATAACGTTATACGTTATATGGTAATGCTACATAACGTTATACGTTATATGGTAATGCTACATTACGTTATACATTATATGGTAATGCTACATAACGTTATACGTTATATGGTAACAGTATATAACGTTATACGTCATAACGTAATGCTACATAACGTTATACGTTATATGGTAATGCTACATAACGTTATACGTTATAACGTAGCAGAATATAACGTTATACGTTATAAGGTAATGCTACACAACGTTATACGTTATATGGTAATGCTACATAACGTTATACGTTATATGGTAACAGTATATAACGTTATACGTCTTAACGTAATGCTACATAACGTTATACGTTATATGGTAATGCTACATAACGTTATACGTTATAAGGTATTAGAAAATAACGTTATACGTTATAACGTCACAGTATATAACGTTATACGTTATATGGGAATGCTACATAACGTTATACGTTATATGGTAACAGTATATAACGTTATACGTTAAAGCGTAATGCTACATAACGTTATACGTTATATGGTAATGTTACATAACGTTATACGTTATAAGGTAATGCTACATAACGTTATACGTTATATGGTAATGCTACATAACGTTGTACGTTATATGGTGACAGTATATAACGTTGTACGTTATAACGTAATGCTACATAACGTTATACGTTATAACGTAACAGTATATAACGTTATACGTTATACCGTAATACTACATAACGTTATACGTTGTACGGTATTAGAAAATAACGTTATACGTTATAACGTAGCAGTATATAGCGTTATACGTTATTTGGTAATGCTACATAACGTTATACGTTATAACGTAGCAGTATATAACGTTATACGTTATAACGTAATGCTACATAACGTTATACGTTATATGGTAATGCTACATAACGTTATACGTTATATGGTAACAGTATATAACGTTATACGTCTTAACGTAATGCTACATAACGTTATACGTTATATGGTAATGCTACATAACGTTATACGTTATAAGGTATTAGAAAATAACGTTATACGTTATAACGTCACAGTATATAACGTTATACGTTATATGGTAATGCTACATAACGTTATACGTTATATGGTGACAGTATATAACGTTGTACGTTATAACGTAATGCTACATAACGTTATACGTTATATGGTAACAATATATAACGATATACATTATAACGTAATGCTACATAACGTTATACGTTATAACGTAACAGTATATAACGTTATACGTTATAGCGTAATGCTACATAACGTTATACGTGATATGGTAATGCTACATAACGTTATACATTATATGGTAATGCTACATAACGTTAAACGTTAGAAGGTAATAGCATATAACGTTATACGATATAAGGTAATGCTACATAACGTTATACGCTATATGGTAATGCTACATAACGTTATACGTTATATGGTAACAGTATATAACGTTATACCTTAAAGCGTAATGCTACATAACGTTATACGTTATATGGTAATGTTACATAACGTTATACGTTATAAGGTAATGCTACATAACGTTATACATTATATGGTAATGCTACATAACGTCATACATTATATGGTAACAGTATATAACGTTAAACGTTATAACGTAATGCTACATAACGTTGTACGTTATAAGGTTATAGTAAATAACATTACACATTATATGGTAATGCTAAATAACGTTATACATTATATGGTAATGCTACATAACGTTATACGTTATATGGTAATGCTACATAACGTTATACGTTATAAGGTAATGCTACATAACGTTATACATTATATGGTAATGCTACATAACGTTATACATTATATGGTAACAGTATATAACGTTATACGTTATACCGTAATACTACATAACGTTATACGTTGTACGGTATTAGAAAATAACGTTATACGTTATAACGTAGCAGTATATAGCGTTATACGTTATTTGGTAATGCTACATAACGTTATACGTTATAAGGTAATAGTAAATAACATTACACATTATATGGTAATGCTAAATAACGTTATACATTATATGGTAATGCTACATAACGTTATTCGTTATATGGTAATGCTACATAACGTTATACGTTATATGGTAACAGTATATAACGTTATACGTCTTAACGTAATGCTACATAACGTTATACGTTATATGGTAATGCTACATAACGTTATACATTATATGGTAACAGTATATAACGTTATACGTTATAACGTAATGCTACATAACGTTATACATTATATGGTAATGCTACATAACGTTATACGTTATATGGTAATGCTACATAACGTTATACGTTATAAGGTAATGCTACATAACGTTATACATTATATGGTAATGCTACATAACGTTATACATTATATGGTAACAGTATATAACGTTATACGTTATACCGTAATGCTACATAACGTTATACGTTGTACGGTATTAGAAAATAATGTTATACGTTATAACGTAGCAGTATATAACGTTATACGTTATAACGTAATGCTACATATCGTTATACGTTATATGGTAATGCTACATAACATTATACGTTATATGGTAACAGTATAAAACGTTATATGTCTTAACGTAATGCTACATAACGTTATACGTTATATGGTAATGCTACATAACGTTATTCGTTATATGGTAATGCTACATAACGTTATACGTTATATGGTAACAGTATATAACGTTATACGTCTTAACGTAATGCTACATAACGTTATACGTTATATGGTAATGCTACATAACGTTATACGTTATAAGGTATTAGAAAATAACGTTATACGTTATAACGTCACAGTATATAACGTTATGCGTTATATGGTAATGCTACATAGCGTTATACGTTATATGGTGACAGTATATAACGTTATACGTTATAACGTAACAGTATATAACGTTAGACGTTATAAGATAATAGTATATAACGTTATACGTTATAACGTAATGCTATATAACGTTATACGTTATAGCGTAATGCTACATAACGTTATACGTTATAAGGTGATGCTACATAACGTTATACGTTATATGGTAATGCTACATAACGTTATACGTTATATGGTAACAGTATATAACGTTATACGTTATACCGTAATGCTACATAACGTTATGCGTTATAAGGTATTTGAAAATAACGTTATAAGTTATAACGTAACAGTATATAACGTTATACGTTATATGGTAATGCTACATAACGTTATACGTTATAACGTAACAGTATATAACGTTATACGTTATATGGTAATGCTACATAACGTTATACGTTATATGGTAATGCTACATTCCGTTATACATTATATGGTAATGCTACATAACGTTATACGTTATATGGTAACAGTATATAACGTTATACGTCATAACGTAATGCTACATAACGTTATACGTTATATGGTAATGCTACATAACGTTATACGTTATAACGTAGCAGAATATAACGTTATACGTTATAAGGTAATGCTACACAACGTTATACGTTATATGGTAATGCTACATAACGTTATACGTTATATGGTAACAGTATATAACGTTATACGTCTTAACGTAATGCTACATAACGTTATACGTTATATGGTAATGTTACATAACGTTATACGTTATAAGGTAATGCTACATAACGTTATACGTTATATGGTAATGCTACATAACGTTATACGTTATATGGTGACAGTATATAACGTTGTACGTTATAACGTAATGCTACATAACGTTATACGTTATAACGTAACAGTATATAACGTTATACGTTATACCGTAATACTACATAACGTTATACGTTGTACGGTATTAGAAAATAACGTTATACGTTATAGCGTAGCAGTATATAGCGTTATACGTTATTTGGTAATGCTACATAACGTTATACGTTATAACGTAGCAGTATATAACGTTATACGTTATAACGTAATGCTACATAACGTTATACGTTATATGGTAATGCTACATAACGTTATACGTTATATGGTAACAGTATATAACGTTATACGTCTTAACGTAATGCTACATAACGTTATACGTTATATGGTAATGCTACATAACGTTATACGTTATATGGTAATGCTACATAACGTTATACGTTATAAGGTATTAGAAAATAACGTTATACGTTATAACGTCACAGTATATAACGTTATACGTTATATGGTAATGCTACATAACGTTATACGTTATATGGTGACAGTATATAACGTTGTACGTTATAACGTAATGCTACATAACGTTATACGTTATAACGTAACAGTATATAACGTTATACGTTATAACGTAATACTACATAACGTTATACGTTATATGGTACTGCTAGATAACGTTATACGTTATAAGATAATAGTATATAACGTTATACGTTATAACGTAATGCTATATAACGTTATACGTTATAAGGTAAAGCTACATAACGTTATACGTTATATGGTAACAATATATAACGATATACATTATAACGTAATGCTACATAACGTTATACGTTATAACGTAACAGTATACAACGTTATACGTTATAGCGTAATGCTACATAACGTTATACGTGATATGGTAATGCTACATAACGTTATACATTATATGGTAATGCTACATAACGTTAAACGTTAGAAGGTAATAGCATATAACGTTATACGATATAAGGTAATGCTACATAACGTTATACGTTATATGGTAATGCTACATAACGTTATACGTTATATGGTAACAGTATATAACGTTATACGTTAAAGCGTAATGCTACATAACGTTATACGTTATATGGTAATGTTACATAACGTTATACGTTATAAGGTAATGCTACATAACGTTATACATTATATGGTAATGCTACATAACGTTATACATTATATGGTAACAGTATATAACGTTAAACGTTATAACGTAATGCTACATAACGTTATACGTTATAAGGTTATAGTAAATAACATTACACATTATATGGTAATGCTAAATAACGTTATACATTATATGGTAATGCTACATAACGTTATACGTTATATGGTAATGCTACATAACGTTATACGTTATAAGGTAATGCTACATAACGTTATACATTATATGGTAATGCTACATAACGTTATACATTATATGGTAACAGTATATAACGTTATACGTTATACCGTAATACTACATAACGTTATACGTTGTACGGTATTAGAAAATAACGTTATACGTTATAACGTAGCAGTATATAGCGTTATACGTTATTTGGTAATGCTACATAACGTTATACGTTATAAGGTAATAGTAAATAACATTACACATTATATGGTAATGCTAAATAACGTTATACATTATATGGTAATGCTACATAACGTTATACGTTATATGGTAATGCTACATAACGTTATACGTTATAAGGTAATGCTACATAACGTTATACATTATATGGTAATGCTACATAACGCTATACGTTATATGGTAATGCTACATAACGTTATACGTTATAAGGTATTAGAAAATAACGTTATACGTTATAACGTCACAGTATGTAACGTTATACGTTATATGGTAATGCTACATAACGTTATACGTTATATGGTGACAGTATATAACGTTGTACGTTATAACGTAATGCTACATAACGTTATACGTTATAACGTAACAGTATATAACGTTATACGTTATAACGTAATACTACATAACGTTATACGTTATATGGTAATGCTAGATAACGTTATACGTTATAAGATAATAGTATATAACGTTATACGTTATAACGTAATGCTATATAACGTTACACGTTGTAAGGTAAAGCTACATAATGTTATACGTTATATGGTAACAATATACAACGATATACATTATAACATAATGCTACATAACGTTATACGTTATAACGTAACAGTATATAACGTTATACGTTATAGCGTAATGCTACATAACGTTATACGTTATATGGTAATGCTACATAACGTTATACGTTATAAGATAATAGTATATAACGTTATACGTTATAACGTAATGCTATATAACGTTATACGTTGTAAGGTAAAGCTACATAACGTTATACGTTATATGGTAACAATATATAACGATATACATTATAACGTAATGCTACATAACGTTATACGTTATAACGTAACAGTATATAACGTTAAACGTTATAACGTAATGCTACATAACGTTATACGTTATAAGTTAATAGTAAATAACATTATACATTATATGGTAATGCAAAATAACGTTATACATTAGAGGGTAATGCTACATAACGTTATACGTTATATGGTAATGCTACATAACGTCCTACGTTATAAGGTAATGCTACATAACGTTATACATTATATGGTAATGCTACATAACGTTATACATTATATGGTAACAGTATATAACGTTATACGTTATACCGTAATACTACATAACGTTATACGTTGTACGGTAATGCTACATAACGTTATACGTTATAAGGTATTAGAAAATAACGTTATACGTTATAACGTCACAGTATATAACGTTATACGTTATATGGGAATGCTACATAACGTTATACGTTATATGGTAACAGTATATAACGTTATACGTTAAAGCGTAATGCTACATAACGTTATACGTTATATGGTAATGTTACATAACGTTATACGTTATAAGGTAATGCTACATAACGTTATACGTTATATGGTAATGCTACATAACGTTATACGTTATATGGTGACAGTATATAACGTTGTACGTTATAACGTAATGCTACATAACGTTATACGTTATAACGTAACAGTATATAACGTTATACGTTATACCGTAATACTACATAACGTTATACGTTGTACGGTATTAGAAAATAACGTTATACGTTATAGCGTAGCAGTATATAGCGTTATACGTTATTTGGTAATGCTACATAACGTTATACGTTATATGGTGACAGTATATAACGTTGTACGTTATAACGTAATGCTACATAACGTTATACGTTATAACGTAATGCTACATAACGTTATACGTTATAACGTAACAGTATATAACGTTATACGTTATAACGTAATACTACATAACGTTATACGTTATATGGTACTGCTAGATAACGTTATACGTTATAAGATAATAGTATATAACGTTATACGTTATAACGTAATGCTATATAACGTTATACGTTATAAGGTAAAGCTACATAACGTTATACGTTATATGGTAACAATATATAACGATATACATTATAACGTAATGCTACATAACGTTATACGTTATAACGTAACAGTATATAACGTTATACGTTATAGCGTAATGCTACATAGCGTTATACGTGATATGGTAATGCTACATAACGTTATACATTATATGGTAATGCTACATAACGTTAAACGTTAGAAGGTAATAGCATATAACGTTATACGATATAAGGTAATGCTACATAACGTTATACGTTATATGGTAATGCTACATAACGTTATACGTTATATGGTAACAGTATATAACGTTATACGTTAAAGCGTAATGCTACATAACGTTATACGTTATATGGTAATGTTACATAACGTTATACGTTATAAGGTAATGCTACATATCGTTATACATTATATGGTAATGCTACATAACGTTATACATTATATGGTAACAGTATATAACGTTAAACGTTATAACGTAATGCTACATAACGTTATACGTTATAAGGTTATAGTAAATAACATTACACATTATATGGTAATGCTAAATAACGTTATACATTATATGGTAATGCTACATAACGTTATACGTTATATGGTAATGCTACATAACGTTATACGTTATAAGGTAATGCTACATAACGTTATACATTATATGGTAATGCTACATAACGTTATACATTATATGGTAACAGTATATAACGTTATACGTTATACCGTAATACTACATAACGTTATACGTTGCACGGTATTAGAAAATAACGTTATACGTTATAACGTAGCAGTATATAGCGTTATACGTTATTTGGTAATGCTACATAACGTTATACGTTATAAGGTAATAGTAAATAACATTACACATTATATGGTAATGCTAAATAACGTTATACATTATATGGTAATGCTACATAACGTTATACGTTATATGGTAATGCTACATAACGTTATACGTTATAAGGTAATGCTACATAACGTTATACATTATATGGTAATGCTACATAACGCTATACGTTATATGGTAATGCTACATAACGTTATACGTTATAAGGTATTAGAAAATAACGTTATACGTTATAACGTCACAGTATATAACGTTATACGTTATATGGTAATGCTACATAACGTTATACGTTATATGGTGACAGTATATAACGTTGTACGTTATAACGTAATGCTACATAACGTTATACGTTATAACGTAACAGTATATAACGTTATACGTTATAACGTAATACTACATAACGTTATACGTTATATGGTACTGCTAGATAACGTTATACGTTATAAGATAATAGTATATAACGTTATACGTTATAACGTAATGCTATATAACGTTATACGTTATAAGGTAAAGCTACATAACGTTATACGTTATATGGTAACAATATATAACGATATACATTATAACGTAATGCTACATAACGTTCTACGTTATAACGTAACAGTATATAACGTTATACGTTATAGCGTAATGCTACATAACGTTATACGTGATATGGTAATGCTACATAACGTTATACATTATATGGTAATGCTACATAACGTTAAACGTTAGAAGGTAATAGCATATAACGTTATACGATATAAGGTAATGCTACATAACGTTATACGCTATATGGTAATGCTACATAACGTTATACGTTATATGGTAACAGTATATAACGTTATACGTTAAAGCGTAATGCTACATAACGTTATACGTTATATGGTAATGTTACATAACGTTATACGTTATAAGGTAATGCTACATAACGTTATACATTATATGGTAATGCTACATAACATTATACATTATATGGTAACAGTATATAACGTTAAACGTTATAACGTAATGCTACATAACGTTATACGTTATAAGGTTATAGTAAATAACATTACACATTATATGGTAATGCTAAATAACGTTATACATTATATGGTAATGCTACATAACGTTATACGTTATATGGTGACAGTATATAACGTTGTACGTTATAACGTAATGCTACATAACGTTATACGTTATAACGTAACAGTATATAACGTTATACGTTATAACGTAATACTACATAACGTTATACGTTATATGGTACTGCTAGATAACGTTATACGTTATAAGATAATAGTATATAACGTTATACGTTATAACGTAATGCTATATAACGTTATACGTTGTGAGGTAAAGCTACATAACGTTATACGTTATATGGTAACAATATATAACGATATACATTATAACGTAATGCTACATAACGTTATACGTTATAACGTAACAGTATATAACGTTATACGTTATAGCGTAATGCTACATAACGTTATACGTTATATGGTAATGCTACATAACGTTATACATTATATGGTAATGCTACATAACGTTAAACGTTAGAAGGTAATAGCATATAACGTTATACGATATAAGGTAATGCTACATAAGGTTATACGTTATATGGTAATGCTACATAACGTTATACGTTATATGGTAATGCTATATAACGTTATACATTATATGGTAATGCTACATAACGTTATACGTTATATGGTAACAGTATATAACGTTATACGTCATAACGTAATGCTACATAACGTTATACGTTATATGGTAATGCTACATAACGTTATACGTTATAACGTAGCAGAATATAACGTTATACGTTATAAGGTAATGCTAAATAACCTTATACGTTATATGGTAATGCTACATAACGTTAAACGTTAGAAGGTAATAGCATATAACGTTATACGATATAAGGTAATGCTACATAACGTTATACGTTATATGGTAATGCTACATAACGTTATACGTTATAAGGTATTAGAAAATAACGTTATACGTTATAACGTCACAGTATATAACATTATACGTTATCTGGTAATGCTACATAACGTTATACGTTATATGGTAACAGTATATAACGTTATACGTTAAGGCGTAATGCTACATAACGTTATACGTTATATGGTAATGTTACATAACGTTATACGTTATAAGGTAAAGCTACATAACGTTATACATTATATGGTAATGCTACATAACGTTATACGTTATAACGTAACAGTATATAACGTTAAACGTTATAACGTAATGCTACATAACGTCATACGTTATAAGGTAATAGTAAATAACATTATACATTATATGGTAATGCTAAATAACGTGATACATTATATGGTAATGCTACATAA
This sequence comes from Bombus sonorus, assembly GCA_029958995.1. Taxonomy (NCBI): domain Eukaryota; kingdom Metazoa; phylum Arthropoda; class Insecta; order Hymenoptera; family Apidae; genus Bombus; species Bombus sonorus. The sequence continues at coordinate 60,210 of JARWAU010000113.1, forward strand.
CGTTATACGTTATATGGTAATGCTACATAACGTTATACGTTATAAGGTAATGCTACATAACGTTATACATTATATGGTAATGCTACATAACGTTATACATTATATGGTAACAGTATATAACGTTATACGTTATACCGTAATACTACATAACGTTATACGTTGTACGGTATTAGAAAATAACGTTATACGTTATAACGTAGCAGTATATAACGTTATACGTTATTTGGTAATGCTACATAACGTTATACGTTATAACGTAACAGTATATAACGTTATACGTTATAACGTAATGCTACATAACGTTATACGTTATATGGTAATGCTACATAACGTTATACGTTATATGGTAACAGTATATAACGTTATACGTTATATGGTAATGCTACATAACGTTATACGTTATAAGGTATTAGAAAATAACGTTATACGTTATAACGTCACAGTATATAACGTTATACGTTATAACGTCACAGTATATAACGTTATACGTTATATGGTAATGCTACATAACGTTATACGTTATATGGTGACAGTATATAACGTTGTACGTTATAACGTAATGCTACATAACGTTATACGTTATAACGTAACAGTATATAACGTTATACGTTATAGCGTAATACTACATAACGTTATATGGTTATATGGTAATGCTAGATAACGTTATACGTTATAAGATAATAGTATATAACGTTATACGTTATAACGCAATGCTATATAACGTTGTACGTTGTAAGATAAAGCTACATAACGTTATACGTTATATGGTAACAATATATAACGATATACATTATAACGTAATGCTACATAACGTTATACGTTATAACGTAACAGTATATAACGTTATACGTTATAGCGTAATGCTACATATCGTTATACGTTATATGGTAATGCTACATAACGTTATACGTTATATGGTAATGCTACATAACGTTATACGTTATATGGTAATGCTACATAACGTTATACGTTATATGGTAACAGTATATAGCGTTATACGTTATACCGTAATGCTACATATCGTTATACGTTGTACGGTATTAGAAAATAACGTTATACGTTATAACGTAGCAGTATATAACGTTATACGTTATTTGGTAATGCTACATAACGTTATACGTTATAACGTAACAGTATATAACGTTGTACGTTATAACGTAATGCTACATAACGTTATACGTTATATGGTAATGCTACATAACGTTATACGTTATATGGTAACAGTATATAACGTTATACGTCTTAACGTAATGCTACATAACGGTATACGTTATATGGTAATGCTACATAACGTTATAAGTTACCAGGTATTAGACATTAACGTTATACCTTATAACGTAATGCTACATAACGTTAAACGCTATAAGGTAATAGTATATAACGTTATACGATATAAGGTAATGCTACATAACGTTATACGTTATATTGTAACAGTATATAACGTTATACGTTAAAGCTTAATGCTACATAACGTTATACGTTATATGGTAATGCTACATAACGTTATACGTTATATGGTAGAGCTACATAACGTTATACGTTATATGGTAACAGTATATAACGTTATACGTTAAAGCGTAATGCTACATAACGTTATACGTTATATGGTAATGCTACATAACGTTATACGTTATAAGGTATTAGAAAATAACGTTATACGTTATAACGTCACAGTATATAACATTATACGTTATCTGGTAATGCTACATAACGTTATACGTTATATGGTAACAGTATATAACGTTATACGTTAAGGCGTAATGCTACATAACGTTATACGTTATATGGTAATGTTACATAACGTTATACGTTATAAGGTAATGCTACATAACGTTATACATTATATGGTAATGCTACATAACGTTATACGTTATAACGTAACAGTATATAACGTTAAACGTTATAACGTAATGCTACATAACGTTATACGTTATAAGGTAATAGTAAATAACATTATACATTATATGGTAATGCTAAATAACGTGATACATTATATGGTAATGCTACATAACGTTATACGTTATATGGTAATGCTACATAACGTTATACGTTATAAGGTAATGCTACATAACGTTATACATTATATGGTAATGCTACATAACGTTATACATTATATGGTAACAGTATATAACGTTATACGTTATACCGTAATACTACATAACGTTATACGTTGTACGGTATTAGAAAATAACGTTATACGTTATAACGTAGGAGTATATAACGTTGTACGTTATTTGGTAATGCTACATAACGTTATACGTTATAACGTAACAGTATATAACGTTATACGTTATAACGTAATGCTACATAACGTTATACGTTATATGGTAATGCTACATAACGTTATACGTTATATGGTAACAGTATATAACGTTATACGTCTTAACGTAATGCTACATAACGTTATACGTTATATGGTAATGCTACATAACGTTATACGTTATAAGGTATTAGAAAATAACGTTATACGTTATAACGTCACAGTATATAACGTTATACGTTATAACGTCACAGTATATAACGTTATACGTTATATGGTAATGCTACATAACGTTATACGTTATATGGTGACAGTATATAACGTTGTACGTTATAACGTAATGCTACATAACGTTATACGTTATAACGTAACAGTATATAACGTTATACGTTATAGCGTAATACTACATAACGTTATATGGTTATATGGTAATGCTAGATAACGTTGTACGTTATAAGATAATAGTATATAACGTTATACGTTATAACGCAATGCTATATAACGTTGTACGTTGTAAGATAAAGCTACATAACGTTATACGTTATATGGTAACAATATATAACGATATACATTATAACGTAATGCTACATAACGTTATACGTTATAACGTAACAGTATATAACGTTATACGTTATAGCGTAATGCTACATAACGTTATACGTTATATGGTAATGCTACATAACGTTATACGTTATATGGTAATGCTACATAACGTTATACGTTATATGGTAATGCTACATAACGTTATACGTTATATGGTAACAGTATATAACGTTATACGTTATACCGTAATGCTACATATCGTTATACGTTGTACGGTATTAGAAAATAACGTTATACGTTATAACGTAGCAGTATATAACGTTATACGTTATTTGGTAATGCTACATAACGTTATACGTTATAACGTAACAGTATATAACGTTGTACGTTATAACGTAATGCTACATAACGTTATACGTTATATGGTAATGCTACATAACGTTATACGTTATATGGTAACAGTATATAACGTTATACGTCTTAACGTAATGCTACATAACGGTATACGTTATATGGTAATGCTACATAACGTTATAAGTTACCAGGTATTAGACATTAACGTTATACCTTATAACGTAATGCTACATAACGTTAAACGCTATAAGGTAATAGTATATAACGTTATACGATATAAGGTAATGCTACATAACGTTATACGTTATATTGTAACAGTATATAACGTTATACGTTAAAGCTTAATGCTACATAACGTTATACGTTATATGGTAATGCTACATAACGTTATACGTTATATGGTAGAGCTACATAACGTTATACGTTATATGGTAACAGTATATAACGTTATACGTTAAAGCGTAATGCTACATAACGTTATACGTTATATGGTAATGTTACATAACGTTATACGTTATAAGGTATTGCTACATAACGTTATACATTATATGGTAATGCTACATAACGTTATACATTATATGGTAACAGTATATAACGTTATACGTTATAACGTAATGCTACATAACGTTATACGTTATAAGGTAATAGTAAATAACATTATACATTATATGGTAATGCTAAATAACGTTATACATTATATGGTAATGCTACATAACGTTATACGTTATATGGTAATGCTACATAACGTTATACGTTATAAGGTAATGCTACATAACGTTATACATTATATGGTAATGCTACATAACGTTATACATTATATGGTAACAGTATATAACGTTATACGTTATACTGTATTGCTACATAACGTTATACGTTGTACGGTGTTAGAAAATAACGTTATACGTTATAACGTAGCAGTATATAACGTTATACGTTATAACCTAATGCTACATAACGTTATACGTTATATGGTAATGCTACATAACGTTATACGTTATATGGTAACAGTATATAACGTTATACATCTTAGCGTAATGCTACATAACGTTATACGTTATATGGTAATGCTACATAACGTTATACGTTATATGGTAATGCTACATAACGTTATACGTTATATGGTAACAGTATATAACGTTATACGTCTTAACGTAAAGCTACATAACGTTATACGTTATATGGTAATGCTACATAACGTTATACGTTAGAAGGTATTAGAAAATAACGTTATACGTTATAACGTCACAGTATATATCGTTATACGTTATATGGTAATGCTACATAGCGTTATACGTTATATGGTGACAGTATATAACGTTATACGTTATAACGTAATGCTACATAACGTTATACGTTATAACGTAACAGTATATAACGTTATACGTTATAACGTAATACTACATAACGTTATACGTTATATGGTAATGCTAGATAACGTTATACGTTATAACATAATAGTATATAACGTTATACGTTACAACGTAATGCTATATAACGTTATACGTTATAACGTAACAGTATATAACGTTATACGTTATAACGTAATGCTACATAACGTTATACGTTATATGGTAATGCTACATAACGTTATACGTTATATGGTAAAAGTATATAACGTTATACGTTATAACGTAACGCGACATAACGTTATACGTTATAAGGTAATAGCAAATAACGTTATACGTTATATGGTAATGCTACATAGCGTTATACGTTATATGGTGACAGTATATAACGTTATACGTTATAACGTAATGCTACATAACGTTATACGTTATAACGTAACAGTATATAACGTTATACGTTATAACGTAATACTACATAACGTTATACGTTATATGGTAATGCTAGATAACGTTATACGTTATAACATAATAGTATATAACGTTATACGTTACAACGTAATGCTATATAACGTTATACGTTATAACGTAACAGTATATAACGTTATACGTTATAACGTAATGCTACATAACGTTATACGTTATATGGTAATGCTACATAACGTTAAACGTTATAAGGTAATAGTATATAACGTTATACGATATAAGGTAATGCTAAATAACGTTATACATTATATGGTAATGCTACATAACGTTATACGTTATATGGTAATGCTACATAACCTTATACGTTATATGGTAAAAGTATATAACGTTATACGTCTTAACGTAAAGCTACACAACGTTATACGTTATATGGTAATGCTACATAACATTATACGTTATATGGTAATGCTACATAACGTTATACGTTATATGGTAATGCTACATAACGTTATACGTTATAAGGTATTAGAAAACAACGTTATACGTTATAACGTCACAGTATATAACGTTATACGTTATATGGTAATGCTACATAGCGTTATACGTTATATGGTGACAGTATATAACGTTATACGTTATAACGTAATGCTACATAACGTTGTACGTTATAACGTAACAGTATATAACGTTATACGTTATAACGTAATACTACATAACGTTATACGTTATATGGTAATGCTAGATAACGTTAGACGTTATAAGATAATAGTATATAACGTTATACGTTATAACGTAATGCTATATAACGTTATACGTTATAAGGTATTGATACATAACGTTATACATTATATGGTAATGCTACATAACGTTATACATTATATGGTAACAGTATATAACGTTATGCGTTATAACGTAATGCTACATAACGTTATACGTTATAAGGTAATAGTAAATAACATTATACATTATTTGGTAATGCTAAATAACGTTATACATTATATGGTAATGCTACATAACGTTATACGTTATATGGTAACAGTATATAACGTTATACGTTATAAGGTAATGCTACATAACGTTTTACGTTATATGGTAATGCTACATAACGTTATACGTTATATGGTAACAGTATATAACGTTATACGTTATACCGTAATGCTACATAACGTTATACGTTATAAGGTATTTGCAAATAACGTTATACGTTATAAGGTATTTGCAAATAACGTTATACGTTATAACGTAACAGTATATAACGTTATGCGTTATATGGTAATGCTACATAACCTCATACGTTATAACGTAACAGTATATAACGTTATGCGTTATATGGTAATGCTACATAACGTTATACGTTATATGGTAATGCTATATAACGTTATACATTATATGGTAATGCTACATAACGTTATACGTTATATGGTAACAGTATATAACGTTATACGTCATAACGTAATGCTACATAACGTTATACGTTATATGGTAATGCTACATAACGTTATACGTTATAACGTAGCAGAATATAACGTTATACGTTATAAGGTAATGCTAAATAACCTTATACGTTATATGGTAATGCTACATAACGTTAAACGTTAGAAGGTAATAGCATATAACGTTATACGATATAAGGTAATGCTACATAACGTTATACGTTATATGGTAATGCTACATAACGTTATACGTTATAAGGTATTAGAAAATAACGTTACACGTTATAACGTCACAGTATATAACATTATACGTTATCTGGTAATGCTACATAACGTTATACGTTATATGGTAACAGTATATAACGTTATACGTTAAGGCGTAATGCTACATAACGTTATACGTTATATGGTAATGTTACATAACGTTATACGTTATAAGGTAAAGCTACATAACGTTATACATTATATGGTAATGCTACATAACGTTATACGTTATAACGTAACAGTATATAACGTTAAACGTTATAACGTAATGCTACATAACGTCATACGTTATAAGGTAATAGTAAATAACATTATACATTATATGGTAATGCTAAATAACGTGATACATTATATGGTAATGCTACATAACGTTATACGTTATATGGTAATGCTACATAACGTTATACGTTATAAGGTAATGCTACATAACGTTATACATTATATGGTAATGCTACATAACGTTACACATTATATGGTAACAGTATATAACGTTATACGTTATACCGTAATACTACATAACGTTATACGTTGTACGGTATTAGAAAATAACGTTATACGTTATAACGTAGCAGTATATAACGTTATACGTTATTTGGTAATGCTACATAACGTTATACGTTATAACGTAACAGTATATAACGTTATACGTTATAACGTAATGCTACATAACGTTATACGTTATATGGTAATGCTACATAACGTTATACGTTATATGGTAACAGTATATAACGTTATACGTTATATGGTAATGCTACATAACGTTATACGTTATAAGGTATTAGAAAATAACGTTATACGTTATAACGTCACAGTATATAACGTTATCCGTTATAACGTCACAGTATATAACGTTATACGTTATATGGTAATGCTACATAACGTTATACGTTATATGGTGACAGTATATAACGTTGTACGTTATAACGTAATGCTACATAACGTTATACGTTATAACGTAACAGTATATAACGTTATACGTTATAGCGTAATACTACATAACGTTATATGGTTATATGGTAATGCTAGATAACGTTATACGTTATAAGATAATAGTATATAACGTTATACGTTATAACGCAATGCTATATAACGTTGTACGTTGTAAGATAAAGCTACATAACGTTATACGTTATATGGTAACAATATATAACGATATACATTATAACGTAATGCTACATAACGTTATACGTTATAACGTAACAGTATATAACGTTATACGTTATAGCGTAATGCTACATATCGTTATACGTTATATGGTAATGCTACATAACGTTATACGTTATATGGTAATGCTACATAACGTTATACGTTATATGGTAATGCTACATAACGTTATACGTTATATGGTAACAGTATATAGCGTTATACGTTATACCGTAATGCTACATATCGTTATACGTTGTACGGTATTAGAAAATAACGTTATACGTTATAACGTAGCAGTATATAACGTTATACGTTATTTGGTAATGCTACATAACGTTATACGTTATAACGTAACAGTATATAACGTTGTACGTTATAACGTAATGCTACATAACGTTATACGTTATATGGTAATGCTACATAACGTTATACGTTATATGGTAACAGTATATAACGTTATACGTCTTAACGTAATGCTACATAACGGTATACGTTATATGGTAATGCTACATAACGTTATAAGTTACCAGGTATTAGACATTAACGTTATACCTTATAACGTAATGCTACATAACGTTAAACGCTATAAGGTAATAGTATATAACGTTATACGATATAAGGTAATGCTACATAACGTTATACGTTATATTGTAACAGTATATAACGTTATACGTTAAAGCTTAATGCTACATAACGTTATACGTTATATGGTAATGCTACATAACGTTATACGTTATATGGTAGAGCTACATAACGTTATACGTTATATGGTAACAGTATATAACGTTATACGTTAAAGCGTAATGCTACATAACGTTATACGTTATATGGTAATGCTACATAACGTTATACGTTATAAGGTATTAGAAAATAACGTTATACGTTATAACGTCACAGTATATAACATTATACGTTATCTGGTAATGCTACATAACGTTATACGTTATATGGTAACAGTATATAACGTTATACGTTAAGGCGTAATGCTACATAACGTTATACGTTATATGGTAATGTTACATAACGTTATACGTTATAAGGTAATGCTACATAACGTTATACATTATATGGTAATGCTACATAACGTTATACGTTATAACGTAACAGTATATAACGTTAAACGTTATAACGTAATGCTACATAACGTTATACGTTATAAGGTAATAGTAAATAACATTATACATTATATGGTAATGCTAAATAACGTGATACATTATATGGTAATGCTACATAACGTTATACGTTATATGGTAATGCTACATAACGTTATACGTTATAAGGTAATGCTACATAACGTTATACATTATATGGTAATGCTACATAACGTTATACATTATATGGTAACAGTATATAACGTTATACGTTATACCGTAATACTACATAACGTTATACGTTGTACGGTATTAGAAAATAACGTTATACGTTATAACGTAGGAGTATATAACGTTATACGTTATTTGGTAATGCTACATAACGTTATACGTTATAACGTAACAGTATATAACGTTATACGTTATAACGTAATGCTACATAACGTTATACGTTATATGGTAATGCTACATAACGTTATACGTTATATGGTAACAGTATATAACGTTATACGTCTTAACGTAATGCTACATAACGTTATACGTTATATGGTAATGCTACATAACGTTATACGTTATAAGGTATTAGAAAATAACGTTATACGTTATAACGTCACAGTATATAACGTTATACGTTATAACGTCACAGTATATAACGTTATACGTTATATGGTAATGCTACATAACGTTATACGTTATATGGTGACAGTATATAACGTTGTACGTTATAACGTAATGCTACATAACGTTATACGTTATAACGTAACAGTATATAACGTTATACGTTATAGCGTAATACTACATAACGTTATATGGTTATATGGTAATGCTAGATAACGTTGTACGTTATAAGATAATAGTATATAACGTTATACGTTATAACGCAATGCTATATAACGTTGTACGTTGTAAGATAAAGCTACATAACGTTATACGTTATATGGTAACAATATATAACGATATACATTATAACGTAATGCTACATAACGTTATACGTTATAACGTAACAGTATATAACGTTATACGTTATAGCGTAATGCTACATAACGTTATACGTTATATGGTAATGCTACATAACGTTATACGTTATATGGTAATGCTACATAACGTTATACGTTATATGGTAATGCTACATAACGTTATACGTTATATGGTAACAGTATATAACGTTATACGTTATACCGTAATGCTACATATCGTTATACGTTGTACGGTATTAGAAAATAACGTTATACGTTATAACGTAGCAGTATATAACGTTATACGTTATTTGGTAATGCTACATAACGTTATACGTTATAACGTAACAGTATATAACGTTGTACGTTATAACGTAATGCTACATAACGTTATACGTTATATGGTAATGCTACATAACGTTATACGTTATATGGTAACAGTATATAACGTTATACGTCTTAACGTAATGCTACATAACGGTATACGTTATATGGTAATGCTACATAACGTTATAAGTTACCAGGTATTAGACATTAACGTTATACCTTATAACGTAATGCTACATAACGTTAAACGCTATAAGGTAATAGTATATAACGTTATACGATATAAGGTAATGCTACATAACGTTATACGTTATATTGTAACAGTATATAACGTTATACGTTAAAGCTTAATGCTACATAACGTTATACGTTATATGGTAATGCTACATAACGTTATACGTTATATGGTAGAGCTACATAACGTTATACGTTATATGGTAACAGTATATAACGTTATACGTTAAAGCGTAATGCTACATAACGTTATACGTTATATGGTAATGTTACATAACGTTATACGTTATAAGGTATTGCTACATAACGTTATACATTATATGGTAATGCTACATAACGTTATACATTATATGGTAACAGTATATAACGTTATACGTTATAACGTAATGCTACATAACGTTATACGTTATAAGGTAATAGTAAATAACATTATACATTATATGGTAATGCTAAATAACGTTATACATTATATGGTAATGCTACATAACGTTATACGTTATATGGTAATGCTACATAACGTTATACGTTATAAGGTAATGCTACATAACGTTATACATTATATGGTAATGCTACATAACGTTATACATTATATGGTAACAGTATATAACGTTATACGTTATACTGTATTGCTACATAACGTTATACGTTGTGCGGTGTTAGAAAATAACGTTATACGTTATAACGTAGCAGTATATAACGTTATACGTTATAACCTAATGCTACATAACGTTATACGTTATATGGTAATGCTACATAACGTTATACGTTATATGGTAACAGTATATAACGTTATACGTCTTAGCGTAATGCTACATAACGTTATACGTTATATGGTAATGCTACATAACGTTATACGTTATATGGTAATGCTACATAACGTTATACGTTATATGGTAACAGTATATAACGTTATACGTCTTAACGTAAAGCTACATAACGTTATACGTTATATGGTAATGCTACATAACGTTATACGTTAGAAGGTATTAGAAAATAACGTTATACGTTATAACGTCACAGTATATAACGTTATACGTTATATGGTAATGCTACATAGCGTTATACGTTATATGGTGACAGTATATAACGTTATACGTTATAACGTAATGCTACATAACGTTATACGTTATAACGTAACAGTATATAACGTTATACGTTATAACGTAATACTACATAACGTTATACGTTATATGGTAATGCTAGATAACGTTATACGTTATAACATAATAGTATATAACGTTATACGTTACAACGTAATGCTATATAACGTTATACGTTATAACGTAACAGTATATAACGTTATACGTTATAACGTAATGCTACATAACGTTATACGTTATATGGTAATGCTACATAACGTTATACGTTATATGGTAAAAGTATATAACGTTATACGTTATAACGTAACGCGACATAACGTTATACGTTATAAGGTAATAGCAAATAACGTTATACGTTATATGGTAATGCTACATATCGTTATACGTTATATGGTAACAGTATATAACGTTATCCGTAATAACGTAATGCTACATAACGTTATACGTTATATGGTAATGCTACATAACGTTATACGTTATATGGTAATGCTACATAACGTTATACGTTATATGGTAATGCTACATAACGTTATACGTTATAACATCACAGTATATAACGTTATACGTTATATGGTAATGCTACATAACGTTATACGTTATATGGTGACAGTATATAACGTTATACGTTATAACGTAATGCTACATAACGTTATACGTTATAACGTAACAGTATATAACGTTATACGTTATAACGTAATACTACATAACGTTATACGTTATATGGTAGTGCTAGATAACGTTATACGTTAAAAGATAATAGTATATAACGTTATACGTTATAACGTAATGCTATATAACGTTATACGTTGTAAGGTAAAGCTACATAACGTTATACGTTATATGGTAACAATATATAACGATATACATTATAACGTAATGCTACATAACGTTATACGTTATATGGTAATGCTACATAACGTTATAAGTTATCAGGTATTAGAAAATAACGTTATACGTTATAACGTAATGCTACATAACGTTATACGTTATATGGTAATGCTACATAACGTTATAAGTTATCAGGTATTAGAAAATAACGTTATACGTTATAACGTAATGCTACATAACGTTAAACGTTATAAGGTAATAGTATATAACGTTATACGATATAAGGTAATGCTACATAACGTTATACGTTATATGGTAACAGTATCTAACGTTATACGTCTTAACGTAATGCGACATAACGTTATACGTTATATGGTAATGCTACATAACGTTATACGTTATACGGTATCAGAAAATAACCTCATACGTTATAACGTCACAGTATATAACGTTATACGTTATATGGTAATGCTACATAACGTTATACGTTATACGGGGACAGCATATAACGTTATACGATATAAGGTAATGCTATATAACGTTATACGTTGTAGGGTAATGCTACATAACGTTATACGTTATATGGTAACAATATATAACGTTATACGTTATAGCGTAATGCTACATAACGTTATACGTTATATGGTAATGCTACATAACGTTATACGTTATATGGTAATGCTACATAACGTTATACGTTATATGGTAACAGTATATAACGTTATACGTTATACCGTAATGCTACATATCGTTATACGTTGTACGGTATTAGAAAATAACGTTATACGTTATAACGTAGCAGTATATAACGTTATACGTTATTTGGTAATGCTACATAACGTTATACGTTATAACGTAACAGTATATAACGTTATACGTTATAACGTAATGCTACATAACGTTATACGTTATATGGTAATGCTACATAACGTTATACGTTATATGGTAACAGTATATAACGTTATACGTCTTAACGTAATGCTACATAACGTTATACGTTATATGGTAATGCTACATAACGTTATACGTTATAAGGTATTAGAAAATAACGTTATACGTTATAACGTAATGCTACATAACGTTAAACGTTATAAGGTAATAGTATATAACGTTATACGATATACGGTAATGCTACATAACGTTATACGTTATATGGTAACAGTATATAACGTTATACGTTATAACGTAATGCTACATAACGTTATACGTTATAAGGTAATAGTATCTCACGTTATACGTTATAACGTAATACTACATAACGTTATACGTTATATGGTAATGCTAGATAACGTTATATGTTATAACATAATAGTATATAACGTTATACGTTACAACGTAATGCTATATAACGTTATACGTTATACCGTAATGCTACATAACGTTATACGCTGTACGGTATTAGAAAATAACGTTATACGTTATAACGTAGCAGTATATAACGTTATACGTTATTTGGTAATGCTACATAACGTTATACGTTATAACGTAATGCTACATAACGTTGTACGTTATATGGTAATGCTACATAACGTTATACGTTATATGGTAACAGTATATAACGTTATACGTCTTAACGTAATGCTACATAACGTTATACGTTATATGGTAATGCTACATAATGTTATACGTTATAAGGTATTAGAAAATAACGTTATACGTTATAACGTCACAGTATATAACGTTATACGTTATATGGTAATGCTACATAACGTTATACGTTATATGGTGACAGTATATAACGTTATACGTTATAACGTAATGCTACATAACGTTATACGTTATATGGTAACAATATATAACGATATACATTATAACGTAATGCTACATAACGTTATACGTTATAACGTAACAGTATATAACGTTATACGTTATAACGTAATGCTACATAACCTTATACGTTATATGGTAATGCTACATAACGTTATACGTTATATGGTAAAAGTATATAACGTTATACGTTATAACGTAACGCGACATAACGTTATACGTTATAAAGTAATAGCAAATAACGTTATACGTTATATGGTAATGCTACATATCGTTATACGTTGTATGGTAACAGTATATAACGTTATCCGTTATAACGTAATGCTACATAACGTTATACGTTATATGGTAATGCTACATAACGTTATACGTTATATGGTAATGCTACATAACGTTATACGTTATAACGTCACAGTATATAACGTTATACGTTATATGGTAATGCTACATAACGTTATACGTTATATGGTGACAGCATATAACGTTATACGTTATAACGTAATGCTACATAACGTTATACGTTATAAGGTAATAGTATCTAACGTTATACGTTATAACGTAATACTACATAACGTTATACGTTATATGGTAATGCTAGATAACGTTATACGTTATAAGATAATAGTATATAACGTTATACGTTATAACGTAATGCTATATAACGTTATACGTTGTAAGGTAATGCTACATAACGTTATACGTTATATGGTAACAATATATAACGATATACATTATAACGTAATGCTACATAACGTTATACGTTATAACGTAACAGTATATAACGTTATACGTTATATGGTAATGCTACATAACGTTATACGTTATATGGTAATGCTACATAACGTTATACGTTATATGGTAACAGTATATAACGTTATACGTTATACCGTAATGCTACATAACGTTATACGTTGTACGGTATTAGAAAATAACGTTATACGTTATAACGTAACAGTATATAACGTTATACGTTATATGGTAATGCTACATAACGTTATACGTTATAACGTAACAGTATATAACGCTATACGTTATAACGTAATGTTACATAACGTTATACGTTATATGGTAATGCTACATAACGTTATACGTTATATGGTAATAGTATATAACGTTATACGTCTTAACGTAATGCTACATAACGTTATACGTTATATGGTAATGCTACATAACGTTATACGTTATAAGGTAATAGTAAATAACATTATACATTATATGGTAATGCTAAATAACATTATACATTATATGGTAATGCTATATAACGTTATACGTTATAACGTTACAGTATATAACGTTATACGTTATATGGTAATGCTACATAACGTTATACGTTATATGGTGACAGCATATAACGTTATACGTTATAACGTAATGCTACATAACGTTATACGTTATAAGATAATAGTATCTAACGTTATACGTTATAACGTAATACTACATAACGTTATACGTTATATGGTAATGCTAGATAACGTTATACGTTATAAGATAATAGTATATAACGTTATACGTTATAGCGTAATGCTATATAACGTTATACGTTGTAAGGTAAAGCTACATAACGTTATACGTTATATGGTAACAATATATAACGATATACATTATAACTTAATGCTACATAACGTTATACGTTATAACGTAACAGTATATAACGTTATACGTTTTATGATAATGCTACATAACGTTATACGTTATATGGTAATGCTACATAACGTTATACGTTATATGGTAACAGTATATAACGTTATACGTTATACCGTAATGCTACATAACGTTATACGTTGTACGGTATTAGAAAATAACGTTATACGTTATAACGTAACAGTATATAACGCTATACGTTATAACGTAATGCTACATAACGTTATACGTTATATGGTAATGCTACATAACGTTATACGTTATATGGTAATAGTATATAACGTTATACGTCTTAACGTAATGCTACATAACGTTATACGTTATATGGTAATGCTACATAACGTTATACGTTATAAGATAATAGTAAATAACATTATACATTATATGGGAATGCTAAATAACGTTATACATTATATGGTAATGCTACATAACGTTATACGTTAAATGGTAATGCTACATGACGTTATACGTTATAAGGTAATGCTACATAACGTTATACATTATATGGTAATGCTACATAACGTTATACATTATATGGTAACAGTATATAACGTTATACGTTATACCGTAATGCTACATAACGTTACACGTTGTACGGTATTAGAAAATAACGTTATACGTTATAACGTAGCAGTATATAACGTTATACGTTATTTGGTAATGCTACATAACGTTATACGTTATAACGTAACAGTATATAACGTTATACGTTATATGGTAATGCTACATGACGTTATACGTTATAAGGTAATGCTACATAACGTTATACATTATATGGTAATGCTACATAACGTTATACATTATATGGTAACAGTATATAACGTTATACGTTATACCGTAATGCTACATAACGTTATACGCTGTACGGTATTAGAAAATAACGTTATACGTTATAACGTAGCAGTATATAACGTTATACCTTATTTGGTAATGCTACATAACGTTATACGTTATAACGTAACAGTATATAACGTTATACGTTATAACGTAATGCTACATAACGTTATACGATATATGATAATGTTACATAACGTTATACGTTATATGGTAACAGTACATAACGTTATACGTTATATGGTAATGCTACAAAACGTTATACGTTATACGGTAATGCTACATAGCGTTATACGTTATATGGTAATGCTACATAACGTTATACGTTATAACGTTCCAGTATATAACGTTATACGTTATATGGTAATGCTACATAACGTTATACGTTGTAAGGTAATGCTGTATAGCGTTATACGTTATATGGTAATGCTACATAACGTTATACGTTATAACGTAACAGTATATAACGTTATACGTTATATGTTAATGCTACATAGCGTTATACGTTACATGGTAATGCTAAATAACGTTATACGTTATATGGTAATGCTACATAACGTTATACGTTATATGGTAATGCGACATAACGTTACACGTTATAAGGTAATGCTACATAACGTTATACGTTATAAGGTAATAGTAAATAACGTTATACGTTATATGGTAATGCTACATAACGTTATACGTTATATGGTAATGCTACATAACGTTATACGTTATATGGTAATGCTACATAACGTTATACGTTATAAGGTAATGCTACATAACGTTATACGTTATATGGTAATGTGACATAACGTTATACGTTATTTGGTAACAGTATATAACGTTATACCTTATAAGGTAATAGTAAATAACGTTATACGTTATATGGTAATGCTACATAACGTTATACGTTATATAGTAATGCTACATAACGTTATACGTTATATGGTAATGCTACACAACGTTATACGTTATAAGGTAATGCTACATAGCGTTATACGTTATATGGTAATGTGACATAACGTTATACGTTATATGGTAACAGTATATAACGTTATACGTTATAAGGTAATAGTAAATAACGTTATACGTTATATGGTAATGCTACATAACGTTATACGTTATATGGTATTGCTACATAACCTTATACGTTATAAGGTAATGCTACATAACGTTATACGTTATATGATAATGTTACATAACGTTATACGTTATATGGTAACAGTACATAACGTTATACGTTATATGGTAATGCTACATAACGTTATACGTTATACGGTAATGCTACATAACGTTATACGTTATATGGTAATGCTACATAACGTTATACGTTATATGGTAATGCTACATAACGTTACACGTTATAAGGTAATGCTACATAACGTTATACGTTATAAGGTAATAGTAAATAACGTTATACGTTATATGGTAATGCTACATAACGTTATACGTTATATGGTAATGCTACATAACGTTATACGTTATATGGTAATGCTACATAACGTTATACGTTATAAGGTAATGCTACATAACGTTATACGTTATATGGTAATGTGACATAACGTTATACGTTATATGGTAACAGTATATAACGTTATACGTTATAAGGTAATAGTAAATAACGTTATACGTTATATGGTATTGCTACATAACGTTATACGTTATCTGGTAATGCTACATAACGGTATACGTTATATGGTAATGCTAAATAACGTTATACATTATATGGTAATGCTACATAACGTTATACGTTATAACGTCACAGTATATAACGTTATACGTTATATGGTAATACTACATAACGTTATACTTTATATGGTAATGCTACATAACCTTATACGTTATAAGGTAATGTTACATAACGTTATACGTTATATGATAATGTTACATAACGTTATACGTTATATGGTAACAGTACATAACGTTATACGTTATATGGTAATGCTACATAACGTTATACGTTATACGGTAATGCTACATAACGTTATACGTTATATGGTAATGCTATATAACGATATACGTTATATGGTAACAGTATATAACATTGTACGTTATAAGGTAATGCTACACAACGTTATACGTTATGAGGTAATGCTACATAGCGTTATACGTTATATGGTAACAGTATATAACGTTATACGTTATAACGTAATGCTACATAACGTTATACGTTATATGGTAATGCTACATAACGTTATACGTTATAACGTTCCAGTATATAACGTTATACGTTATATGGTAATGCTACATAACGTTATACGTTGTAAGGTAATGCTGTATAGCGTTATACGTTATATGGTAATGCTACATAACGTTATACGTTATAACGTAACAGTATATAACGTTATACGTTATATGTTAATGCTACATAGCGTTATACGTTACATGGTAATGCTAAATAACGTTATACGTTATATGGTAATGCTACATAACGTTATACGTTATATGGTAATGCGACATAACGTTACACGTTATAAGGTAATGCTACATAACGTTATACGTTATAAGGTAATAGTAAATAACGTTATACGTTATATGGTAATGCTACATAACGTTATACGTTATATGGTAATGCTACATAACGTTATACGTTATATGGTAATGCTACATAACGTTATACGTTATAAGGTAATGCTACATAACGTTATACGTTATATGGTAATGTGACATAACGTTATACGTTATTTGGTAACAGTATATAACGTTATACGTTATAAGGTAATAGTAAATAACGTTATACGTTATATGGTAATGCTACATAACGTTATACGTTATATAGTAATGCTACATAACGTTATACGTTATATGGTAATGCTACACAACGTTATACGTTATAAGGTAATGCTACATAGCGTTATACGTTATATGGTAATGTGACATAACGTTATACGTTATATGGTAACAGTATATAACGTTATACGTTATAAGGTAATAGTAAATAACGTTATACGTTATATGGTAGTGCTAGATAACGTTATACGTTAAAAGATAATAGTATATAACGTTATACGTTATAACGTAATGCTATATAACGTTATACGTTGTAAGGTAAAGCTACATAACGTTATACGTTATATGGTAACAATATATAACGATATACATTATAACGTAATGCTACATAACGTTATACGTTATATGGTAATGCTACATAACGTTATACGTTATAACATCACAGTATATAACGTTATACGTTATATGGTAATGCTACATAACGTTATACGTTATATGGTGACAGTATATAACGTTATACGTTATAACGTAATGCTACATAACGTTATACGTTATAACGTAACAGTATATAACGTTATACGTTATAACGTAATACTACATAACGTTATACGTTATATGGTAGTGCTAGATAACGTTATACGTTAAAAGATAATAGTATATAACGTTATACGTTATAACGTAATGCTATATAACGTTATACGTTGTAAGGTAAAGCTACATAACGTTATACGTTATATGGTAACAATATATAACGATATACATTATAACGTAATGCTACATAACGTTATACGTTATATGGTAATGCTACATAACGTTATAAGTTATCAGGTATTAGAAAATAACGTTATACGTTATAACGTAATGCTACATAACGTTATACGTTATATGGTAATGCTACATAACGTTATAAGTTATCAGGTATTAGAAAATAACGTTATACGTTATAACGTAATGCTACATAACGTTAAACGTTATAAGGTAATAGTATATAACGTTATACGATATAAGGTAATGCTACATAACGTTATACGTTATATGGTAACAGTATCTAACGTTATACGTCTTAACGTAATGCGACATAACGTTATACGTTATATGGTAATGCTACATAACGTTATACGTTATACGGTATTAGAAAATAACCTCATACGTTATAACGTCACAGTATATAACGTTATACGTTATATGGTAATGCTACATAACGTTATACGTTATACGGGGACAGCATATAACGTTATACGTTATAACGTAATGCTACATAACGTTATACGTTATAAGATAATAGTATATAACGTTATTCGTTATAACGTAATGCTATATAACGTTATACGTTGTAGGGTAATGCTACATAACGTTATACGTTATATGGTAACAATATATAACGATATACATTATAACGTAATGCTACATAACGTTATACGTTATAACGTAACAGTATATAACGTTATACGTTATAGCGTAATGCTACATAACGTTATACGTTATATGGTAATGCTACATAACGTTATGCGTTATATGGTAATGCTACATAACGTTATACGTTATATGGTAACAGTATATAACGTTATACGTTATACCGTAATGCTACATATCGTTATACGTTGTACAGTATTAGAAAATAACGTTATACGTTATAACATAGCAGTATATAACGTTATACGTTATTTGGTAATGCTACATAACGTTATACGTTATAACGTAACAGTATATAACGTTATACGTTATAACGTAATGCTACATAACGTTATACGTTATATGGTAATGCTACATAACGTTATACGTTATATGGTAACAGTATATAACGTTATACGTCTTAACGTAATGCTACATAACGTTATACGTTATATGGTAATGCTACATAACGTTATACGTTATAAGGTATTAGAAAATAACGTTATACGTTATAACGTAATGCTACATAACGTTAAACGTTATAAGGTAATAGTATATAACGTTATACGATATACGGTAATGCTACATAACGTTATACGTTATATGGTAACAGTATATAACGTTATACGTTATAACGTAATGCTACATAACGTTATACGTTATAAGGTAATAGTATCTCACGTTATACGTTATAACGTAATACTACATAACGTTATACGTTATATGGTAATGCTAGATAACGTTATATGTTATAACATAATAGTATATAACGTTATACGTTACAACGTAATGCTATATAATGTTATACGTTATACCGTAATGCTACATAACGTTATACGCTGTACGGTATTAGAAAATAACGTTATACGTTATAACGTAGCAGTATATAACGTTATACGTTATTTGGTAATGCTACATAACGTTATACGTTATAACGTAATGCTACATAACGTTGTACGTTATATGGTAATGCTACATAACGTTATACGTTATATGGTAACAGTATATAACGTTATACGTCTTAACGTAATGCTACATAACGTTATACGTTATATGGTAATGCTACATAATGTTATACGTTATAAGGTATTAGAAAATAACGTTATACGTTATAACGTCACAGTATATAACGTTATACGTTATATGGTAATGCTACATAACGTTATACGTTATATGGTGACAGTATATAACGTTATACGTTATAACGTAATGCTACATAACGTTATACGTTATAAGATAATAGTATCTAACGTTATACGTTATAACGTAATACTACATAACGTTATACGTTATATGGTAATGCTAGATAACGTTATACGTTATAAGGTAATAGTAAATAACATTATACATTATATGGTAATGCTAAATAACATTATACATTATATGGTAATGCTACATAACGTTATACGTTATAACGTTACAGTATATAACGTTATACGTTATATGGTAATGCTACATAACGTTATACGTTATATGGTGACAGCATATAACGTTATACGTTATAACGTAATGCTACATAACGTTATACGTTATAAGATAATAGTATCTAACGTTATACGTTATAACGTAATACTACATAACGTTATACGTTATATGGTAATGCTAGATAACGTTATACGTTATAAGATAATAGTATATAACGTTATACGTTATAGCGTAATGCTATATAACGTTATACGTTGTAAGGTAAAGCTACATAACGTTATACGTTATATGGTAACAATATATAACGATATACATTATAACTTAATGCTACATAACGTTATACGTTATAACGTAACAGTATATAACGTTATACGTTTTATGATAATGCTACATAACGTTATACGTTATATGGTAATGCTACATAACGTTATACGTTATATGGTAACAGTATATAACGTTATACGTTATACCGTAATGCTACATAACGTTATACGTTGTACGGTATTAGAAAATAACGTTATACGTTATAACGTAACAGTATATAACGCTATACGTTATAACGTAATGCTACATAACGTTATACGTTATATGGTAATGCTACATAACGTTATACGTTATATGGTAATAGTATATAACGTTATACGTCTTAACGTAATGCTACATAACGTTATACGTTATATGGTAATGCTACATAACGTTATACGTTATAAGATAATAGTAAATAACATTATACATTATATGGGAATGCTAAATAACGTTATACATTATATGGTAATGCTACATAACGTTATACGTTAAATGGTAATGCTACATGACGTTATACGTTATAAGGTAATGCTACATAACGTTATACATTATATGGTAATGCTACATAACGTTATACATTATATGGTAACAGTATATAACGTTATACGTTATACCGTAATGCTACATAACGTTATACGCTGTACGGTATTAGAAAATAACGTTATACGTTATAACGTAGCAGTATATAACGTTATACCTTATTTGGTAATGCTACATAACGTTATACGTTATATGGTGACAGCATATAACGTTATACGTTATAACGTAATGCTACATAACGTTATACGTTATAAGATAATAGTATCTAACGTTATACGTTATAACGTAATACTACATAACGTTATACGTTATATGGTAATGCTAGATAACGTTATACGTTATACGGTAATGCTACATAGCGTTATACGTTATATGGTAATGCTACATAACGTTATACGTTATAACGTTCCAGTATATAACGTCATACGTTATATGGTAATGCTACATAACGTTATACGTTGTAAGGTAATGCTGTATAACGTTATACGTTATATGGTAATGCTACATAACGTTATACGTTATAACGTAACAGTATATAACGTTATACGTTATATGTTAATGCTACATAGCGTTATACGTTATATGGTAATGCTAAATAACGTTATACGTTATATGGTAAAGCTACATAACGTTATACGTTATATGGTAATGCTACATAACGTTACACGTTATTAGGTAATGCTACATAACGTTATACGTTATAAGGTAATAGTAAATAACGTTATACGTTATATGGTAATGCTACATAACGTTATACGTTATATGGTAATGCTACATAACGTTATACGTTATATGGTAATGCTACATAACGTTATACGTTATAAGGTAATGCTACATAACGTTATACGTTATATGGTAATGTGACATAACGTTATACGTTATATGGTAACAGTATATAACGTTATACGTTATAAGGTAATAGTAAATAACGTTATACGTTATATGGTAATGCCACATAACGTTATACGTTATATAGTAATGCTACATAACGTTATACGTTATAGGGTAATGCTACACAACGTTATACGTTATAAGGTAATGCTACATAGCGTTATACGTTATATGGTAATGTGACATAACGTTATACGTTATATGGTAACAGTATATAACGTTATACGTTATAAGGTAATAGTAAATAACGTTACACGTTATATGGTAATGCTACATAACGTTATACGTTATATGGTAATGCTACATAACGTTTTACGTTATATGGTAATGCTACATAACGTTATACGTTAGATGGTAATGCTACATAACGTTATACGTTATATGGTAATGCTACATAACGTTATACGTTATATGGTAATGCTACATATCGTTATACGTTATGAGGTAATGCTACATAACGTTATACGTTATATGGTAATGCTACATAACTTTATACGTTATAAGGTAATGCTACACAACGTTATACGTTATGAGGTAATGCTACATAGCGCTATACGTTATATGGTAACAGTATATAACGTTATACGTTATAACGTAATGCTACATAACGTTGTACGTTATATGGTAATGCTACATAACGTTATACGTTTTATGGTAACAGTATATAACGTTATACGTCTTAACGTAATGCTACATAACGTTATACGTTATATGGTAATGCTACATAACGTTATACGTTATAACGTCACAGTATATAACGTTATACGTTATATGGTAATGCTACATAACGTTATACGTTATATGGTGACAGTATATAACGTTATACGTTATAACGTAATGCTACATAACGTTATACGTTATAACGTAACAGTATATAACGTTATACGTTATAACGTAACACTATATAACGTTATACGTTATAAGATAATAGTATATAACGTTATACGTTATAACGTAATGCTATATAACGTTATACGTTGTAAGGTAAAGCTACATAACGTTATACGTTATATGGTAACAATATATAACGATATACATTGTAACGTAATGCTACATAACGATATACGTTATAACGTAACAGTATATAACGTTATACGTTATAGCGTAGTGCTACATAACGTTATACGTTATATGGTAATGCTACATAACGTTATTTGTTATATGGTAATGCTACATAACGTTATACGTTATATGGTAACAGTATATAACGTTATACGTTATACCGTAATGCTACATATCGTTATACGTTTTACGGTATTAGAAAATAACGTTATACGTTATAACGTAGCAGTATATAACGTTATACGTTATTTGGTAATGCTACATAACGTTATACGTTATAACGTAACAGTATATAACGTTATACGTTATAACGTAATGCTACATAACGTTATACGTTATATGGTAATGCTACATAACGTTATACGTTATATTGTAATGCTACATAACGTTATACGTTATATGGTAACAGTATATAACTTTATACGTTATACCGTAATGTTACATAACGTTATACGTTATAAGGTATTAGAAAATAACGTTATACGTTATAACGTAATGCTACATAACGTTAAACGTTATAAGGTAATAGTATATAACGTTATACGATATAAGGTAATGCTACATAACGTTATACGTTATATGGTAACAGTATATAACGTTATACGTTATAACGTAACAGTATATAACGTTATACGTTATATGGTAATGCTACATAACGTTATACGTTATAAGGTAATGCTACATAACGTTATACGTTATATGGTAATGCTACATAACGTTATACGTTATATGGTAATACTACATAACGTTATACTTTATATGGTAATGCTACATAACCTTATACGTTATAAGGTAATGTTACATAACGTTATACGTTATATGATAATGTTACATAACGTTATACGTTATATGGTAACAGTACATAACGTTATACGTTATATGGTAATGCTACATAACGTTATACGTTATACGGTAATGCTACATAACGTTATACGTTATATGGTAATGCTATATAACGATATACGTTATATGGTAACAGTATATAACATTGTACGTTATAAGGTAATGCTACACAACGTTATACGTTATGAGGTAATGCTACATAGCGTTATACGTTATATGGTAACAGTATATAACGTTATACGTTATAACGTAATGCTACATAACGTTATACGTTATATGGTAATGCTACATAACGTTATACGTTATAACGTTCCAGTATATAACGTTATACGTTATATGGTAATGCTACATAACGTTATACGTTGTAAGGTAATGCTGTATAGCGTTATACGTTATATGGTAATGCTACATAACGTTATACGTTATAACGTAACAGTATATAACGTTATACGTTATATGTTAATGCTACATAGCGTTATACGTTACATGGTAATGCTAAATAACGTTATACGTTATATGGTAATGCTACATAACGTTATACGTTATATGGTAATGCGACATAACGTTACACGTTATAAGGTAATGCTACATAACGTTATACGTTATAAGGTAATAGTAAATAACGTTATACGTTATATGGTAATGCTACATAACGTTATACGTTATATGGTAATGCTACATAACGTTATACGTTATATGGTAATGCTACATAACGTTATACGTTATAAGGTAATGCTACATAACGTTATACGTTATATGGTAATGTGACATAACGTTATACGTTATTTGGTAACAGTATATAACGTTATACGTTATAAGGTAATAGTAAATAACGTTATACGTTATATGGTAATGCTACATAACGTTATACGTTATATAGTAATGCTACATAACGTTATACGTTATATGGTAATGCTACACAACGTTATACGTTATAAGGTAATGCTACATAGCGTTATACGTTATATGGTAATGTGACATAACGTTATACGTTATATGGTAACAGTATATAACGTTATACGTTATAAGGTAATAGTAAATAACGTTATACGTTATATGGTAATGCTACATAACGTTATACGTTATATGGTATTGCTACATAACCTTATACGTTATAAGGTAATGCTACATAACGTTATACGTTATATGATAATGTTACATAACGTTATACGTTATATGGTAACAGTACATAACGTTATACGTTATATGGTAATGCTACATAACGTTATACGTTATACGGTAATGCTACATAACGTTATACGTTATATGGTAATGCTACATAACGTTATACGTTATATGGTAATGCTACATAACGTTACACGTTATAAGGTAATGCTACATAACGTTATACGTTATATGATAATGTTACATAACGTTATACGTTATATGGTAACAGTACATAACGTTAACGTTATATGGTAATGCTACATAACGTTATACGTTATACGGTAATGCTACATAACGTTATACGTTATATGGTAATGCTATATAACGATATACGTTATATGGTAACAGTATATAACATTGTACGTTATAAGGTAATGCTACACAACGTTATACGTTATGAGGTAATGCTACATAGCGTTATACGTTATATGGTAACAGTATATAACGTTATACGTTATAACGTAATGCTACATAACGTTATACGTTATATGGTAATGCTACATAACGTTATACGTTATAACGTTCCAGTATATAACGTTATACGTTATATGGTAATGCTACATAACGTTATACGTTGTAAGGTAATGCTGTATAGCGTTATACGTTATATGGTAATGCTACATAACGTTATACCTTATAACGTAACAGTATATAACGTTATACGTTATATGTTAATGCTACATAGCGTTATACGTTACATGGTAATGCTAAATAACGTTATACGTTATATGGTAATGCTACATAACGTTATACGTTATATGGTAATGCGACATAACGTTACACGTTATAAGGTAATGCTACATAACGTTATACGTTATAAGGTAATAGTAAATAACGTTATACGTTATATGGTAATGCTACATAACGTTATACGTTATATGGTAATGCTACATAACGTTATACGTTATATGGTAATGCTACATAACGTTATACGTTATAAGGTAATGCTACATAACGTTATACGTTATATGGTAATGTGACATAACGTTATACGTTATTTGGTAACAGTATATAACGTTATACGTTATAAGGTAATAGTAAATAACGTTATACGTTATATGGTAATGCTACATAACGTTATACGTTATATAGTAATGCTACATAACGTTATACGTTATATGGTAATGCTACACAACGTTATACGTTATAAGGTAATGCTACATAGCGTTATACGTTATATGGTAATGTGACATAACGTTATACGTTATATGGTAACAGTATATAACGTTATACGTTATAAGGTAATAGTAAATAACGTTATACGTTATATGGTAATGCTACATAACGTTATACGTTATATGGTATTGCTACATAACCTTATACGTTATAAGGTAATGCTACATAACGTTATACGTTATATGATAATGTTACATAACGTTATACGTTATATGGTAACAGTACATAACGTTATACGTTATATGGTAATGCTACATAACGTTATACGTTATACGGTAATGCTACATAACGTTATACGTTATATGGTAATGCTACATAACGTTATACGTTATATGGTAATGCTACATAACGTTACACGTTATAAGGTAATGCTACATAACGTTATACGTTATAAGGTAATAGTAAATAACGTTATACGTTATATGGTAATGCTACATAACGTTATACGTTATATGGTAATGCTACATAACGTTATACGTTATATGGTAATGCTACATAACGTTATACGTTATAAGGTAATGCTACATAACGTTATACGTTATATGGTAATGTGACATAACGTTATACGTTATATGGTAACAGTATATAACGTTATACGTTATAAGGTAATAGTAAATAACGTTATACGTTATATGGTATTGCTACATAACGTTATACGTTATCTGGTAATGCTACATAACGGTATACGTTATATGGTAATGCTAAATAACGTTATACATTATATGGTAATGCTACATAACGTTATACGTTATAACGTCACAGTATATAACGTTATACGTTATATGGTAATACTACATAACGTTATACTT
Organism: Bombus sonorus; assembly: GCA_029958995.1. NCBI lineage: Eukaryota > Metazoa > Arthropoda > Insecta > Hymenoptera > Apidae > Bombus > Bombus sonorus. Next base: position 89,083 of record JARWAU010000113.1, read on the forward strand.
TATATGGTAATGCTACATAACCTTATACGTTATAAGGTAATGTTACATAACGTTATACGTTATATGATAATGTTACATAACGTTATACGTTATATGGTAACAGTACATAACGTTATACGTTATATGGTAATGCTACATAACGTTATACGTTATACGGTAATACTACATAACGTTATACGTTATATGGTAATGCTATATAACGATATACGTTATATGGTAACAGTATATAACATTGTACGTTATAAGGTAATGCTACACAACGTTATACGTTATGAGGTAATGCTACATAGCGTTATACGTTATATGGTAACAGTATATAACGTTATACGTTATAACGTAATGCTACATAACGTTATACGTTATATGGTAATGCTACATAACGTTATACGTTATAACGTTCCAGTATATAACGTTATACGTTATATGGTAATGCTACATAACGTTATACGTTGTAAGGTAATGCTGTATAGCGTTATACGTTATATGGTAATGCTACATAACGTTATACGTTATAACGTAACAGTATATAACGTTATACGTTATATGTTAATGCTACATAGCGTTATACGTTACATGGTAATGCTAAATAACGTTATACGTTATATGGTAATGCTACATAACGTTATACGTTATATGGTAATGCGACATAACGTTACACGTTATAAGGTAATGCTACATAACGTTATACGTTATAAGGTAATAGTAAATAACGTTATACGTTATATGGTAATGCTACATAACGTTATACGTTATATGGTAATGCTACATAACGTTATACGTTATATGGTAATGCTACATAACGTTATACGTTATAAGGTAATGCTACATAACGTTATACGTTATATGGTAATGTGACATAACGTTATACGTTATTTGGTAACAGTATATAACGTTATACGTTATAAGGTAATAGTAAATAACGTTATACGTTATATGGTAATGCTACATAGCGTTATACGTTATATAGTAATGCTACATAACGTTATACGTTATATGGTAATGCTACACAACGTTATACGTTATAAGGTAATGCTACATAGCGTTATACGTTATATGGTAATGTGACATAACGTTATACGTTATATGGTAACAGTATATAACGTTATACGTTATAAGGTAATAGTAAATAACGTTATACGTTATATGGTAATGCTACATAACGTTATACGTTATATGGTAATGCTACATAACCTTATACGTTATAAGGTAATGCTACATAACGTTATACGTTATATGATAATGTTACATAACGTTATACGTTATATGGTAACAGTACATAACGTTATACGTTATATGGTAATGCTACATAACGTTATACGTTATACGGTAATGCTACATAACGTTATACGTTATATGGTAATGCTATATAACGATATACGTTATATGGTAACAGTATATAACATTGTACGTTATAAGGTAATGCTACACAACGTTATACGTTATGAGGTAATGCTACATAGCGTTATACGTTATATGGTAACAGTATATAACGTTATACGTTATAACGTAATGCTACATAACGTTATACGTTATATGGTAATGCTACATAACGTTATACGTTATAACGTTCCAGTATATAACGTTATACGTTATATGGTAATGCTACATAACGTTATACGTTGTAAGGTAATGCTGTATAGCGTTATACGTTATATGGTAATGCTACATAACGTTATACGTTATAACGTAACAGTATATAACGTTATACGTTATATGTTAATGCTACATAGCGTTATACGTTACATGGTAATGCTAAATAACGTTATACGTTATATGGTAATGCTACATAACGTTATACGTTATATGGTAATGCGACATAACGTTACACGTTATAAGGTAATGCTACATAACGTTATACGTTATAAGGTAATAGTAAATAACGTTATACGTTATATGGTAATGCTACATAACGTTATACGTTATATGGTAATGCTACATAACGTTATACGTTATATGGTAATGCTACATAACGTTATACGTTATAAGGTAATGCTACATAACGTTATACGTTATATGGTAATGTGACATAACGTTATACGTTATTTGGTAACAGTATATAACGTTATACGTTATAAGGTAATAGTAAATAACGTTATACGTTATATGGTAATGCTACATAACGTTATACGTTATATAGTAATGCTACATAACGTTATACGTTATATGGTAATGCTACACAACGTTATACGTTATAAGGTAATGCTACATAACGTTATACGTTATATGGTAATGTGACATAACGTTATACGTTATATGGTAACAGTATATAACGTTATACGTTATAAGGTAATAGTAAATAACGTTATACGTTATATGGTAATGCTACATAACGTTATACGTTATATGGTAATGCTACATAACCTTATACGTTATAAGGTAATGCTACATAACGTTATACGTTATATGATAATGTAACATAACGTTATACGTTATATGGTAACAGTACATAACGTTATACGTTATATGGTAATGCTACATAACGTTATACGTTATACGGTAATGCTACATAACGTTATACGTTATATGGTAATGCTACATAACGTTATACGTTATATGGTGACAGCATATAACGTTATACGTTATAACGTAATGCTACATAACGTTATACGTTATAAGATAATAGTATCTAACGTTATACGTTATAACGTAATACTACATAACGTTATACGTTATATGGTAATGCTAAATAACATTATACATTATATGGTAATGCTACATAACGTTATACGTTATAACGTTACAGTATATAACGTTATACGTTATATGGTAATGCTACATAACGTTATACGTTATATGGTGACAGCATATAACGTTATACGTTATAACGTAATGCTACATAACGTTATACGTTATAAGATAATAGTATCTAACGTTATACGTTATAACGTAATACTACATAACGTTATACGTTATATGGTAATGCTAGATAACGTTATACGTTATAAGATAATAGTATATAACGTTATACGTTATATGGTAATGCTACATAACGTTATACGTTATAAGGTAATGCTACATAACGTTATACGTTATATGGTAATGTGACATAACGTTATACGTTATATGGTAACAGTATATAACGTTATACGTTATAAGGTAATAGTAAATAACGTTATACGTTATATGGTAATGCTACATAACGTTATACGTTATCTGGTAATGCTACATAACGGTATACGTTATATGGTAATGCTAAATAACGTTATACATTATATGGTAATGCTACATAACGTTATACGTTATAACGTCACAGTATATAACGTTATACGTTATATGGTAATGCTACATAACGTTATACGTTATAAGGTAATGCTACATAACGTTATACGTTATATGGTAATGTGACATAACGTTATACGTTATATGGTAACAGTATATAACGTTATACGTTATAAGGTAATAGTAAATAACGTTATACGTTATATGGTATTGCTACATAACGTTATACGTTATCTGGTAATGCTACATAACGGTATACGTTATATGGTAATGCTAAATAACGTTATACATTATATGGTAACAGTACATAACGTTATACGTTATATGGTAATGCTACATAACGTTATACGTTATACGGTAATGCTACATAACGTTATACGTTATATGGTAATGCTATATAACGATATACGTTATATGGTAACAGTATATAACATTGTACGTTATAAGGTAATGCTACACAACGTTATACGTTATGAGGTAATGCTACATAGCGTTATACGTTATATGGTAACAGTATATAACGTTATACGTTATAACGTAATGCTACATAACGTTATACGTTATATGGTAATGCTACATAACGTTATACGTTATAACGTTCCAGTATATAACGTTATACGTTATATGGTAATGCAACATAACGTTATACGTTGTAAGGTAATGCTGTATAGCGTTATACGTTATATGGTAATGCTACATAACGTTATACGTTATAACGTAACAGTATATAACGTTATACGTTATATGTTAATGCTACATAGCGTTATACGTTACATGGTAATGCTAAATAACGTTATACGTTATATGGTAATGCTACATAACGTTATACGTTATATGGTAATGCGACATAACGTTACACGTTATAAGGTAATGCTACATAACGTTATACGTTATAAGGTAATAGTAAATAACGTTATACGTTATATGGTAATGCTACATAACGTTATACGTTATATGGTAATGCTACATAACGTTATACGTTATATGGTAATGCTACATAACGTTATACGTTATATGGTGACAGCATATAACGTTATACGTTATAACGTAATGCTACATAACGTTATACGTTATAAGATAATAGTATCTAACGTTATACGTTATAACGTAATACTACATAACGTTATACGTTATATGGTAATGCTAGATAACGTTATACGTTATAAGATAATAGTATATAACGTTATACGTTATATGGTAATGCTACATAACGTTATACGTTATATAGTAATGCTACATAACGTTATACGTTATATGGTAATGCTACACAACGTTATACGTTATAAGGTAATGCTACATAGCGTTATACGTTATATGGTAATGTGACATAACGTTATACGTTATATGGTAACAGTATATAACGTTATACGTTATAAGGTAATAGTAAATAACGTTATACGTTATATGGTAATGCTACATAACGTTATACGTTATATGGTAATGCTACATAACCTTATACGTTATAAGGTAATGCTACATAACGTTATACGTTATATGATAATGTTACATAACGTTATACGTTGTATGGTAACAGTACATAACGTTATACGTTATATGGTAATGCTACATAACGTTATACGTTATACGGTAATGCTACATAACGTTATACGTTATATGGTAATGCTACATAACGTTATACGTTATATGGTAATGCTACATAACGTTACACGTTATAAGGTAATGCTACATAACGTTATACGTTATAAGGTAATAGTAAATAACGTTATACGTTATATGGTAATGCTACATAACGTTATACGTTATAACGTCACAGTATATAACGTTATACGTTATATGGTGACAGCATATAACGTTATACGTTATAACGTAATGCTACATAACGTTATACGTTATAAGATAATAGTATATAACGTTATACGTTATAACGTAATGCTATATAACGTTATACGTTGTAAGGTAAAGCTACATAACGTTATACGTTATATGGTAACAATATATAACGATATACATTATAACGTAATGCTACATAACGTTATACGTTATACGGGGACAGCATATAACGTTATACGTTATAACGTAATGCTACATAACGTTATACGTTATAAGATAATAGTATATAACGTTATTCGTTATAACGTAATGCTATATAACGTTATACGTTGTAGGGTAATGCTACTTAACGTTATACGTTATATGGTAACAATATATAACGATATACATTATAACGTAATGCTACATAACGTTATACGTTATAACGTAACAGTATATAACGTTATACGTTATAGCGTAATGCTACATAACGTTATACGTTATATGGTAATGCTACATAACGTTATACGTTATATGGTAATGCTACATAACGTTATACGTTATATGGTAACAGTATATAACGTTATACGTTATACCGTAATGCTACATATCGTTATACGTTGTACGGTATTAGAAAATAACGTTATACGTTATAACGTAGCAGTATATAACGTTATACGTTATTTGGTAATGCTACATAACGTTATACGTTATAACGTAACAGTATATAACGTTATACGTTATAACGTAATGCTACATAACGTTATACGTTATATGGTAATGCTACATAACGTTATACGTTATATGGTAACAGTATATAACGTTATACGTCTTAACGTAATGCTACATAACGTTATACGTTATATGGTAATGCTACATAACGTTATACGTTATAAGGTATTAGAAAATAACGTTATACGTTATAACGTAATGCTACATAACGTTAAACGTTATAAGGTAATAGTATATAACGTTATACGATATACGGTAATGCTACATAACGTTATACGTTATATGGTAACAGTATATAACGTTATACGTTATAACGTAATGCTACATAACGTTATACGTTATAAGGTAATAGTATCTCACGTTATACGTTATAACGTAATACTACATAACGTTATACGTTATATGGTAATGCTAGATAACGTTATATGTTATAACATAATAGTATATAACGTTATACGTTACAACGTAATGCTATATAACGTTATACGTTATACCGTAATGCTACATAACGTTATACGCTGTACGGTATTAGAAAATAACGTTATACGTTATAACGTAGCAGTATATAACGTTATACGTTATTTGGTAATGCTACATAACGTTATACGTTATAACGTAATGCTACATAACGTTGTACGTTATATGGTAATGCTACATAACGTTATACGTTATATGGTAACAGTATATAACGTTATACGTCTTAACGTAATGCTACATAACGTTATACGTTATATGGTAATGCTACATAGTGTTATACGTTATAAGGTATTAGAAAATAACGTTATACGTTATAACGTCACAGTATATAACGTTATACGTTATATGGTAATGCTACATAACGTTATACGTTATATGGTGACAGTATATAACGTTATACGTTATAACGTAATGCTACATAACGTTATACGTTATATGGTAACAATATATAACGATATACATTATAACGTAATGCTACATAACGTTATACGTTATAACGTAACAGTATATAACGTTATACGTTATAACGTAATGCTACATAACCTTATACGTTATATGGTAATGCTACATAACGTTATACGTTATATGGTAAAAGTATATAACGTTATACGTTATAACGTAACGCGACATAACGTTATACGTTATAAAGTAATAGCAAATAACGTTATACGTTATATGGTAATGCTACATATCGTTATACGTTGTATGGTAACAGTATATAACGTTATCCGTTATAACGTAATGCTACATAACGTTATACGTTATATGGTAATGCTACATAACGTTATACGTTATATGGTAATGCTACATAACGTTATACGTTATAACGTCACAGTATATAACGTTATACGTTATATGGTAATGCTACATAACGTTATACGTTATATGGTGACAGCATATAACGTTATACGTTATAACGTAATGCTACATAACGTTATACGTTATAAGGTAATAGTATCTAACGTTATACGTTATAACGTAATACTACATAACGTTATACGTTATATGGTAATGCTAGATAACGTTATACGTTATAAGATAATAGTATATAACGTTATACGTTATAACGTAATGCTATATAACGTTATACGTTGTAAGGTAATGCTACATAACGTTATACGTTATATGGTAACAATATATAACGATATACATTATAACGTAATGCTACATAACGTTATACGTTATAACGTAACAGTATATAACGTTATACGTTATATGGTAATGCTACATAACGTTATACGTTATATGGTAACAGTATATAACGTTATACGTTATACCGTAATGCTACATAACGTTATACGTTGTACGGTATTAGAAAATAACGTTATACGTTATAACGTAACAGTATATAACGTTATACGTTATATGGTAATGCTACATAACGTTATACGTTATAACGTAACAGTATATAACGCTATACGTTATAACGTAATGTTACATAACGTTATACGTTATATGGTAATGCTACATAACGTTATACGTTATATGGTAATAGTATATAACGTTATACGTCTTAACGTAATGCTACATAACGTTATACGTTATATGGTAATGCTACATAACGTTATACGTTATAAGGTAATAGTAAATAACATTATACATTATATGGTAATGCTAAATAACATTATACATTATATGGTAATGCTACATAACGTTATACGTTATAACGTTACAGTATATAACGTTATACGTTATATGGTAATGCTACATAACGTTATACGTTATATGGTGACAGCATATAACGTTATACGTTATAACGTAATGCTACATAACGTTATACGTTATAAGATAATAGTATCTAACGTTATACGTTATAACGTAATACTACATAACGTTATACGTTATATGGTAATGCTAGATAACGTTATACGTTATAAGATAATAGTATATAACGTTATACGTTATAGCGTAATGCTATATAACGTTATACGTTGTAAGGTAAAGCTACATAACGTTATACGTTATATGGTAACAATATATAACGATATACATTATAACTTAATGCTACATAACGTTATACGTTATAACGTAACAGTATATAACGTTATACGTTTTATGATAATGCTACATAACGTTATACGTTATATGGTAATGCTACATAACGTTATACGTTATATGGTAACAGTATATAACGTTATACGTTATACCGTAATGCTACATAACGTTATACGTTGTACGGTATTAGAAAATAACGTTATACGTTATAACGTAACAGTATATAACGCTATACGTTATAACGTAATGCTACATAACGTTATACGTTATATGGTAATGCTACATAACGTTATACGTTATATGGTAATAGTATATAACGTTATACGTCTTAACGTAATGCTACATAACGTTATACGTTATATGGTAATGCTACATAACGTTATACGTTATAAGATAATAGTAAATAACATTATACATTATATGGGAATGCTAAATAACGTTATACATTATATGGTAATGCTACATAACGTTATGCGTTAAATGGTAATGCTACATGACGTTATACGTTATAAGGTAATGCTACATAACGTTATACATTATATGGTAATGCTACATAACGTTATACATTATATGGTAACAGTATATAACGTTATACGTTATACCGTAATGCTACATAACGTTATACGTTGTACGGTATTAGAAAATAACGTTATACGTTATAACGTAGCAGTATATAACGTTATACGTTATTTGGTAATGCTACATAACGTTATACGTTATAACGTAACAGTATATAACGTTATACGTTATATGGTAATACTACATGACGTTATACGTTATAAGGTAATGCTACATAACGTTATACATTATATGGTAATGCTACATAACGTTATACATTATATGGTAACAGTATATAACGTTATACGTTATACCGTAATGCTACATAACGTTATACGCTGTACGGTATTAGAAAATAACGTTATACGTTATAACGTAGCAGTATATAACGTTATACCTTATTTGGTAATGCTACATAACGTTATACGTTATAACGTAACAGTATATAACGTTATACGTTATAACGTAATGCTACATAACGTTATACGATATATGATAATGTTACATAACGTTATACGTTATATGGTAACAGTACATAACGTTATACGTTATATGGTAATGCTACATAACGTTATACGTTATACGGTAATGCTACATAGCGTTATACGTTATATGGTAATGCTACATAACGTTATACGTTATAACGTTCCAGTATATAACGTCATACGTTATATGGTAATGCTACATAACGTTATACGTTGTAAGGTAATGCTGTATAACGTTATACGTTATATGGTAATGCTACATAACGTTATACGTTATAACGTAACAGTATATAACGTTATACGTTATATGTTAATGCTACATAGCGTTATACGTTATATGGTAATGCTAAATAACGTTATACGTTATATGGTAAAGCTACATAACGTTATACGTTATATGGTAATGCTACATAACGTTACACGTTATTAGGTAATGCTACATAACGTTATACGTTATAAGGTAATAGTAAATAACGTTATACGTTATATGGTAATGCTACATAACGTTATACGTTATATGGTAATGCTACATAACGTTATACGTTATATGGTAATGCTACATAACGTTATACGTTATAAGGTAATGCTACATAACGTTATACGTTATATGGTAATGTGACATAACGTTATACGTTATATGGTAACAGTATATAACGTTATACGTTATAAGGTAATAGTAAATAACGTTATACGTTATATGGTAATGCCACATAACGTTATACGTTATATAGTAATGCTACATAACGTTATACGTTATAGGGTAATGCTACACAACGTTATACGTTATAAGGTAATGCTACATAGCGTTATACGTTATATGGTAATGTGACATAACGTTATACGTTATATGGTAACAGTATATAACGTTATACGTTATAAGGTAATAGTAAATAACGTTACACGTTATATGGTAATGCTACATAACGTTATACGTTATATGGTAATGCTACATAACGTTTTACGTTATATGGTAATGCTACATAACGTTATACGTTAGATGGTAATGCTACATAACGTTATACGTTATATGGTAATGCTACATAACGTTATACGTTATATGGTAATGCTACATATCGTTATACGTTATAAGGTAATGCTACATAACGTTATACGTTATATGGTAATGCTACATAACGTTATACGTTATAAGGTAATGCTACACAACGTTATACGTTATGAGGTAATGCTACATAGCGCTATACGTTATATGGTAACAGTATATAACGTTATACGTTATAACGTAATGCTACATAACGTTGTACGTTATATGGTAATGCTACATAACGTTATACGTTTTATGGTAACAGTATATAACGTTATACGTCTTAACGTAATGCTACATAACGTTATACGTTATATGGTAATGCTACATAACGTTATACGTTATAACGTCACAGTATATAACGTTATACGTTATATGATAATGCTACATAACGTTATACGTTATATGGTGACAGTATATAACGTTATACGTTATAACGTAATGCTACATAACGTTATACGTTATAACGTAACAGTATATAACGTTATACGTTATAACGTAACACTATATAACGTTATACGTTATAAGATAATAGTATATAACGTTATACGTTATAACGTAATGCTATATAACGTTATACGTTGTAAGGTAAAGCTACATAACGTTATACGTTATATGGTAACAATATATAACGATATACATTGTAACGTAATGCTACATAACGATATACGTTATAACGTAACAGTATATAACGTTATACGTTATAGCGTAGTGCTACATAACGTTATACGTTATATGGTAATGCTACATAACGTTATTTGTTATATGGTAATGCTACATAACGTTATACGTTATATGGTAACAGTTTATAACGTTATACGTTATACCGTAATGCTACATATCGTTATACGTTTTACGGTATTAGAAAATAACGTTATACGTTATAACGTAGCAGTATATAACGTTATACGTTATTTGGTAATGCTACATAACGTTATACGTTATAACGTAACAGTATATAACGTTATACGTTATAACGTAATGCTACATAACGTTATACGTTATATGGTAATGCTACATAACGTTATACGTTATATTGTAATGCTACATAACGTTATACGTTATATGGTAACAGTATATAACTTTATACGTTATACCGTAATGTTACATAACGTTATACGTTATAAGGTATTAGAAAATAACGTTATACGTTATAACGTAATGCTACATAACGTTAAACGTTATAAGGTAATAGTATATAACGTTATACGATATAAGGTAATGCTACATAACGTTATACGTTATATGGTAACAGTATATAACGTTATACGTTATAACGTAACAGTATATAACGTTATACGTTATATGGTAATGCTACATAACGTTATACGTTATAAGGTAATGCTACATAACGTTATACGTTATATGGTAATGCTACATAACGTTATACGTTATATGGTAATACTACATAACGTTATACTTTATATGGTAATGCTACATAACCTTATACGTTATAAGGTAATGTTACATAACGTTATACGTTATATGATAATGTTACATAACGTTATACGTTATATGGTAACAGTACATAACGTTATACGTTATATGGTAATGCTACATAACGTTATACGTTATACGGTAATGCTACATAACGTTATACGTTATATGGTAATGCTATATAACGATATACGTTATATGGTAACAGTATATAACATTGTACGTTATAAGGTAATGCTACACAACGTTATACGTTATGAGGTAATGCTACATAGCGTTATACGTTATATGGTAACAGTATATAACGTTATACGTTATAACGTAATGCTACATAACGTTATACGTTATATGGTAATGCTACATAACGTTATACGTTTTAACGTTCCAGTATATAACGTTATACGTTATATGGTAATGCTACATAACGTTATACGTTGTAAGGTAATGCTGTATAGCGTTATACGTTATATGGTAATGCTACATAACGTTATACGTTATAACGTAACAGTATATAACGTTATACGTTATATGTTAATGCTACATAGCGTTATACGTTACATGGTAATGCTAAATAACGTTATACGTTATATGGTAATGCTACATAACGTTATACGTTATATGGTAATGCGACATAACGTTACACGTTATAAGGTAATGCTACATAACGTTATACGTTATAAGGTAATAGTAAATAACGTTATACGTTATATGGTAATGCTACATAACGTTATACGTTATATGGTAATGCTACATAACGTTATACGTTATATGGTAATGCTACATAACGTTATACGTTATAAGGTAATGCTACATAACGTTATACGTTATATGGTAATGTGACATAACGTTATACGTTATTTGGTAACAGTATATAACGTTATACGTTATAAGGTAATAGTAAATAACGTTATACGTTATATGGTAATGCTACATAACGTTATACGTTATATAGTAATGCTACATAACGTTATACGTTATATGGTAATGCTACACAACGTTATACGTTATAAGGTAATGCTACATAGCGTTATACGTTATATGGTAATGTGACATAACGTTATACGTTATATGGTAACAGTATATAACGTTATACGTTATAAGGTAATAGTAAATAACGTTATACGTTATATGGTAATGCTACATAACGTTATACGTTATATGGTATTGGTACATAACCTTATACGTTATAAGGTAATGCTACATAACGTTATACGTTATATGATAATGTTACATAACGTTATACGTTATATGGTAACAGTACATAACGTTATACGTTATATGGTAATGCTACATAACGTTATACGTTATACGGTAATGCTACATAACGTTATACGTTATATGGTAATGCTACATAACGTTATACGTTATATGGTAATGCTACATAACGTTACACGTTATAAGGTAATGCTACATAACGTTATACGTTATAAGGTAATAGTAAATAACGTTATACGTTATATGGTAATGCTACATAACGTTATACGTTATATGGTAATGCTACATAACGTTATACGTTATATGGTAATGCTACATAACGTTATACGTTATAAGGTAATGCTACATAACGTTATACGTTATATGGTAATGTGACATAACGTTATACGTTATATGGTAACAGTATATAACGTTATACGTTATAAGGTAATAGTAAATAACGTTATACGTTATATGGTATTGCTACATAACGTTATACGTTATCTGGTAATGCTACATAACGGTATACGTTATATGGTAATGCTAAATAACGTTATACATTATATGGTAATGCTACATAACGTTATACGTTATAACGTCACAGTATATAACGTTATACGTTATATGGTAATACTACATAACGTTATACTTTATATGGTAATGCTACATAACCTTATACGTTATAAGGTAATGTTACATAACGTTATACGTTATATGATAATGTTACATAACGTTATACGTTATATGGTAACAGTACATAACGTTATACGTTATATGGTAATGCTACATAACGTTATACGTTATACGGTAATGCTACATAACGTTATACGTTATATGGTAATGCTATATAACGATATACGTTATATGGTAACAGTATATAACATTGTACGTTATAAGGTAATGCTACACAACGTTATACGTTATGAGGTAATGCTACATAGCGTTATACGTTATATGGTAACAGTATATAACGTTATACGTTATAACTTAATGCTACATAACGTTATACGTTATATGGTAATGCTACATAACGTTATACGTTATAACGTTCCAGTATATAACGTTATACGTTATATGGTAATGCTACATAACGTTATACGTTGTAAGGTAATGCTGTATAGCGTTATACGTTATATGGTAATGCTACATAACGTTATACGTTATAACGTAACAGTATATAACGTTATACGTTATATGTTAATGCTACATAGCGTTATACGTTACATTTTAATGCTAAATAACGTTATGCGTTATATGGTAATGCTACATAACGTTATACGTTATATGGTAATGCGACATAACGTTACACGTTATAAGGTAATGCTACATAACGTTATACGTTATAAGGTAATAGTAAATAACGTTATACGTTATATGGTAATGCTACATAACGTTATACGTTATATGGTAATGCTACATAACGTTATACGTTATATGGTAATGCTACATAACGTTATACGTTATAAGGTAATGCTACATAACGTTATACGTTATATGGTAATGTGACATAACGTTATACGTTATTTGGTAACAGTATATAACGTTATACGTTATAAGGTAATAGTAAATAACGTTATACGTTATATGGTAATGCTACATAACGTTATACGTTATATAGTAATGCTACATAACGTTATACGTTATATGGTAATGCTACACAACGTTATACGTTATAAGGTAATGCTACATAGCGTTATACGTTATATGGTAATGTGACATAACGTTATACGTTATATGGTAACAGTATATAACGTTATACGTTATAAGGTAATAGTAAATAACGTTATACGTTATATGGTAGTGCTAGATAACGTTATACGTTAAAAGATAATAGTATATAACGTTATACGTTATAACGTAATGCTATATAACGTTATACGTTGTAAGGTAAAGCTACATAACGTTATACGTTATATGGTAACAATATATAACGATATACATTATAACGTAATGCTACATAACGTTATACGTTATATGGTAATGCTACATAACGTTATACGTTATAACATCACAGTATATAACGTTATACGTTATATGGTAATGCTACATAACGTTATACGTTATATGGTGACAGTATATAACGTTATACGTTATAACGTAATGCTACATAACGTTATACGTTATAACGTAACAGTATATAACGTTATACGTTATAACGTAATACTACATAACGTTATACGTTATATGGTAGTGCTAGATAACGTTATACGTTAAAAGATAATAGTATATAACGTTATACGTTATAACGTAATGCTATATAACGTTATACGTTGTAAGGTAAAGCTACATAACGTTATACGTTATATGGTAACAATATATAACGATATACATTATAACGTAATGCTACATAACGTTATACGTTATATGGTAATGCTACATAACGTTATAAGTTATCAGGTATTAGAAAATAACGTTATACGTTATAACGTAATGCTACATAACGTTATACGTTATATGGTAATGCTACATAACGTTATAAGTTATCAGGTATTAGAAAATAACGTTATACGTTATAACGTAATGCTACATAACGTTAAACGTTATAAGGTAATAGTATATAACGTTATACGATATAAGGTAATGCTACATAACGTTATACGTTATATGGTAACAGTATCTAACGTTATACGTCTTAACGTAATGCGACATAACGTTATACGTTATATGGTAATGCTACATAACGTTATACGTTATACGGTATTAGAAAATAACCTCATACGTTATAACGTCACAGTATATAACGTTATACGTTATATGGTAATGCTACATAACGTTATACGTTATACGGGGACAGCATATAACGTTATACGTTATAACGTAATGCTACATAACGTTATACGTTATAAGATAATAGTATATAACGTTATTCGTTATAACGTAATGCTATATAACGTTATACGTTGTAGGGTAATGCTACATAACGTTATACGTTATATGGTAACAATATATAACGATATACATTATAACGTAATGCTACATAACGTTATACGTTATAACGTAACAGTATATAACGTTATACGTTATAGCGTAATGCTACATAACGTTATACGTTATATGGTAATGCTACATAACGTTATACGTTATATGGTAATGCTACATAACGTTATACGTTATATGGTAACAGTATATAACGTTATACGTTATACCGTAATGCTACATATCGTTATACGTTGTACGGTATTAGAAAATAACGTTATACGTTATAACGTAGCAGTATATAACGTTATACGTTATTTGGTAATGCTACATAACGTTATACGTTATAACGTAACAGTATATAACGTTATACGTTATAACGTAATGCTACATAACGTTATACGTTATATGGTAATGCTACATAACGTTATACGTTATATGGTAACAGTATATAACGTTATACGTCTTAACGTAATGCTACATAACGTTATACGTTATATGGTAATGCTACATAACGTTATACGTTATATGGTGACAGCATATAACGTTATACGTTATAACGTAATGCTACATAACGTTATACGTTATAAGATAATAGTATCTAACGTTATACGTTATAACGTAATACTACATAACGTTATACGTTATATGGTAATGCTAGATAACGTTATACGTTATAAGATAATAGTATATAACGTTATACGTTATAGCGTAATGCTATATAACGTTATACGTTGTAAGGTAAAGCTACATAACGTTATACGTTATATGGTAACAATATATAACGATATACATTATAACTTAATGCTACATAACGTTATACGTTATAACGTAACAGTATATAACGTTATACGTTTTATGATAATGCTACATAACGTTATACGTTATATGGTAATGCTACATAACGTTATACGTTATATGGTAACAGTATATAACGTTATACGTTATACCGTAATGCTACATAACGTTATACGTTGTACGGTATTAGAAAATAACGTTATACGTTATAACGTAGCAGTATATAACGTTATACGTTATTTGGTAATGCTACATAACGTTATACGTTATAACGTAACAGTATATAACGTTATACGTTATATGGTAATGCTACATGACGTTATACGTTATAAGGTAATGCTACATAACGTTATACATTATATGGTAATGCTACATAACGTTATACATTATATGGTAACAGTATATAACGTTATACGTTATACCGTAATGCTTCATAACGTTATACGCTGTACGGTATTAGAAAATAACGTTATACGTTATAACGTAGCAGTATATAACGTTATACCTTATTTGGTAATGCTACATAACGTTATACGTTATAACGTAACAGTATATAACGTTATACGTTATAACGTAATGCTACATAACGTTATACGATATATGATAATGTTACATAACGTTATACGTTATATGGTAACAGTACATAACGTTATACGTTATATGGTAATGCTACATAACGTTATACGTTATACGGTAATGCTACATAGCGTTATACGTTATATGGTAATGCTACATAACGTTATACGTTATAACGTTCCAGTATATAACGTCATACGTTATATGGTAATGCTACATAACGTTATACGTTGTAAGGTAATGCTGTATAACGTTATACGTTATATGGTAATGCTACATAACGTTATACGTTATAACGTAACAGTATATAACGTTATACGTTATATGTTAATGCTACATAGCGTTATACGTTATATGGTAATGCTAAATAACGTTATACGTTATATGGTAAAGCTACATAACGTTATACGTTATATGGTAACGCTACATAACGTTACACGTTATTAGGTAATGCTACATAACGTTATACGTTATAAGGTAATAGTAAATAACGTTATACGTTATATGGTAATGCTACATAGCGTTATACGTTATATGGTAATGCTACATAACGTTATACGTTATATGGTAATGCTACATAACGTTATACGTTATAAGGTAATGCTACATAACGTTATACGTTATATGGTAATGTGACATAACGTTATACGTTATATGGTAACAGTATATAACGTTATACGTTATAAGGTAATAGTAAATAACGTTATACGTTATATGGTAATGCCACATAACGTTATACGTTATATAGTAATGCTACATAACGTTATACGTTATAGGGTAATGCTACACAACGTTATACGTTATAAGGTAATGCTACATAGCGTTATACGTTATATGGTAATGTGACATAACGTTATACGTTATATGGTAACAGTATATAACGTTATACGTTATAAGGTAATAGTAAATAACGTTACACGTTATATGGTAATGCCACATAACGTTATACGTTATATGGTAATGCTACATAACGTTTTACGTTATATGGTAATGCTACATAACGTTATACGTTAGATGGTAATGCTACATAACGTTATACGTTATATGGTAATGCTACATAACGTTATACGTTATATGGTAATGCTACATATCGTTATACGTTATAAGGTAATGCTACATAACGTTATACGTTATATGGTAATGCTACATAACGTTATACGTTATAAGGTAATGCTACACAACGTTATACGTTATGAGGTAATGCTACATAGCGCTATACGTTATATGGTAACAGTATATAACGTTATACGTTATAACGTAATGCTACATAACGTTGAACGTTATATGGTAATGCTACATAACGTTATACGTTTTATGGTAACAGTATATAACGTTATACGTCTTAACGTAATGCTACATAACGTTATACGTTATATGGTAATGCTACATAACGTTATACGTTATAACGTCACAGTATATAACGTTATACGTTATATGGTAATGCTACATAACGTTATACGTTATATGGTGACAGTATATAACGTTATACGTTATAACGTAATGCTACATAACGTTATACATTATAACGTAACAGTATATAACGTTATACGTTATAACGTAACACTATATAACGTTATACGTTATAAGATAATAGTATATAACGTTATACGTTATAACGTAATGCTATATAACGTTGTACGTTGTAAGGTAAAGCTACATAACGTTATACGTTATATGGTAACAATATATAACGATATACATTGTAACGTAATGCTACATAACGATATACGTTATAACGTAACAGTATATAACGTTATACGTTATAGCGTAGTGCTACATAACGTTATACGTTATATGGTAATGCTACATAACGTTATTTGTTATATGGTAATGCTACATAACGTTATACGTTATATGGTAACAGTATATAACGTTATACGTTATACCGTAATGCTACATATCGTTATACGTTTTACGGTATTAGAAAATAACGTTATACGTTATAACGTAGCAGTATATAACGTTATACGTTATTTGGTAATGCTACATAACGTTATACGTTATAACGTAACAGTATATAACGTTATACGTTATAACGTAATGCTACATAACGTTATACGTTATATGGTAATGCTACATAACGTTATACGTTATATTGTAATGCTACATAACGTTATACGTTATATGGTAACAGTATATAACTTTATACGTTATACCGTAATGTTACATAACGTTATACGTTATAAGGTATTAGAAAATAACGTTATACGTTATAACGTAATGCTACATAACGTTAAACGTTATAAGGTAATAGTATATAACGTTATACGATATAAGGTAATGCTACATAACGTTATACGTTATATGGTAACAGTATATAACGTTATACGTTATAACGTAACAGTATATAACGTTATACGTTATATGGTAATGCTACATAACGTTATACGTTATAAGGTAATGCTACATAACGTTATACGTTATACGGTAATGCTACATAACGTTATACGTTATATGGTAATACTACATAACGTTATACTTTATATGGTAATGCTACATAACCTTATACGTTATAAGGTAATGTTACATAACGTTATACGTTATATGATAATGTTACATAACGTTATACGTTATATGGTAACAGTACATAACGTTATACGTTATATGGTAATGCTACATAACGTTATACGTTATACGGTAATGCTACATAACGTTATACGTTATATGGTAATGCTATATAACGATATACGTTATATGGTAACAGTATATAACATTGTACGTTATAAGGTAATGCTACACAACGTTATACGTTATGAGGTAATGCTACATATCGTTATACGTTATATGGTAACAGTATATAACGTTATACGTTATAACGTAATGCTACATAACGTTATACGTTATATGGTAATGCTACATAACGTTATACGTTATAACGTTCCAGTATATAACGTTATACGTTATATGGTAATGCTACATAACGTTATACGTTGTAAGGTAATGCTGTATAGCGTTACACGTTATAAGGTAATGCTACATAACGTTATACGTTATAAGGTAATAGTAAATAACGTTATACGTTATATGGTAATGCTACATAACGTTATACGTTATATGGTAATGCTACATAACGTTATACGTTATATGGTAATGCTACATAACGTTATACGTTATAAGGTAATGCTACATAACGTTATACGTTATATGGTAATGTGACATAACGTTATACGTTATTTGGTAACAGTATATAACGTTATACGTTATAAGGTAATAGTAAATAACGTTATACGTTATATGGTAATGCTACATAACGTTATACGTTATATAGTAATGCTACATAACGTTATACGTTATATGGTAATGCTACACAACGTTATACGTTATAAGGTAATGCTACATAGCGTTATACGTTATATGGTAACAGTATATAACGTTATACGTCTTAACGTAATGCTACATAACGTTATACGTTATATGGTAATGCTACATAATGTTATACGTTATAAGGTATTAGAAAATAACGTTATACGTTATAACGTCACAGTATATAACGTTATACGTTATATGGTAATGCTACATAACGTTATACGTTATATGGTGACAGTATATAACGTTATACGTTATAACGTAATGCTACATAACGTTATACGTTATAAGATAATAGTATCTAACGTTATACGTTATAACGTAATACTACATAACGTTATACGTTATATGGTAATGCTAGATAACGTTATACGTTATAAGGTAATAGTAAATAACATTATACATTATATGGTAATGCTAAATAACATTATACATTATATGGTAATGCTACATAACGTTATACGTTATAACGTTACAGTATATAACGTTATACGTTATATGGTAATGCTACATAACGTTATACGTTATATGGTGACAGCATATAACGTTATACGTTATAACGTAATGCTACATAACGTTATACGTTATAAGATAATAGTATCTAACGTTATACGTTATAACGTAATACTACATAACGTTATACGTTATATGGTAATGCTAGATAACGTTATACGTTATAAGATAATAGTATATAACGTTATACGTTATAGCGTAATGCTATATAACGTTATACGTTGTAAGGTAAAGCTACATAACGTTATACGTTATATGGTAACAATATATAACGATATACATTATAACTTAATGCTACATAACGTTATACGTTATAACGTAACAGTATATAACGTTATACGTTTTATGATAATGCTACATAACGTTATACGTTATATGGTAATGCTACATAACGTTATACGTTATATGGTAACAGTATATAACGTTATACGTTATACCGTAATGCTACATAACGTTATACGTTGTACGGTATTAGAAAATAACGTTATACGTTATAACGTAGCAGTATATAACGTTATACGTTATTTGGTAATGCTACATAACGTTATACGTTATAACGTAACAGTATATAACGTTATACGTTATATGGTAATGCTACATGACGTTATACGTTATAAGGTAATGCTACATAACGTTATACATTATATGGTAATGCTACATAACGTTATACATTATATGGTAACAGTATATAACGTTATACGTTATACCGTAATGCTTCATAACGTTATACGCTGTACGGTATTAGAAAATAACGTTATACGTTATAACGTAGCAGTATATAACGTTATACCTTATTTGGTAATGCTACATAACGTTATACGTTATAACGTAACAGTATATAACGTTATACGTTATAACGTAATGCTACATAACGTTATACGATATATGATAATGTTACATAACGTTATACGTTATATGGTAACAGTACATAACGTTATACGTTATATGGTAATGCTACATAACGTTATACGTTATACGGTAATGCTACATAGCGTTATACGTTATATGGTAATGCTACATAACGTTATACGTTATAACGTTCCAGTATATAACGTCATACGTTATATGGTAATGCTACATAACGTTATACGTTGTAAGGTAATGCTGTATAACGTTATACGTTATATGGTAATGCTACATAACGTTATACGTTATAACGTAACAGTATATAACGTTATACGTTATATGTTAATGCTACATAGCGTTATACGTTATATGGTAATGCTAAATAACGTTATACGTTATATGGTAAAGCTACATAACGTTATACGTTATATGGTAATGCTACATAACGTTACACGTTATTAGGTAATGCTACATAACGTTATACGTTATAAGGTAATAGTAAATAACGTTATACGTTATATGGTAATGCTACATAACGTTATACGTTATATGGTAATGCTACATAACGTTATACGTTATATGGTAATGCTACATAACGTTATACGTTATAAGGTAATGCTACATAACGTTATACGTTATATGGTAATGTGACATAACGTTATACGTTATATGGTAACAGTATATAACGTTATACGTTATAAGGTAATAGTAAATAACGTTATACGTTATATGGTAATGCCACATAACGTTATACGTTATATAGTAATGCTACATAACGTTATACGTTATAGGGTAATGCTACACAACGTTATACGTTATAAGGTAATGCTACATAGCGTTATACGTTATATGGTAATGTGACATAACGTTATACGTTATATGGTAACAGTATATAACGTTATACGTTATAAGGTAATAGTAAATAACGTTACACGTTATATGGTAATGCCACATAACGTTATACGTTATATGGTAATGCTACATAACGTTTTACGTTATATGGTAATGCTACATAACGTTATACGTTAGATGGTAATGCTACATAACGTTATACGTTATATGGTAATGCTACATAACGTTATACGTTATATGGTAATGCTACATATCGTTATACGTTATAAGGTAATGCTACATAACGTTATACGTTATATGGTAATGCTACATAACGTTATACGTTATAAGGTAATGCTACACAACGTTATACGTTATGAGGTAATGCTACATAGCGCTATACGTTATATGGTAACAGTATATAACGTTATACGTTATAACGTAATGCTACATAACGTTGAACGTTATATGGTAATGCTACATAACGTTATACGTTTTATGGTAACAGTATATAACGTTATACGTCTTAACGTAATGCTACATAACGTTATACGTTATATGGTAATGCTACATAACGTTATACGTTATAACGTCACAGTATATAACGTTATACGTTATATGGTAATGCTACATAACGTTATACGTTATATGGTGACAGTATATAACGTTATACGTTATAACGTAATGCTACATAACGTTATACATTATAACGTAACAGTATATAACGTTATACGTTATAACGTAACACTATATAACGTTATACGTTATAAGATAATAGTATATAACGTTATACGTTATAACGTAATGCTATATAACGTTGTACGTTGTAAGGTAAAGCTACATAACGTTATACGTTATATGGTAACAATATATAACGATATACATTGTAACGTAATGCTACATAACGATATACGTTATAACGTAACAGTATATAACGTTATACGTTATAGCGTAGTGCTACATAACGTTATACGTTATATGGTAATGCTACATAACGTTATTTGTTATATGGTAATGCTACATAACGTTATACGTTATATGGTAACAGTATATAACGTTATACGTTATACCGTAATGCTACATATCGTTATACGTTTTACGGTATTAGAAAATAACGTTATACGTTATAACGTAGCAGTATATAACGTTATACGTTATTTGGTAATGCTACATAACGTTATACGTTATAACGTAACAGTATATAACGTTATACGTTATAACGTAATGCTACATAACGTTATACGTTATATGGTAATGCTACATAACGTTATACGTTATATTGTAATGCTACATAACGTTATACGTTATATGGTAACAGTATATAACTTTATACGTTATACCGTAATGTTACATAACGTTATACGTTATAAGGTATTAGAAAATAACGTTATACGTTATAACGTAATGCTACATAACGTTAAACGTTATAAGGTAATAGTATATAACGTTATACGATATAAGGTAATGCTACATAACGTTATACGTTATATGGTAACAGTATATAACGTTATACGTTATAACGTAACAGTATATAACGTTATACGTTATATGGTAATGCTACATAACCTTATACGTTATAAGGTAATGTTACATAACGTTATACGTTATATGATAATGTTACATAACGTTATACGTTATATGGTAACAGTACATAACGTTATACGTTATATGGTAATGCTACATAACGTTATACGTTATACGGTAATGCTACATAACGTTATACGTTATATGGTAATGCTATATAACGATATACGTTATATGGTAACAGTATATAACATTGTACGTTATAAGGTAATGCTACACAACGTTATACGTTATGAGGTAATGCTACATATCGTTATACGTTATATGGTATCAGTATATAACGTTATACGTTATAACGTAATGCTACATAACGTTATACGTTATATGGTAATGCTACATAACGTTATACGTTATAACGTTCCAGTATATAACGTTATACGTTATATGGTAATGCTACATAACGTTATACGTTGTAAGGTAATGCTGTATAGCGTTACACGTTATAAGGTAATGCTACATAACGTTATACGTTATAAGGTAATAGTAAATAACGTTATACGTTATATGGTAATGCTACATAACGTTATACGTTATATGGTAATGCTACATAACGTTATACGTTATAAGGTAATGCTACACAACGTTATACGTTATAAGGTAATGCTACATAGCGTTATACGTTATATGGTAATGTGACATAACGTTATACGTTATATGGTAACAGTATATAACGTTATACGTTATAAGGTAATAGTAAATAACGTTATACGTTATATGGTAATGCTACATAACGTTATACGTTATATGGTATTGCTACATAACCTTATACGTTATAAGGTAATGCTACATAACGTTATACGTTATATGATAATGTTACATAACGTTATACGTTATATGGTAACAGTACATAACGTTATACGTTATATGGTAATGCTACATAACGTTATACGTTATACGGTAATGCTACGTAACGTTATACGTTATATGGTAATGCTACATAACGTTATACGTTATATGGTAATGCTACATAACGTTACACGTTATAAGGTAATGCTACATAACGTTATACGTTATAAGGTAATAGTAAATAACGTTATACGTTATATGGTAATGCTACATAACGTTATACGTTATATGGTAATGCTACATAACGTTATACGTTATATGGTAATGCTACATAACGTTATACGTTATAAGGTAATGCTACATAACGTTATACGTTATATGGTAATGTGACATAACGTTATACGTTATATGGTAACAGTATATAACGTTATACGTTATAAGGTAATAGTAAATAACGTTATGCGTTATATGGTATTGCTACATAACGTTATACGTTATCTGGTAATGCTACATAACGGTATACGTTATATGGTAATGCTAAATAACGTTATACATTATATGGTAATGCTACATAACGTTATACGTTATAACGTCACAGTATATAACGTTATACGTTATATGGTAATACTACATAACGTTATACTTTATATGGTAATGCTACATAACCTTATACGTTATAAGGTAATGTTACATAACGTTATACGTTATATGATAATGTTACATAACGTTATACGTTATATGGTAACAGTACATAACGTTATACGTTATATGGTAATGCTACATAACGTTATACGTTATACGGTAATGCTACATAACGTTATACGTTATATGGTAATGCTATATAACGATATACGTTATATGGTAACAGTATATAACATTGTACGTTATAAGGTAATGCTACACAACGTTATACGTTATGAGGTAATGCTACATAGCGTTATACGTTATATGGTAACAGTATATAACGTTATACGTTATAACGTAATGCTACATAACGTTATACGTTATATGGTAATGCTACATAACGTTATACGTTATAACGTTCCAGTATATAACGTTATACGTTATATGGTAATGCTACATAACGTTATACGTTGTAAGGTAATGCTGTATAGCGTTATACGTTATATGGTAATGCTACATAACGTTATACGTTATAACGTAACAGTATATAACGTTATACGTTATATGTTAATGCTACATAGCGTTATACGTTACATGGTAATGCTAAATAACGTTATACGTTATATGGTAATGCTACATAACGTTATACGTTATATGGTAATGCGACATAACGTTACACGTTATAAGGTAATGCTACATAACGTTATACGTTATAAGGTAATAGTAAATAACGTTATACGTTATATGGTAATGCTACATAACGTTATACGTTATATGGTAATGCTACATAACGTTATACGTTATATGGTAATGCTACATAACGTTATACGTTATAAGGTAATGCTACATAACGCTATACGTTATATGGTAATGTGACATAACGTTATACGTTATTTGGTAACAGTATATAACGTTATACGTTATAAGGTAATAGTAAATAACGTTATACGTTATATGGTAATGCTACATAACGTTATACGTTATATAGTAATGCTACATAACGTTATACGTTATATGGTAATGCTACACAACGTTATACGTTATAAGGTAATGCTACATAGCGTTATACGTTATATGGTAATGTGACATAACGTTATACGTTATATGGTAACAGTATATAACGTTATACGTTATAAGGTAATAGTAAATAACGTTATACGTTATATGGTAATGCTACATAACGTTATACGTTATATGGTAATGCTACATAACCTTATACGTTATAAGGTAATGCTACATAACGTTATACGTTATATGATAATGTTACATAACGTTATACGTTATATGGTAACAGTACATAACGTTATACGTTATATGGTAATGCTACATAACGTTATACGTTATACGGTAATGCTACATAACGTTATACGTTATATGGTAATGCTATATAACGATATACGTTATATGGTAACAGTATATAACATTGTACGTTATAAGGTAATGCTACACAACGTTATACGTTATGAGGTAATGCTACATAGCGTTATACGTTATATGGTAACAGTATATAACGTTATACGTTATAACGTAATGCTACATAACGTTATACGTTATATGGTAATGCTACATAACGTTATACGTTATAACGTTCCAGTATATAACGTTATACGTTATATGGTAATGCTACATAACGTTATACGTTGTAAGGTAATGCTGTATAGCGTTATACGTTATATGGTAATGCTACATAACGTTATACGTTATAACGTAACAGTATATAACGTTATACGTTATATGTTAATGCTACATAGCGTTATACGTTACATGGTAATGCTAAATAACGTTATACGTTATATGGTAATGCTACATAACGTTATACGTTATATGGTAATGCGACATAACGTTACACGTTATAAGGTAATGCTACATAACGTTATACGTTATAAGGTAATAGTAAATAACGTTATACGTTATATGGTAATGCTACATAACGTTATACGTTATATGGTAATGCTACATAACGTTATACGTTATATGGTAATGCTACATAACGTTATACGTTATAAGGTAATGCTACATAACGTTATACGTTATATGGTAATGTGACATAACGTTATACGTTATTTGGTAACAGTATATAACGTTATACGTTATAAGGTAATAGTAAATAACGTTATACGTTATATGGTAATGCTACATAACGTTATACGTTATATAGTAATGCTACATAACGTTATACGTTATATGGTAATGCTACACAACGTTATACGTTATAAGGTAATGCTACATAGCGTTATACGTTATATGGTAATGTGACATAACGTTATACGTTATATGGTAACAGTATATAACGTTATACGTTATAAGGTAATAGTAAATAACGTTATACGTTATATGGTAATGCTACATAACGTTATACGTTATATGGTAATGCTACATAACCTTATACGTTATAAGGTAATGCTACATAACGTTATACGTTATATGATAATGTTACATAACGTTATACGTTATATGGTAACAGTACATAACGTTATACGTTATATGGTAATGCTACATAACGTTATACGTTATACGGTAATGCTACATAACGTTATACGTTATATGGTAATGCTACATAACGTTATACGTTATATGGTAATGCTACATAACGTTACACGTTATAAGGTAATGCTACATAACGTTAATAGTAAGGTAATAGTAAATAACGTTATACGTTATATGGTAATGCTACATAACGTTATACGTTATATGGTAATGCTACATAACGTTATACGTTATATGGTAATGCTACATAACGTTATACGTTATAAGGTAATGCTACATAACGTTATACGTTATATGGTAATGTGACATAACGTTATACGTTATATGGTAACAGTATATAACGTTATACGTTATAAGGTAATAGTAAATAACGTTATACGTTATATGGTAATGCTACATAACGTTATACGTTATCTGGTAATGCTACATAACGGTATACGTTATATGGTAATGCTAAATAACGTTATACATTATATGGTAATGCTACATAACGTTATACGTTATATGGTAACAGTATATAACGTTATACGTTATAAGGTAATAGTAAATAACGTTATACGTTATATGGTAATGCTACATAACGTTATACGTTATATAGTAATGCTACATAACGTTATACGTTGTACGGTATTAGAAAATAACGTTATACGTTATAACGTAACAGTATATAACGCTATACGTTATAACGTAATGCTACCTAACGTTATACGTTATATGGTAATGCTACATAACGTTATACGTTATATGGTAATAGTATATAACGTTATACGTCTTAACGTAATGCTACATAACGTTATACGTTATATGGTAATGCTACATAACGTTATACGTTATAAGATATTAGTAAATAACATTATACATTATATGGTAATGCTAAATAACGTTATACATTATATGGTAATGCTACATAACGTTATACGTTAAATGGTAATGCTACATGACGTTATACGTTATAAGGTAATGCTACATAACGTTATACATTATATGGTAATGCTACATAACGTTATACATTATATGGTAACAGTATATAACGTTATACGTTATACCGTAATGCTACATAACGTTATACGTTGTACGGTATTAGAAAATAACGTTATACGTTATAACGTAGCAGTATATAACGTTATACGTTATTTGGTAATGCTACATAACGTTATACGTTATAACGTAACAGTATATAACGTTATACGTTATATGGTAATGCTACATGACGTTATACGTTATAAGGTAATGCTACATAACGTTATACATTATATGGTAATGCTACATAACGTTATACATTATATGGTAACAGTATATAACGTTATACGTTATACCGTAATGCTACATAACGTTATACGTTGTACGGTATTAGAAAATAACGTTATACGTTATAACGTAGCAGTATATAACGTTATACCTTATTTGGTAATGCTACATAACGTTATACGTTATAACGTAACAGTATATAACGTTATACGTTATATGGTAATGCTACATGACGTTATACGTTATATGGTAATGCTACACAACGTTATACGTTATAAGGTAATGCTACATAGCGTTATACGTTATATGGTAATGTGACATAACGTTATACGTTATATGGTAACAGTATATAACGTTATACGTTATAAGGTAATAGTAAATAACGTTATACGTTATATGGTAATGCTACATAACGTTATACGTTATATGGTAATGCTACATAACCTTATACGTTATAAGGTAATGCTACATAACGTTATACGTTATATGATAATGTTACATAACGTTATACGTTATATGGTAACAGTACATAACGTTATACGTTATATGGTAATGCTACATAACGTTATACGTTATACGGTAATGCTACATAACGTTATACGTTATATGGTAATGCTACATAACGTTATTCGTTATATGGTAATGCTACATAACGTTACACGTTATAAGGTAATGCTACATAACGTTATACGTTATAAGGTAATAGTAAATAACGTTATACGTTATATGGTAATGCTACATAACGTTATACGTTATATGGTAATGCTACATAACGTTATACGTTATATGGTAATGCTACGTAACGTTATACGTTATAAGGTAATGCTACATAACGTTATACGTTATATGGTAATGTGACATAACGTTATACGTTATATGGTAACAGTATATAACGTTATACGTTATAAGGTAATAGTAAATAACGTTATACGTTATATGGTAATGCTACATAACGTTATACGTTATCTGGTAATGCTACATAACGTTATACGTTATATGGTAATGCTAAATAACGTTATACATTATATGGTAATGCTACATAACGTTATACGTTATAACGTCACAGTATATAACGTTATACGTTATATGGTAATGCTACATAACGTTATACGTTATATGGTGACAGCATATAACGTTATACGTTATAACGTAATGCTACATAACGTTATACGTTATAAGGTAATAGTATCTAACGTTATACGTTATAACGCAATACTACATAATGTTATACGTTATATGGTAATGCTAGATAACGTTATACGTTATAAGATAATAGTATATAACGTTATACGTTATAACGTAATGCTATATAACGTTATACGTTGTAAGGTAAAGCTACATAACGTTATACGTTATAACGTAACAGTATATAACGTTATACGTTATATGTTAATGCTACATAGCGTTATACGTTATATGGTAATGCTACATAACGTTATACGTTATAACGTTCCAGTATATAACGTTATACGTTATATGGTAATGCTACATAACGTTATACGTTGTAAGGTAATGCTGTATAACGTTATACGTTATATGGTAATGCTACATAACGTTATACGTTATAACGTAACAGTATATAACGTTATACGTTATATGTTAATGCTACATAGCGTTATACGTTACATGGTAATGGTAAATAACGTTATACGTTATATGGTAATGCTACATAACGTTATACGTTATATGGTAATGCTACATAACGTTACACGTTATAAGGTAATGCTACATAACGTTATACGTTATAAGGTAATAGTAAATAACGTTATACGTTATATGGTAATGCTACATAACGTTGTACGTTATATGGTAATGCTACATAACGTTATACGTTATATGGTAATGCTACATAACGTTATACGTTATAAGGTAATGCTACATAACGTTATACGTTATATGGTAATGTGACATAACGTTATACGTTATTTGGTAACAGTATATAACGTTATACGTTATAAGGTAATAGTAAATAACGTTATACGTTATATGGTAATGCTACATAACGTTATACGTTATATGGTAATGCTACATAACCTTATACGTTATAAGGTAATGCTACATAACGTTATACGTTATATGATAATGTTACATAACGTTATACGTTATATGGTAACAGTACATAACGTTATACGTTATATGGTAATGCTACATAACGTTATACGTTATACGGTAATGCTACATAACGTTATACGTTATATGGTAATGCTACATAACGTTATACATTATATGGTAATGCTACATAACGTTATACGTTATATGGTAATGCTACATAACGTTATACGTTATAAGGTAATGCTACATAACGTTATACGTTATATGGTAATGTGACATAACGTTATACGTTATATGGTAACAGTATATAACGTTATACGTTATAAGGTAATAGTAAATAACGTTATACGTTATATGGTAATGCTACATAACGTTATACGTTATATAGTAATGCTACATAACGTTATACGTTATATGGTAATGCTACACAACGTTATACGTTATAAGGTAATGCTACATAGCGTTATACGTTATATGGTAATGTGACATAACGTTATACGTTATATGGTAACAGTATATAACGTTATACGTTATAAGGTAATAGTAGATAACGTTATACGTTATATGGTAATGCTACATAACGTTATACGTTATATGGTAATGCTACATAACGTTTTACGTTATATTTTAATGCTACATAACGTTATACGTTAGATGGTAATGCTACATAACGTTATACGTTATATGGTAATGCTACATAACGTTATACGTTATATGGTAATGCTACATAACGTTATACGTTGTAAGGTAATGCTACATAACGTTATACGTTATATGGTAATGCTACATAACGTTATACGTTATAAGGTAATGCTACACAACGTTATACGTTATCAGGTAATGCTACATAGCGCTATACGTTATATGGTAACAGTATATAACGTTATACGTTATAACGTAATGCTACATAACGTTGTACGCTATATGGTAATGCTACATAACGTTATACGTTGTATGGTAACAGCATATAACGTTATACGTCTTAACGTAATGCTACATAACGTTATACGTTATATGGTAATGCTACATAACGTTATACGTTATACGGTATTAGAAAATAACGTTATACGTTATAACGTCACAGTATATAACGTTATACGTTATATGGTAATGCTACATAACGTTATACGTTATATGGTGACAGTATATAACGTTATACGTTATAACGTAATGCTACATAACGTTATACGTTATAACGTAACAGTATATAACGTTATACGTTATAACGTAACACTATATAACGTTATACGTTATAAGATAATAGTATATAACGTTATACGTTATAACGTAATGCTATATAACGTTATACGTTGTAAGGTAAAGCTACATAACGTTATACGTTATATGGTAACAATATATAACGATATACATTATAACGTAATGCTACATAACGATATACGTTATAACGTAACAGTATATAACGTTATACGTTATAGCGTAGTGCTACATAACGTTATACGTTATATGGTAATGCTACATAACGTTATTTGTTATATGGTAATGCTACATAACGTTATACGTTATATGGTAACAGTATATAACGTTATACGTTATACCGTAATGCTACATATCGTTATACGTTGTACGGTATTAGAAAATAACGTTATACGTTATAACGTAGCAGTATATAACGTTATACGTTATTTGGTAATGCTACATAACGTTATACGTTATAACGTAACAGTATATAACGTTATACGTTATAACGTAATGCTACATAACGTTATACGTTATATGGTAATGCTACATAACGTTATACGTTATATGGTAATGCTACATAACGTTATACGTTATATGGTAACAGTATATAACTTTATACGTTATACCGTAATGTTACATAACGTTATACGTTATAAGGTATTAGAAAATAACGTTATACGTTATAACGTAATGCTACATAACGTTAAACGTTATAAGGTAATAGTATATAACGTTATACGATATAAGGTAATGCTACATAACGTTATACGTTATAAGGTAATAGTAAATAACGTTATACGTTATATGGTAATGCTACATAACGTTATACGTTATATGGTAATGCTACATAACGTTATACGTTATATGGTAATGCTACATAACGTTGTACGTTATAAGGTAATGCTACATAACGTTATACGTTATATAGTAATGCTACATAACGTTATACGTTATATAGTAATGCTACATAACGTTATACGTTATATGGTAATGCTACACAACGTTATACGTTATAAGGTAATGCTACATAGCGTTATACGTTATATGGTAATGTGACATAACGTTATACGTTATATGATAATGTTACATAACGTTATACGTTATATGGTAACAGTATATAACGTTATACGTTATATGGTAATGCTACATAACGTTACACGTTATAAGGTAATGCTACATAACGTTATACGTTATAAGGTAATAGTAAATAACGTTATACGTTATATGGTAATGCTACATAACGTTATACGTTATATGGTAATGCTACATAACGTTATACGTTATAAGGTTATGCTACATAACGTTATACGTTATATGGTAATGTGACATAACGTTATACGTTATATGGTAACAGTATATAACGTTATACGTTATAAGGTAATAGTAAATAACGTTATACGTTATATGGTAATGCTACATAACGTTATACGTTATATAGTAATGCTACATAACGTTATACGTTATATGGTAATGCTACACAACGTTATACGTTATAAGGTAATGCTACATAGCGTTATACGTTATATGGTAATGTGACATAACGTTATACGTTATATGGTAACAGTATATAACGTTATACGTTATAAGGTAATAGTAAATAACGTTATACGTTATATGGTAATGCTACATAACGTTATACGTTATATAGTAATGCTACATAACGTTATACGTTATATGGTAATGCTACACAACGTTATACGTTATAAGGTAATGCTACATAACGTTATACGTTATATGGTAATGCTACATAACGTTATACGTTATACGGTAATGCTACATAACGTTATACGTTATATGGTAATGCTACATAACGTTATACGTTATATGGTAATGCTACATAACGTTACACGTTATAAGGTAATGCTACATAACGTTATACGTTATAAGGTAATAGTAAATAACGTTATACGTTATATGGTAATGCTACATAACGTTATACGTTATATGGTAATGCTACATAACGTTATACGTTATATGGTAATGCTACATAACGTTATACGTTATAAGGTAATGCTACATAACGTTATACGTTATATGGTAATGTGACATAACGTTATACGTTATATGGTAACAGTATATAACGTTATACGTTATAAGGTAATAGTAAATAACGTTATACGTTATATGGTAATGCTACATAACGTTATACGTTATCTGGTAATGCTACATAACGTTATACGTTATATGGTAATGCTAAATAACGTTATACATTATATGGTAATGCTACATAACGTTATACGTTATAACGTCACAGTATATAACGTTATACGTTATATGGTAATGCTACATAACGTTATACGTTATATGGTGACAGCATATAACGTTATACGTTATAACGTAATGCTACATAACGTTATACGTTATAAGGTAATAGTATCTAACGTTATACGTTATAACGTAATACTACATAACGTTATACGTTATATGGTAATGCTAGATAACGTTATACGTTATAAGATAATAGTATATAACGTTATACGTTATAACGTAATGCTATATAACGTTATACGTTGTAAGGTAAAGCTACATAACGTTATACGTTATATGGTAACAATATATAACGATATACATTATAACGTAATGCTACATAACGTTATACGTTATAACGTAACAGTATATAACGTTATACGTTATAGCGTAATGCTACATAACGTTATACGTTATATGGTAATGCTACATAACGTTATACGTTATAACGTAATGCTACATAACGTTATACGTTATATAGTAATGCTACATAACGTTATACGTTATAACGTTCCAATATATAACGTTATACGTTATATGGTAATGCTACATAACGTTATACGTTATATGGTAATGCTACATAACGTTATACGTTATATGGTAATGCTACATAACGTTATACGTTATAAGGTAATGCTACATAACGTTATAGGTTATATGGTAATGTGACATAACGTTATACGTTATATGGTAACAGTATATAGCGTTATACGTCATAAGGTAATAGTAAATAACGTTATACGTTATATGGTAATGCTACATACCGTTATACGTTATATAGTAATGCTACATAACGTTATACGTTATATGGTAATGCTACACAACGTTATACGTTATGAGGTAATGCTACATACCGTTATACGTTATATAGTAATGCTACATAACGTTATACGTTATATGGTAATGCTACACAACGTTATACGTTATAAGGTAATGCTACATAGCGTTATACGTTATATGGTAATGTGACATAACGTTATACGCTATATGGTAACAGTATATAACGTTATACGTTATAAGGTAATGCTACATAACGTTATACGTTATATGGTAATGCTACATAACGTTATACGTTATAAGGTAATGCTACACAACGTTATACGTTATGAGGTAATGCTACATAGCGCTATACGTTATATGGTAACAGTATATAACGTTATACGTTATAACGTAATGCTACATAACGTTATACGTTATATGGTAATGCTACATAACGTTATACGTTATAACGTTCCAGTATATAACGTTAAACGTTATATGGTAATGCTACATAACGTTATACGTTATAAGGTAATGCTACATAACGTTATACGTTATATGGTATTGCTACATAACGTTATACGTTATATGGTAATGCTACATAACGTTATACGTTATAACGTAATGCTACATAACGTTAAACGTTATAAGGTAATAGTATATAACGTTATACGATATAAGGTAATGCTACATAACGTTATACGTTATATGGTAACAGTATATAACGTTATACGTTATAACGTAACAGTATATAACGATATACGTTATAACGTAACAGTATATAACGTTATACGTTATATGGTAATGCTACATAACGTTATACGTTATAAGGTAATGCTACATAACGTTATAGGTTATATGGTAATGCTTCATAACGTTATACGTTATATGGTAATACTACATAACGTTATACGTTATATGGTAATGCTACATAACCTTATACGTTATAAGGTAATGTTACATAACGTTATACGTTATATGATAATGTTACAGAACGTTATACGTTATATGGTAACAGTACATAACGTTATACGTTATATGGTAATGCTACATAACGTTATACGTTATACGGTAATGCTACATAACGTTATACGTTATATGGTAATGCTATATATCGATATACGTTATATGGTAACAGTATATAACATTATACGTTATAAGGTAATGCTACACAACGTTATACGTTATGAGGTAATGCTACATAGCGTTATACGTTATATGGTAACAGTATATAACGTTATACGTTATAACGTAATGCTACATAACGTTATACGTGATATGGTAATGCTACATAACGTTATACGTTATAACGTTCCAGTATATAACGTTATACGTTATATGGTAATGCTACATAACGTTATACGTTGTAAGGTAATGCTGTATAACGTTATACGTTATATGGTAATGCTACATAACGTTATACGTTATAACGTAACAGTATATAACGTTATACGTTATATGTTAATGCTACATAGCGTTATACGTTACATGGTAATGCTAAATAACGTTATACGTTATATGGTAATGCTACATAACGTTATACGTTATATGGTAATGCTACATAACGTTACACGTTATAAGGTAATGCTACATAACGTTATACGTTATAAGGTAATAGTAAATAACGTTATACGTTATATGGTAATGCTACATAACGTTATACGTTATATGGTAATGCTACATAACGTTATACGTTATATGGTAATGTGACATAACGTTATACGTTATATGGTAACAGTATATAACGTTATACGTTATAAGGTAATAGTAAATAACGTTATACGTTATATGGTAATGCTACATAACGTTATACGTTATATAGTAATGCTACATAACGTTATACGTTATATGGTAATGCTACACAACGTTATACGTTATAAGGTAATGCTACATAGCGTTATACGTTATATGGTAATGTGACATAACGTTATACGTTATATGGTAACAGTATATAACGTTATACGTTATAAGGTAATAGTAAATAACGTTATACGTTATATGGTAATGCTACATAACGTTATACGTTATATGGTAATGCTACATAACGTTACACGTTATAAGGTAATGCTACATAACGTTATACGTTATAAGGTAATAGTAAATAACGTTATACGTTATATGGTAATGCTACATAACGTTATACGTTATATGGTAATGCTACATAACGTTATACGTTATATGGTAATGTGACATAACGTTATACGTTATATGGTAACAGTATATAACGTTATACGTTATAAGGTAATAGTAAATAACGTTATACGTTATATGGTAATGCTACATAACGTTATACGTTATATAGTAATGCTACATAACGTTATACGTTATATGGTAATGCTACATAACGTTACACGTTATAAGGTAATGCTACATAACGTTATACGTTGTAAGGTAATGCTGTATAACGTTATACGTTATATGGTAATGCTACATAACGTTATACGTTATAACGTAACAGTATATAACGTTATACGTTATATGTTAATGCTACATAGCGTTATACGTTACATGGTAATGCTAAATAACGTTATACGTTATATGGTAATGCTACATAACGTTATACGTTATATGGTAATGCTACATAACGTTACACGTTATAAGGTAATGCTACATAACGTTATACGTTATAAGGTAATAGTAAATAACGTTATACGTTATATGGTAATGCTACATAACGTTATACGTTATATGGTAATGCTACATAACGTTATACGTTATATGGTAATGCTACATAACGTTATACGTTATAAGGTTATGCTACATAACGTTATACGTTATATGGTAATGTGACATAACGTTATACGTTATATGGTAACAGTATATAACGTTATACGTTATAAGGTAATAGTAAATAACGTTATACGTTATATGGTAATGCTACATAACGTTATACGTTATATGGTAATGCTACACAACGTTATACGTTATAAGGTAATGCTACATAACGTTATACGTTATATGGTAATGCTACATAACGTTATACGTTATACGGTAATGCTACATAACGTTATACGTTATATGGTAATGCTACATAACGTTATACGTTATATGGTAATGCTACATAACGTTACACGTTATAAGGTAATGCTACATAACGTTATACGTTATAAGGTAATAGTAAATAACGTTATACGTTATATGGTAATGCTACATAACGTTATACGTTATATGGTAATGCTACATAACGTTATACGTTATATGGTAATGCTACATAACGTTATACGTTATAAGGTAATGCTACATAACGTTATACGTTATATGGTAATGTGACATAACGTTATACGTTATATGGTAACAGTATATAACGTTATACGTTATAAGGTAATAGTAAATAACGTTATACGTTATATGGTAATGCTACATAACGTTATACGTTATCTGGTAATGCTACGTAACGTTATACGTTATATGGTAATGCTAAATAACGTTATACATTATATGGTAATGCTACATAACGTTATACGTTATAACGTCACAGTATATAACGTTATACGTTATATGGTAATGCTACATAACGTTATACGTTATATGGTGACAGCATATAACGTTATACGTTATAACGTAATGCTACATAACGTTATACGTTATAAGGTAATAGTATCTAACGTTATACGTTATAACGTAATACTACATAACGTTATACGTTATATGGTAATGCTAGATAACGTTATACGTTATAAGATAATAGCATATAACGTTATACGTTATAACGTAATGCTATATAACGTTATACGTTGTAAGGTAAAGCTACATAACGTTATACGTTATATGGTAACAATATATAACGATATACATTATAACGTAATGCTACATAACGTTATACGTTATAACGTAACAGTATATAACGTTATACGTTATAGCGTAATGCTACATAACGTTATACGTTATATGGTAATGCTACATAACGTTATACGTTATAACGTAATGCTACATAACGTTATACGTTATATAGTAATGCTACATAACGTTATACGTTATAACGTTCCAATATATAACGTTATACGTTATATGGTAATGCTACATAACGTTATACGTTATATGGTAATGCTACATAACGTTATACGTTATATGGTAATGCTACATAACGTTATACGTTATAAGGTAATGCTACATAACGTTATAGGTTATATGGTAATGTGACATAACGTTATACGTTATATGGTAACAGTATATAGCGTTATACGTCATAAGGTAATAGTAAATAACGTTATACGTTATATGGTAATGCTACATACCGTTATACGTTATATAGTAATGCTACATAACGTTATACGTTATATGGTAATGCTACACAACGTTATACGTTATGAGGTAATGCTACATACCGTTATACGTTATATAGTAATGCTACATAACGTTATACGTTATATGGTAATGCTACACAACGTTATACGTTATAAGGTAATGCTACATAGCGTTATACGTTATATGGTAATGTGACATAACGTTATACGCTATATGGTAACAGTATATAACGTTATACGTTATAAGGTAATGCTACATAACGTTATACGTTATATGGTAATGCTACATAACGTTATACGTTATAAGGTAATGCTACACAACGTTATACGTTATGAGGTAATGCTACATAGCGCTATACGTTATATGGTAACAGTATATAACGTTATACGTTATAACGTAATGCTACATAACGTTATACGTTATATGGTAATGCTACATAACGTTATACGTTATAACGTTCCAGTATAAAACGTTAAACGTTATATGGTAATGCTACATAACGTTATACGTTATAAGGTAATGCTACATAACGTTATACGTTATATGGTAATGCTACATAACGTTATACGTTATATGGTAATGCTACATAACGTTATACGTTATATGGTAATGCTACATAACCTTATACGTTATAAGGTAATGCTACATAACGTTATACGTTATATGATAATGTTACATAACGTTATACGTTATATGGAAACAGTACATAACGTTATACGTTATATGGTAATGCTACATAACGATATACGTTATACGGTAATGCTACATAACGTTATACGTTATATGGTAATGCTACATAACGTTATACGTTATATGGTAATGCTACATAACGTTACACGTTATAAGGTAATGCTACATAACGTTATACGTTATAAGGTAATAGTAAATAACGTTATACGTTATATGGTAATGCTACATAACGTTATACGTTATATGGTAATGCTACATAACGTTATACGTTATATGGTAATGCTACATAACGTTATACGTTATAAGGTAATGCTACATAACGTTATACGTTTTATGGTAATGTGACATAACGTTATACGTTATATGGTAACAGTACATAACGTTATACGTTATCTGGTAATGCTACATAACGTTATACGTTATATGGTAATGCTAAATAACGTTATACATTATATGGTAATGCTACATAACGTTATACGTTATAACGTCACAGTATATAACGTTATACGTTATATGGTAATGCTACATAACGTTATACGTTATATGGTGACAGCATATAAC
Organism: Bombus sonorus; assembly: GCA_029958995.1. NCBI lineage: Eukaryota > Metazoa > Arthropoda > Insecta > Hymenoptera > Apidae > Bombus > Bombus sonorus. The sequence continues at coordinate 130,261 of JARWAU010000113.1, forward strand.
GTTATACGTTATAACGTAATGCTACATAACGTTATACGTTATAAGGTAATAGTATCTAACGTTATACGTTATAACGTAATACTACATAACGTTATACGTTATATGGTAATGCTAGATAACGTTATACGTTATAAGATAATAGTATATAACGTTATACGTAATAACGTAATGCTATATAACGTTATACGTTGTAAGGTAAAGCTACATAACGTTATACGTTATATGGTAACAATATATAACGATATACATTATAACGTAATGCTACATAACGTTATACGTTATAACGTAACAGTATATAACGTTATACGTTATATGGTAATGCTACATAACGTTATACGTTATATGGTAATGCTACATAACGTTATACGTTATATAGTAATGCTACATAACGTTATACGTTATATGGTAATGCTACACAACGTTATACGTTATAAGGTAATGCTACATAACGTTATACGTTATATGGTAATGTGACATAACGTTATACGTTATATGGTAACAGTATATAACGTTATACGTTATAAGGTAATAGTAAATAACGTTATACGTTATATGGTAATGCTACATAACGTTATACGTTATATGGTAATGCTACATAACGTTTTACGTTATATGGTAATGCTACATAACGTTATACGTTAGATGGTAATGCTACATAACGTTATACGTTATATGGTAATGCTACATAACGTTATACGTTATATGGTGATGCTACATAACGTTATACGTTATAAGGTAATGCTACATAACGTTATACGTTATATGGTAATGCTACATAACGTTATACGTTATAAGGTAATGCTACACAACGTTATACGTTATGAGGTAATGCTACATAGCGTTATACGTTATAACGTTCCAGTATATAACGTTATACGTTATATGGTAATGCTACATAACGTTATACGGTGCAAGGTAATGCTGTATAACGTTATACGTTATATGGTAATGCTACATAACGTTATACGTTATATGGTAATGCTACATAACCTTATACGTTATAAGGTAATGCTACATAACGTTATACGTTATATGATAATGTTACATAACGTTATACGTTATATGGTAACAGTACATAACGTTATACGTTATATGGTAATGCTACATAACGTTATACGTTAAACGGTAATGCTACATAACGTTGTACGTTATTTGGTAATGCTATATAACGATATACGTTATATGGTAACAGTATATAACATTATACGTTATAAGGTAATGCTACACAACGTTATACGTTATGAGGTAATGCTACATAGCGTTATACGTTATATGGTAATGCTACATAACATTATACGTTATATGGTAACAGTATATAACGTTATACGTTATAACGTAATGCTACATAACGTGATACGTTATAAGGTAATAGTTAATAACATTATACGTTATATGGTAATGCTACATAACGTTATACGTTATAATGTAATGCTACATAACGTTATTCATTATATGGTAATACTACATAACGATATACATTATATGGTAACAGTATATAACGTTATACGTTATAACGTAATGCTACATAACGTTATACGTTATAAGGTAATAGTAAATAACATTATACATTATATGGTAATGCTAAATAACGTTATACGTTATCTGGTAATGCTACATAACGTTGTACGTTATAAGGTAATGCTACATAACGTTATACGTTATATGGTAATGCTACATAACGTTATACGTTATATGGTAATGTTACATGACGTTATACGTTATGTGGTAACAGTATATAACGTTATACGTTATAACGTAATGCTACATAACGTTATACATTATATGGTAATAGTATATAACGTTATACGATATAAGGTAATGCTACATAACATTATACGTTATATGGTAACAGTATATAACGTTATACGATATAAGGTAATGCTACATATCGTTATACGTTATATGGTAAGAGTATGTAACGTTATACGTTATAACGTAATGCTACATAACGTTATACGTTATAAGGTAATAGTATATAACGTTATACGTTATAACGTAATGCTACATAACGTTATACGTTATATGGTAATGCTACATAACGTTATACGTTATATGGTAACAGTATATAACGTTATACGTTATAACGTAACGCTACATAACGTTATACGTTATAAGGTAAGAGTATGTAACGTTATACGTTATAACGTAATGCTACAAAACGTTATACGTTATATGGTAAGAGTATGTAACGTTATACGATATAACGTAATGCTACATAACGTTATACGTTATAAGGTAATAGTATATAACGTTATACGATATAAGGCAATGCTACATAACGTTATACGTTATATGGTAATGCTACATAACGTTATACGTTATAACGTAACAGTATATAACGTTATACGATATAAGGTAATGCTACATATCGTTATACGTTATATGGTAAGAGTATGTAACGTTATACGTTATAGCGTAATGCTACATAACGTTATACGTTATAAGGTAATAGTATATAACGTTATACGTTATAACGTAATGCTACATAACGTTATACGTTATATGGTAATGCTACATAACGTTATACGTTATATGGTAACAGTATATAACGTTATACGTTATAACGTAACGCTACATAACGTTTTACGTTATAAGGTAATAGAAAATGACGTTATACGTTATATGGTAATGCTACATAACGTTATGCGTTATATGGTAACAGTATATAACGTTATCCGTTATAACGTAATGCTACATAACGTTATACGTTATAAGGTAATAGAAAATAACGTTATACGTTATAAAGTAATGCTACATAACGTTAAAAGTTGTAAGGTAATAGTATATAACGTTATACGATATAAGGCAATGCTACAAAACGTTATACGTTATATGGTAATGCTACATAACGTTATACGTTATAACGTAACAGTATATAACGTTATACGTTATATGGTAATGCTACATAACGTTATACGTTATAAGGTAATGCTACATAACGTTATACATTATATGGTAATGCTACATAACGTTATACGTTATATGGTAACAGTATATAACGTTATACGTCATAACGTAAGGCTACATAGCGTTAGACGTTATAAGGTAATAGTAAATAACGTTATTCGTTATATGGTAATGCTACATAACGTTATACGTTATATGGAAGTGCTACATAACGTTATACGTTATATGGTAATGCTACATAACTTTATACGTTATATGGTGACAGTATATAACGTTATACGTTATAACGTAATGCTACATAACGTTACACGTTATATGGTCACAATATATAACGTAATACGTTATACCGTAATGGTACATAACATTATACGCTATATGGTAACAGTATATAACGTTATTCGTTATAACGTAATGCTACATAACGTTATACATTATATGGTAATAGTATATAACGTCATACGATATAAGGTAATGCTACATAACATTATACGTTATATGGTAACAGTATATAACGTTATACGTTATAACGTAATGCTACATAACATTATACGTTATATGGTAATAGTATATAACGTTATACGATATAAGGCAATGCTACATAACGTTATACGTTATATGGTAATGCTACATAACATTATACCTTATATGGTAACAGTATATAACGTTATACGTTATAACGTAATGCTACATAACGTTATACATTATATGGTAATAGTATATAACGTTATACGATATAAGGTAATGCTACATAACATTATACGTTATATGGTAACAGTATATAACGTTATACGTTATAACGTAATGCTACATAACGTGATACGTTATAAGGTAATAGTTAATAACATTATACGTTATATGGTAATGCTACATAACGTTATACGTTATAATTTAATGCTACATAACGTTATACATTATATGGTAATACTACATAACGTTATACATTATATGGTAACAGTATATAACGTTATACGTTATAACGTAATGCTACATAACGTTATACGTTATAAGGTAATAGTAAATAACATTATACATTATATGGTAAGGCTAAATAACGTTATACGTTATATGGTAATGCTACATAACGCTATACATTATATGGTAATGTTACATAACGTTATACGTTATATGGTAACAGTATATAACGTTATACGTTATAACGTAATGCTACATAACGTTATACGTTGTAAGGTAATAGTAAATAACGTTATACGTTATAACGTAATGCTACATAACGTTATACGTTATATGGTAATGCTGCATTACGTTATACGTCATAACGTAACAGTATATAACGTTATACGTTCTAAGGTAATGCTACATAACGTTATACGTTATAAGGTAACAGTATATAACGATAGACATTATAACGTAATGTTACATAACGTTATACGTTATAACGTAGCAGTATATAACGTTATACGATATAACGTATTGCTACATAACGTTATACGTTATAAGGTAATAGTAAATAACGTTATGCGTTATAACGTAATGCTACATAACGTTAAACGTTATAAGGTAACAGTATATAACGTTATACGATATAAGGTAATTCTACATATCGTTATACGTTATATGGTAAGAGTATGTAACGTTATACGTTATAACGTAATGCTACATAACGTTATACGTTATAAGGTAATAGTATATAACGTTATACGTTATAACGTAATGCTACATAACGTTATACGTTATATGGTAATGCTACATAACGTTATACGTTATATGGTAACAGTATATAACGTTATACGTTATAACGTAACGCTACATAACGTTATACGTTATAAGGTAATAGAAAATAACGTTATACGTTATAACGTAATGCTACATAACGTTAAAAGTTGTAAGGTAATAGCATATAACGTTATACGATATAAGGCAATGCTACATAACGTTATACGTTATATGGTAATGCTACATAACGTTATACGTTATAACGTAACAGTATATAACGTTATACGTTATATGGTAATGCTACATAATGTTATACGTTATAAGGTAATGCTACATAACGTTATACATTATATGGTAATGCTACATAACGTTATACGTTATATGGTAACAGTATATAACGTTATACGTCATAACGTAAGGCTACATAGCGTTAGACGTTATAAGGTAATAGTAAATAACGTTATTCGTTATATGGTAATGTTACATAACGTTATACGTTATATGGAAATGCTACATAACGTTATACGTTATATGGTAATGCTACATAACTTTATACGTTATATGGTGACAGTATATAACGTTATACGTTATAACGTAATGCTACATAACGTTATACGTTATATGGTAACAATATATAACGTAATACGTTATACCGTAATGCTACATAACATTACACGATATATGGTAACAGTATATATCGTTATACGTTATAACGTAATGCTACATAACGTTATACATTATATGGTAATAGTATATAACGTCATACGATATAAGGTAATGCTACATAACATTATACGTTATATGGTAACAGTATATAACGTTATACGTTATAACGTAATGCTACATAACATTATACGTTATATGGTAATAGTATATAACGTTATACGATATAAGGCAATGCTACATAACGTTATACGTTATATGGTAATGCTACATAACATTATACCTTATATGGTAAGAGTATATAACGTTATACGTTATAACGTAATGCTACATAACGTTATACATTATATGGTAATAGTATATAACGTTATACGATATAAGGTAATGCTACATAACATTATACGTTATATGGTAACAGTATATAACGTTATACGTTATAACGTAATGCTACATAACATTATACGTTATATGGTAACAGTATATAACGTTATACGTTATAACGTAATGCTACATAACGTTATACGTTCTAAGGTAATAGTAAATAACGTTATACGTTATAACGTAATGCTACATAACGTTATACGTTATATGGTAATGCTTCATTACGTTATACGTTATAAGGTAATGCTACATAACGTTATACGTTATAAGGTAATGCTACATAACATTATACGTTATATGGTAACAGTATATGACGATAGACATTATAACGTAATGTTACATAACGTTATACGTTATAAGGTAATAGTAAATAACGTTATACGTTATATGGTAATGCTACATAACGTTATACGTTATATGGTAATGGTACATACGGTTATACTTTATATGGTAATGCTACATAACGTTATACGTTATATGGTAATGCTACATAACGTTATACGTTATAAGGTAATGCTACATAACGTTATACGTTATATGGTAATGCTACATAACGTTATACGTTATATGGTAATGCTACATAACGTTATACGTTATAAGGTAATGCTACATAACGTTATACGTTATATGGTAATGTTACATAACGTTATACGTTATATGGTAACGGTATATAACGTCATACGTTATAAGGTAACAGTATATAACGTTATACGTTATATGGTAATGCTACATAACGATATACGTTATATGGTAACAGTATATAACATTATACGTTATAACGTAATGCTACATAACGTTATACGTTATATGGTAACAGTATATAACGTTATACGTTATAAGGTAATAGTAAATAACGTTATACGTTATATGGTAATGCTACATAACGTTATACGTTATATGGTAATGCTACATAACGTTATAGATAATATGGTAATGCTACATAACGTTATACGTTATAAGGTAATGCTACATAACGTTATATGTTATATGGTAACAGTATATAACGTTATAGGTTAGAACGTAATGCTACATAACGTTATACGTTATATGGTAATGCTACATAACGTTATACGTTATATGGTAACGCTAAATAACGTTATACGTTATATGGTAATGCTACATAACGTTATACGTTATATGGTAATGCTACATAACGTTATACGTTATAACGTAACAGTATATAACGTTATACGTTATATGGTAATGCCACATAACGTTATACGTTATATGGTAACAGTATATAACGTTATCCGTTATAACGTAATGCTACATAACTTTATACGTTATAAGGTAATAGAAAATAACGTTATACGTTATGACGTAATGCTACATAACGTTAAAAGTTGTAAGGTAATAGTATATACCGTTATATGATATAAGGTAGTGCTACATAACGTTATACGTTATATGGTAATGCTATATAACGTTATACGTTCTAACGTATCAGTATATAACGTTATACGTTATATGGTAATGCTACATAACGTTATACGTTATATGGTGACAGTATATAGCGTTATACGTTATAACCTAATGCTACATAACGTTATACGTTATATGGTTATGCTACACAACGTAATACGTTATAACGTAACAGAATATAATGTTATACGTTATAAGGTAATGCTACATAACGTTATACGTTATATGGTAATGCTACATAACGTTAAACGTTATAAGGTAATAGTATATAACGTTATACGATATAAGGTAATGCTACATAACATTATACGTTATATGGTAACAGTATATAACGTTATACGTTAGAACGTAATGCTGCATAACGTTATACGTTATATGGTAATGCTACATAACGTTATACGTTATAAGGTAATAGTTAATAACATTATACGTTATATGGTAATGCTACATAACGTTATACGTTATAATGTAATTCTACATAACGTTATACATTATATGGTAATACTACATAACGTTATACATTATATGGTAACAGTATATAACGTTATACGTTATAACGTAATGCTACATAACGTCATACGTTATAAGGTAATAGTAAATAACATTATACATTATATGGTAATGCTAAATAACGTTATACGTTATATGGTATTGCTACATAACGTTATACATTATATGGTAATGTTACATAACGTCATACGTTATATGGTAACAGTATATAACGTTATACGTTATAACGTAATGCTACATAACGTTATACGTTGTAAGGTAATAGTAAATAACGTTATACGTTATAACGTAATGCTACATAACGTTATACGTTATATGGTAATGCTACATAACGTTATACGTTATATGGTGACAGTATATAGCGTTATACGTTATAACCTAATGCTACATAACGCTATACGTTATATGGTTATGCTACACAACGTAATACGTTATAACGTAACAGTATATAACGTTATACGTTCTAAGGTAATGCTACATAACGTTATACGTTATAAGGTAACAGTATATATCGATAGACATTATAACGTAATGTTACATAACGTTATCCGTTATAACGTAACAGTATATAACGTTATACGATATAACGTATTGCTACATAACGTTATACGTTATAAGATAATAGTAAATAACGTTATGCGTTATAACGTACTGCTACATAACGTTAAACGTTATAAGGTAATAGTATATAACGTTATACGATATAAGGCAATGCTACATAACGTTATACGTTATATGGTAATGCTACATAACATTATACCTTATATGGTAACTGTATATAACGTTATACGTTATAACGTAATGCTACATAACGTTATACATTATATGGTAATAGTATATAACGTTATACGATATAAGGTAATGCTACATAACATTATACGTTATATGGTAACAGTATATAACGTTATACGTTATAACGTAATGCTACATAACATTATACCTTATATGGTAACAGTATATAACGTTATACGTTATAACGTAATGCTACATAACGTTATACGTTCTAAGGTAATAGTAAATAACGTTATACGTTATAACGTAATGCTACATAACGTTATACGTTATATGGTAATGCTTCATTACGTTATACGTTATAAGGTAATGCTACATAACGTTATACGTTATAAGGTAATGCTACATAACATTATACGTTATATGGTAACCGTATATAACGAGAGACATTATAACGTAATGTTACATAACGTTATACGTTATAAGGTAATAGTAAATAACGTTATACGTTATATGGTAATGCTACATAACGTTATACGTTATATGGTAATGCTACATAACGTTATACTTTATATGGTAATGCTACATAACGTTATACGTTATATGGTAATGCTACATAACGTTATACGTTATAAGGTAATGCTACATAACGTTATACGTTATATGGCAATGCTACATAACGTTATACGTTATATGGTAATGCTACATAACGTTATACGTTATAAGGTAATGCTACATAACGTTATACGTTATATGGTAATGTTACATAACGTTATACGTTATATGGTAACGGTATATAACGTCATACGTTATAAGATAACAGTATATAACGTTATACGTTATATGGTAATGCTACATAACGATATACGTTATATGGTAACAGTATATAACATTATACGTTATAACGTAATGCTACATAACGTTATACGTTATATGGTAACAGTATATAACGTTATACGTTATAAGGTAATAGTAAATAACGTTATACGTTATATGGTAATGCTACATAACGTTATACGTTATATGGTAATGCTACATAACGTTATACATAATATGGTAATGCTACATAACGTTATACGTTATAAGGTAATGCTACATAACGTTATATGTTATATGGTAACAGTATATAACGTTATACGTTAGAACGTAATGCTACATAACGTTATACGTTATATGGTAATGCTACATAACGTTATACGTTATATGGTAACGCTAAATAACGTTATACGTTATATGGTAATGCTACATAACGTTATACGTTATATGGTAATGCTACATAACGTTATACGTTATAACGTAGCAGTATATAACGTTATACGTTATATGGTAATGACACATAACGTTATACGTTATATGGTAACAGTATATAACGTTATCCGTTATAACGTAATGCTACATAACTTTATACGTTATAAGGTAATAGAAAATAACGTTATACGTTATGACGTAATGCTACATAACGTTAAAAGTTGTAAGGTAATAGTATATACCGTTATATGATATAAGGTAGTGCTACATAACGTTATACGATATATGGTAATGCTATATAACGTTATACGTTCTAACGTAACAGTATATAACGTTATACGTTATAAGGTAATAGTTAATAACATTATACGTTATATGGTAATGCTACATAACCTTATACGTTATAATGTAATGCTACATAACGTTATACATTATATGGTAATACTACATAACGTTATACATTATATGGTAACAGTATATAACGTTGTACGTTATAACGTAATGCTACATAACGTCATACGTTATAAGGTAATAGTAAATAACATTATACATTATATGGTAATGCTAAATAACGTTATACGTTATATGGTATTGCTACATAACGTTATACATTATATGGTAATGTTACATAACGTTATACGTTATATGGTAACAGTATATAACGTTATACGTTATAACGTAATGCTACATAACGTTATACGTTGTAAGGTAATAGTAAATAACGTTATACGTTATAACGTAATGCTACATAACGTTATACGTTATATGGTAATGCTACATAACGTTATACGTTATATGGTGACAGTATATAGCGTTATACGTTATAACCTAATGCTACATAACGCTATACTTTATATGGTTATGCTACACAACGTAATACGTTATAACGTAACAGTATATAACGTTATACGTTCTAAGGTAATGCTACATAACGTTATACGTTATAAGGTAACAGTATATATCGATAGACATTATAACGTAATGTTACATAACGTTATCCGTTATAACGTAACAGTATATAACGTTATACGATATAACGTATTGCTACATAACGTTATACGTTATAAGATAATAGTAAATAACGTTATGCGTTATAACGTACTGCTACATAACGTTAAACGTTATAAGGTAATAGTATATAACGTTATACGATATAAGGTAATGCTACATATCGTTATACGTTATATGGTAAGAGTGTGTAACGTTATACGTTATAACGTAATGCTACATAACGTTATACGTTATAAGGTAATAGTATATAACGTTATACGTTATAACGTAATGCTACATAACGTTATACGTTATATGGTAATGCTACATAACGTTATACGTTATATGGTAACAGTATATAACGTTATACGTTATAACGTAACGCTACATAACGTTATACGTTATAAGGTAATGGTAAATGACGTTATACGTTATATGGTAATGCTACATAACGTTATGCGTTATACGGTAACAGTATATAACGTTATACGTTATAACGTAATGCTACATAACGTTATACGTTATATGGTAATAGTAAATAACGTTATACGTTATAACGTAATGCTACATAACGTTAAACGTTATAAGGTAATAGTATATAACGTTATACGATATAAGGCAATGCTACATAACGTTATACGTTATAAGGTAATGCTACATAACGTTATACGTTATAAGGTAATGCTACATAACATTATACGTTATATGGTAACAGTATATAATGAGAGACATTATAACGTTATGTTACATAACGTTATACGTTATAAGGTAATAGTAAATAACGTTATACGTTATATGGTAATGCTACATAAAGTTATACGTTATATGGTAATGCTACATAACGTTATACTTTATATGGTAATGCTACATAACGTTATACGTTATATGGTAATGCTACATAACGTTATACGTTATAAGGTAATGCTACATAACGTTATACGTTATATGGTAATGCTACATAACGTTATACGTTATATGGTAATGCTACATAACGTTATACGTTATAAGGTAATGCTACATAACGTTATACGTTATATGGTAATGTTACATAACGTTATGCGTTATATGGTAACGGTATATAACGTCATACGTTATAAGATAACAGTATATAACGTTATACGTTATATGGTAATGCTACATAACGATATACGTTATATGGTAACAGTATATAACATTATACGTTATAACGTAATGCTACATAACGTTATACGTTATATGGTAACAGTATATAACGTTATACGTTATAAGGTAGTAGTAAATAACGTTATACGTTATATGGTAATGCTACATAACGTTATACGTTATATGGTAATGCTACATAACGTTATACATAATATGGTAATGCTACATAACGTTATACGTTATAAGGTAATGCTACATAACGTTATATGTTATATGGTAACAGTATATAACGTTATACGTTAGAACGTAATGCTACATAACGTTATACGTTATATGGTAATGCTACATAACGTTATACGTTATATGGTAATGCTACATAACGTTATACGTTATAACGTAGCAGTATATAACGTTATACGTTATATGGTAATGCCACATAACGTTATACGTTATATGGTAACAGTATATAACGTTATCCGTTATAACGTAATGCTACATAACTTTATACGTTATAAGGTAATAGAAAATAACGTTATACGTTATGACGTAATGCTACATAACGTTAAAAGTTGTAAGGTAATAGTATATACCGTTATATGATATAAGGTAGTGCTACATAACGTTATACGATATATGGTAATGCTATATAACGTTATACGTTCTAACGTAACAGTATATAACGTTATACGTTATATGGTAATGCTACATAACGTTATACGTTATATGGTGACAGTATATAGCGTTATACGTTATAACCTAATGCTACATAACGTTATACGTTATATGGTTATGCTACACAACGTAATACGTTATAACGTAACAGAATATAATGTTATACGTTATAAGGTAATGCTACATAACGTTATACGTTATATGGTAATGCTACATAACGTTAAACGTTATAAGGTAATAGTATATAACGTTATACGATATAAGGTAATGCTACATAACATTATACGTTATATGGTAACAGTATATAACGTTATACGTTAGAACGTAATGCTGCATAACGTTATACGTTATATGGTAATGCTACATAACGTTATACGTTATATGGTAATGTTACATAACGTTATACGTTATATGGTAACAGTATATAACGTTATACGTTATAGCGTAATGCTACATAACGTTATAAATTATATGGTAATAGTATATAACGTTATACGATATAAGGTAATGCTACATAACATTATACGTTATGTGGTAACAGTATATAACGTTATACGTTATAACGTAATGCTACATAACGTTATACGTTATAAGGTAATAGTTAATAACATTATACGTTATATGGTAACGCTACATAACCTTATACGTTATAATGTAATGCTACATAACGTTATACATTATATGGTAATACTACATAACGTTATACATTATATGGTAACAGTATATAACGTTGTACGTTATAACGTAATGCTACATAACGTCATACGTTATAAGGTAATAGTAAATAACATTATACATTATATGGTAATGCTAAATAACGTTACACGTTATATGGTATTGCTACATAACGTTATACATTATATGGTAATGTTACATAACGTTATACGTTATATGGTAACAGTATATAACGTTATACGTTATAACGTAATGCTACATAACGTTATACGTTGTAAGGTAATAGTAAATAACGTTATACGTTATAACGTAATGCTACATAACGTTATACGTTATATGGTAATGCTACATAACGTTATACGTTATATGGTGACAGTATATAGCGTTATACGTTATAACCTAATGCTACATAACGCTATACGTTATATGGTTATGCTACACAACGTAATACGTTATAACGTAACAGTATATAACGTTATACGTTCTAAGGTAATGCTACATAACGTTATACGTTATAAGGTAACAGTATATATCGATAGACATTATAACGTAATGTTACATAACGTTATCCGTTATAACGTAACAGTATATAACGTTATACGATATAACGTATTGCTACATAACGTTATACGTTATAAGATAATAGTAAATAACGTTATGCGTTATAACGTACTGCTACATAACGTTAAACGTTATAAGGTAATAGTATATAACGTTATACGATATAAGGTAATGCTACATATCGTTATACGTTATATGGTAAGAGTATGTAACGTTATACGTTATAACGTAATGCTACATAACGTTATACGTTATAAGGTAATAGTATATAACGTTATACGTTATAGCGTAATGCTACATAACGTTATACGTTATATGGTAATGCTACATAACGTTATACGTTATATGGTAACAGTATATAACGTTATACGTTATAACGTAACGCTACATAACGTTATACGTTATAAGGTAATAGCATATAACGTTATACGATATAAGGTAATGCTACATAACGTTATACGTCATATGGTAACAGTATATAACGTTATACGTTATAACGTAATGCTACATAACGTTATACGTTATATGGTAATGCTACATAACGTTATACGTTATAACGTAACAGTATATAACGTTATACGTTATATGGTAATGCTACATAACGTTATACGATATAAGGTAATGCTACATAAAGTTATACGTTATATGGTAATGCTACATAACGTTATACGTTATATGGTAATAGTATATAACGTTATACGTTATAACGTAATGCTACATAACGTTATACGTTATATGGTAACGGTATATAACGTTATACGTCATAACGTAATGCTACATAACGTTATACGTTATATGGTAATGCTACATAACGTTATACGTTATATGGGAACAGTATATAACGTTATACGTTATAACGTAATGCTACATAACGTTATACGTTATATGGTAATGCTACATAACGTTATACGTTATATGGTAATGCTACATAACGTTATATGTTATAAGGTAATAGTAAATAACATTATACATTATATGGTAATGCTACATAACGTTATACGTTATATGGTAATGCTACGTAACGTTATACGTTATATGGGAACAGTATATAACGTTATACGTTATAACGTAATGCTACATAACGTTATACGTTATATGGTAACGGTATATAACGTTATACGTCATAACGTAATGCTACATAACGTTATACATTATATGGTAATGCTACATAACGTTATACATTATATGGTAACAGTATATAACTTTATACGTTATACCGTAATGCTACATAACGTTATACGTTATAAGGTATTAGAAAATTACGTTATACGTTATAACGTAATGCTACATAACGTTACACGTTATAAGGTAATAGTATATAACGTTATACGATATAAGGTAATGCTACATAACGTTATGCGTTATATGGTAACAGTATATAACGTTATACGTCATAACGTAATGCTACATAACGTTATACGTTATATGGTAATGCTACATAACGTTATACGTTATAACGTAACAGTATATAACGTTATACGTTATATGGTAATGCTACATAACGTTATACGTTATAAGGTAATGTTACATAACGTTATACGTTATAAGGTAATGCTACATAACATTATACGTTATATGGTAACAGTATATAACGACAGACATTATAACGTAATGTTACGTAACGCTATACGTTATATGGTAATAGTATATAACGTTATACGTTATGACGTAATGCTACATAACGTTATACGTTATAAGGTAATAGTAAAGGACATTATACATTATATGGTAATGCTAAATAACGTTATACGTTATATGGTAATGCTACATAACGTTATACGTTATATGGTAATGCTACATAACGTTATAACTTATAACGTAACAGTATATAACGTTATACGTTATAACGTAATGCTACATAACGTTATACGTTATAAGGTAATGCTACATAACGTTATACATTGTATGGTAATGCTACATAACGTTATACATTATATGGTAACAGTATATAACGTTATACGTTATGACGTAATGCTACAAAACGTTATACGTTATAAGGTGATAGTAAATAACATTATACATTATATGGTAATGATAAATAACGTTATACGTTATATGGTAATGCTACATAACGTTAAACGTTATAACGTAACAGTATATAACGTTATACGTTATAACGTAATGCTACATAACGTTATACGTTATATGGTAACAGTATATAACGTTATACGTTATAACGTAATGCTACATAACGTTATACGTTATAAGGTAAAAGAAAATAACGTTATACGTTATAACGTAATGCTACATAACGTTAAAAGTTGTAAGGTAATAGTATATGCCGTTATATGATATAAGGTAATGCTACATAACGTTATACGTTATATGGTAATGCTATATAACGTTATACGTTATAACGTAACAGTATATAACGTTATACGTTATATGGTAATGCTACATAACGTTATACGTTATAACGTAACAGTATATAACGTTATACGTCATAACGTAATGCTACATAACGTTAGACGTTATAAGGTAATAGTAAATAAAGTTATGCGTTATAACGTAATGCTACATAACGTTAAACGTTATAAGGTAACAGTATATAACGTTATACGATATAAGGTAATTCTACATATCGTTATACGTTATATGGTAAGAGTATGTAACGTTATACGTTATAACGTAATGCTACATAACGTTATACGTTGTAAGGTAATAGTAAATAACATTATACGTTATAACGTAATGCTACATAACGTTAAAAGTTGTAAGGTAATAGTATATACCGTTATATGATATAAGGTAATGCTACATAACGTTATACGTTATATGGTAATGCTACATAACGTTATACCTTATAACGTAACAGTATATAACGTTATACGTCATAACGTAATGCTACATAACATTAGACGTTATAAGGTAATAGTAAATAAAGTTATGCGTTATAACGTAATGCTACATAACGTTATACGTTATATGGTAATGCTACATTACGTTATAAATTATATGGTAATGTTACATAACGTTATACGTTATTTGGTAACAGTATATAACGTTATACGTTATAACGTAATGCTACATAACGTTATACGTTGTAAGGTAATAGTAAATAACGTTATACGTTATAACGTAATGCTACATAACGTTATACGTTATATGGTAATGCTACATTACGTTATACGTTATAACGTAACAGTATATAACGTTATACGTTCTAAGGTAATGCTACATAACGTTATACGTTATAAGGTAACAGTATATAACGATAGACGTTATAACGTAATGTTACATAACGTTATACGTTATAACGTAACAGTATATAACGTTATACGTTATATGGTAATGCTACATAACGTTATACGATATAAGGTAATGCTACATAAAGTTATACGTTATATGGTAATGCTACATAACGTTATACGTTATATGGTAATAGTATATAACGTTATACGTTATAACGTAATGCTACATAACGTTATACGTTATATGGTAACGGTATATAACGTTATACGTCATAACGTAATGCTACATAACGTTAAACGTTATAAGGTAATAGTATATAACGTTATACGATATAAGGTAATGCTACATATCGTTATACGTTATATGGTAAGAGTATGTAACGTAATACGTTATACCGTAATGCTACATAACGTTATACGTTATAAGGTAATAGTATATAACGTTATACGTTATAACGTAATGCTACATAACGTTATACGTTATATGGTAATGCTACATAACGTTATACGTTATATGGTAACAGTATATAACGTTATACGTTATAACGTAACGCTACATAACGTTATACGTTATAAGGTAATAGCATATAACGTTATACGATATAAGGTAATGCTACATAACGTTATACGTCATATGGTAACAGTATATAACGTTATACGTTATAACGTAATGCTACATAACGTTATACGTTATATGGTAATGCTACATAACGTTATACGTTATAACGTAACAGTATATAACGTTATACGTTATATGGTAATGCTACATAACGTTATACGATATAAGGTAATGCTACATAAAGTTATACGTTATATGGTAATGCTACATAACGTTATACGTTATATGGTAATAGTATATAACGTTATACGTTATAACGTAATGCTACATAACGTTATACGTTATATGGTAACGGTATATAACGTTATACGTCATAACGTAATGCTACATAACGTTATACGTTGTATGGTAATGCTACATAACGTTATACGTTATATGGGAACAGTATATAAAGTTATACGTTATAACGTAATGCTACATAACGTTATACGTTATATGGTAATGCTACATAACGTTATACGTTATATGGTAATGCTACATAACGTTATATGTTATAAGGTAATAGTAAATAACATTATACATTATATGGTAATGCTACATAACGTTATACGTTATATGGTAATGCTACGTAACGTTATACGTTATATGGGAACAGTATATAACGTTATACGTTATAACGTAATGCTACATAACGTTATACGTTATATGGTAACGGTATATAACGTTATACGTCATAACGTAATGCTACATAACGTTATACATTATATGGTAATGCTACATAACGTTATACATTATATGGTAACAGTATATAACTTTATACGTTATACCGTAATGCTACATAACGTTATACGTTATAAGGTATTAGAAAATTACGTTATACGTTATAACGTAATGCTACATAACGTTACACGTTATAAGGTAATAGTATATAACGTTATACGATATAAGGTAATGCTACATAACGTTATGCGTTATATGGTAACAGTATATAACGTTATACGTCATAACGTAATGCTACATAACGTTATACGTTATATGGTAATGCTACATAACGTTATACGTTATAACGTAACAGTATATAACGTTATACGTTATATGGTAATGCTACATAACGTTATACGTTATAAGGTAATGCTACATAACGTTATACGTTATAAGGTAATGCTACATAACATTATACGTTATATGGTAACAGTATATAACGACAGACATTATAACGTAATGTTACGTAACGTTATACGTTATATGGTAATAGTATATAACGTTATACGTTATGACGTAATGCTACATAACGTTATACGTTATAAGGTAATAGTAAAGGACATTATACATTATATGGTAATGCTAAATAACGTTATACGTTATATGGTAATGCTACATAACGTTATACGTTATATGGTAATGCTACATAACGTTATAACTTATAACGTAACAGTATATAACGTTATACGTTATAACGTAATGCTACATAACGTTATACGTTATAAGGTAATGCTACATAACGTTATACATTGTATGGTAATGCTACATAACGTTATACATTATATGGTAACAGTATATAACGTTATACGTTATGACGTAATGCTACAAAACGTTATACGTTATAAGGTGATAGTAAATAACATTATACATTATATGGTAATGATAAATAACGTTATACGTTATATGGTAATGCTACATAACGTTAAACGTTATAACGTAACAGTATATAACGTTATACGTTATAACGTAATGCTACATAACGTTATACGTTATATGGTAACAGTATATAACGTTATACGTTATAACGTAATGCTACATAACGTTATACGTTATAAGGTAAAAGAAAATAACGTTATACGTTATAACGTAATGCTACATAACGTTAAAAGTTGTAAGGTAATAGTATATACCGTTATATGATATAAGGTAATGCTACATAACGTTATACGTTATATGGTAATGCTATATAACGTTATAAGTTATAACGTAACAGTATATAACGTTATACGTTATATGGTAATGCTACATAACGTTATACGTTATAACGTAACAGTATATAACGTTATACGTCATAACGTAATGCTACATAACGTTAGACGTTATAAGGTAATAGTAAATAAAGTTATGCGTTATAACGTAATGCTACATAACGTTAAACGTTATAAGGTAACAGTATATAACGTTATACGATATAAGGTAATTCTACATATCGTTATACGTTATATGGTAAGAGTATGTAACGTTATACGTTATAACGTAATGCTACATAACGTTATACGTTGTAAGGTAATAGTAAATAACGTTATACGTTATAACGTAATGCTACATAACGTTAAAAGTTGTAAGGTAATAGTATATACCGTTATATGATATAAGGTAATGCTACATAACGTTATACGTTATATGGTAATGCTACATAACGTTATACCTTATAACGTAACAGTATATAACGTTATACGTCATAACGTAATGCTACATAACATTAGACGTTATAAGGTAATAGTAAATAAAGTTATGCGTTATAACGTAATGCTACATAACGTTATACGTTATATGGTAATGCTACATAACGTTATAAATTATATGGTAATGTTACATAACGTTATACGTTATTTGGTAACAGTATATAACGTTATACGTTATAACGTAATGCTACATAACGTTATACGTTGTAAGGTAATAGTAAATAACGTTATACGTTATAACGTAATGCTACATAACGTTATACGTTATATGGTAATGCTACATTACGTTATACGTCATAACGTAATGCTACATAACGTTATACGTTATATGGTAATGCTACATAACGTTATACGTTATATGGGAACAGTATATAACGTTATACGTTATAACGTAATGCTACATAACGTTATACGTTATATGGTAATGCTACATAACGTTATACGTTATATGGTAATGCTACATAACGTTATATGTTATAAGGTAATAGTAAATAACATTATACATTATATGGTAATGCTACATAACGTTATACGTTATATGGTAATGCTACATAACGTTATACGTTATATGGGAACAGTATATAACGTTATACGTTATAACGTAATGCTACATAACGTTATACGTTATATGGTAACGGTATATAACGTTATACGTCATAACGTAATGCTACATAACGTCATACATTATATGGTAATGCTACATAACGTTATACATTATATGGTAACAGTATATAACTTTATACGTTATACCGTAATGCTACATAACGTTATACGTTATAACGTAACAGTATATAACGTTATACGTTATATGGTAATGCTACATAACGTTATACGTTATAACGTAACAGTATATAACGTTATATGTTATATGGTAATGCTACATAACGTTATACGTTATATGGTAACAGTATATAACGTTATACGTCATAACGTAATGCTACATAACGTTATACGTTATATGGTAATGCTACATAACGTTATACGTTATAACGTAACAGTATATAACGTTATACGTTATATGGAAATGCTACATAACGTTATACGTTATAAGGTAATGCTACATAACGTTATACGTTATAAGGTAATGCTACATAACATTATACGTTATATGGTAACAGTATATAACGATAGACATTATAACGTAATGTTACATAACGTTATACGTTATATGGTAATAGTATATAACGTTATACGTTATGACGTAATGCTACATAACGTTATACGTTATAAGGTAATAGTAAAGGACATTATACATTATATGGTAATGCTAAATAACGTTATACGTTATATGGTAATGCTACATAACGTTATACGTTATATGGTAATGCTACATAACGTTATAACTTATAACGTAACAGTATATAACGTTATACGTTATAACGTAATGCTACATAACGTTATACGTTATAAGGTAATGCTACATAACGTTATACATTGTATGGTAATGCTACATAACGTCATACATTATATGGTAACAGTATATAACGTTATACGTTATGACGTAATGCTACAAAACGTTATACGTTATAAGGTGATAGTAAATAACATTATACATTATATGGTAATGCTAAATAACGTTATACGTTATATGGTAATGCTACATAACGTTAAACGTTATAACGTAACAGTATATAACGTTATACGTTATAACGTAACAGTATATAACGTTATACGTTATAACGTAATGCTACATAACGTTATACGTTATATGGTAACAGCATATAACGTTATACGTTATAACGTAATGCTACATAACGTTATACGTTATAAGGTAAAAGAAAATAACGTTATACGTTATAACGTAATGCTACATAACGTTAAAAGTTGTAAGGTAATAGTATATACCCTTATATGATATAAGGTAATGCTACATAACGTTATACGTTATATGGTAATGCTACATAACGTTACACGTTATAACGTAACAGTATATAACGTTATACGTCATAACGTAATGCTACATAACGTTAGACGTTATAAGGTAATAGTAAATAAAGTTATGCGTTATAACGTAATGCTACATAACGTTAAACGTTATAAGGTAACAGTATATAACGTTGTACGATATAAGGTAATTCTACATATCGTTATACGTTATATGGTAAGAGTATGTAACGTTATACGTTATAACGTAATGCTACATAACGTTATACGTTGTAAGGTAATAGTAAATAACGTTATACGTTATAACGTAATGCTACATAACGTTAAAAGTTGTAAGGTAATAGTATATACCGTTATATGATATAAGGTAATGCTACATAACGTTATACGTTATATGGAAATGCTACATAACGTTATACGTTATATGGTAATGCTACATAACGTTATACGTTATATGGGGACAGTATATAACGTTATACGTTATAACGTAATGCTACATAACGTTATATGTTATAAGGTAATAGTTAATAACATTATACGTTATATGGTAATGCTACATAACGTTATACGTTATAATGTAATGCTACATAACGTTATACATTATATGGTAATGTTACATAACGTTATACGTTATGTGGTAACAGTATATAACGTTATGCGTTATAACGTAATGCTACATAACGTTATACGTTGTAAGGTAATAGTAAATAACGTTATACGTTATAACGTAATGCTACATAACGTTATACGTTATATGGTAATGCTACATTACGTTATACGTTATAACGTAACAGTATATAACGTTATACGTTCTAAGGTAATGCTACATAACGTTATACGTTATATGGTAACAGTATATATCGATAGACATTATAACGTAATGTTACATAACGTTATCCGTTATAACGTAACAGTATATAACGTTATACGATATAACGTATTGCTACATAACGTTATACGTTATAAGATAATAGTAAATAACGTTATGCGTTATAACGTAATGCTACATAACGTTAAACGTTATAAGGTAATAGTATATAACGTTATACGATATATGGTAATGCTATATAACATTATACGTTATATGGCAACAGTATATAACGTTATACGTTATAACGTAATGCTACATAACGTTATACGTTATAAGGTAATAGTTAATAACATTATACGTTATATGGTAATGCTACATAACGTTATACGTTATAATGCAATGCTACATAACGTTATACATTATATGGTAATACTACATAACGTTATACATTATATGGTAACAGTATATAACGTTATACGTTATAACGTAATGCTACATAACGTTATACGTTATAAGGTAATAGTAAATAACATTATACATTATATGGTAATGCTAAATAACGTTATACGTTATATGGTAATGCTACATAACGTTATACATTATATGGTAATGTTACATAACGTTATACGTTATGTGGTAACAGTATATAACGTTATACGTTATAACGTAATGCTACATAACGTTATACGTTGTAAGGTAATAGTAAATAACGTTATACGTTATAACGTAATGCTACATAACGTTATACGTTATATGGTAACAGTATATATCGATAGACATTATAACGTAATGATACATAACGTTATCCGTTATAACGTAACAGTATATAACGTTATACGATATAACGTATTGCTACATAACGTTATACGTTATAAGATAATAGTAAATAACGTTATGCGTTATAACGTAATGCTACATAACGTTAAACGTTATAAGGTAATAGTATATAACGTTATACGATATAAGGTAATGCTACATATCGTTATACGTTATATGGTAAGAGTATGTAACGTTATACGTTATAACGTAATGCTACATAACGTTATACGTTATAAGGTAATAGTATATAACGTTATACGTTATAACGTAACGCTACATAACGTTATACGTTATAAGGTAATAGTAAATGACGTTATACGTTATATGGTAATGCTACATAACGTTATGCGTTATATGGTAACAGTATATAACGTTATACGTTATAACGTAATGCTACATAACGTTATACGTCATATGGTAACAGTATATAACGTTATACGTTATAACGTAATGCTACATAACGTTATACGTTATATGGTAATGCTACATAACGTTATACGTTATAACGTAACAGTATATAACGTTATACGTTATATGGTAATGCTACATAACGTTATACGATATAAGGTAATGCTACATAAAGTTATACGTTATATGGTAACAGTATATAACGTTATACGTTATATGGTAACAGTATATAACGTTATACGTTATAACGTAATGCTACATAACGTTATACGTTATATGGTAATGCTACATAACGTTATACATTATATGGTAACAGTATATAACGTTATACGTTATACCGTAATGCTACATAACGTTATATGTTATAAGGTAATAGTAAATAACATTATACATTATATGGTAATGCTACATAACGTTATACGTTATATGGTAATGCTACATAACGTTATACGTTATATGGGAACAGTATATAACGTTATACGTTATAACGTAATGCTACATAACGTTATACGTTATATGGTAATGCTACATAACGTTATACGTTATATGGTAATGCTACATAACGTTACACGTTATAACGTAACAGTATATAACGTTATACGTTATAACGTAATGCTACATAACGTTATACGTTATATGGTAACGGTATATAACGTTATACGTCATAACATAATGCTACATAACGTTATACATTATATGGTAATGCTACATAACGTTATACATTATATGGTAACAGTATATAACTTTATACGTTATACCGTAATGCTACATAACGTTATACGTTATAAGGTATTAGAAAATTACGTTATACGTTATAACGTAATGCTACATAACGTTACACGTTATAAGGTAATAGTATATAACGTTATACGATATAAGGTAATGCTACATAACGTTATGCGTAATATGGTAACAGTATATAACGTTATACGTCATAACGTAATGCTACATAACGTTATACGTTATATGGTAATACTACATAACGTTATACGTTATAACGTAACAGTATATAACGTTATACGTTATATGGTAATGCTACATAACGTTATACGTTATAACGTAACAGTATATAACGTTATATGTTATATGGTAATGCTACATAACGTTATACGTTATATGGTAACAGTATATATCGTTATACGTCATAACGTAATGCTACATAACGTTATACGTTATATGGTAATGCTACATAACGTTATACATTATATGGCAACAGTATATAACGTTATACGTTATACCGTAATGCTACATAACGTTATATGTTATAAGGTAATAGTAAATAACATTATACATTATATGGTAATGCTACATAACGTTATACGTTATATGGTAATGCTACATAACGTTATACGATATAAGGTAATGCTACATAAAGTTATACGTTATATGGTAACAGTATATAACGTTATACGTTATATGGTAACAGTATATAACGTTATACGTTATATGGTAACAGTATATAACGTTATACGTTATAACGTAATGCTACATAACGTTATACGTTATATGGTAATGCTACATAACGTTATACATTATATGGTAACAGTATATAACGTTATACGTTATACCGTATTGCTACATAACGTTATATGTTATAAGGTAATAGTAAATAACATTATACATTATATGGTAATGCTACATAACGTTATACGTTATATGGTAATGCTACATAACGTTATACGTTATATGGTAATGCTACATAACGTTATACGTTATAAGGTATTAGAAAATTACGTTATACGTTATAACGTAATGCTACATAACGTTACACGTTATAAGGTAATAGTATATAACGTTATACGATATAAGGTAATGCTACATAACGTTATGCGTAATATGGTAACAGTATATAACGTTATACGTCATAACGTAATGCTACATAACGTTATACGTTATATGGTAATACTACATAACGTTATACGTTATAACGTAACAGTATATAACGTTATACGTTATATGGTAATGCTACATAACGTTATACGTTATAACGTAACAGTATATAACGTTATATGTTATATGGTAATGCTACATAACGTTATACGTTATATGGTAACAGTATATATCGTTATACGTCATAACGTAATGCTACATAACGTTATACGTTATATGGTAATGCTACATAACGTTATACGTTATAACGTAACAGAATATAACGTTATACGTCATACCGTAATGCTACATAACGTTATACGTTATAAGGTATTAGAAACTAACGTTATACGTTATATCGTAATGCTACATAACGTTAAACGTTATAAGGTAATAGTATATAACGTTATACGTTATATGGTAATGCTACATAACGTTATACGTTATAACGTAACAGTATATAACGTTATACGTTATAACGTAATGCTACATAACGTTATACGTTATAAGGTAATAGTAAATAACATTATACATTATATGGTAAAGCTAAATAAAGTTATACGTTATATGGAAATGATACATAACGTTATACGTTATATGGTAAAGCTACATAACGTTATACGTTATATGGTAATAGTATATAACGTTATACGTTATATGGTAATGCTACATAACGTTATACGTTATAACGTAACAGTATATAACGTTATACGTTATAACGTAATGCTACATAACGTTATACGTTATAAGGTAATGCTACATAACGTTATACATTATATGGTAATGCTACATAACGTTATACATTATATGGTAACAGTATATAACGTTATACGTTATGACGTAATGTTACAAAACGTTATACGTTATAAGGTGATAGTAAATAACATTATACATTATATGGTAATGCTAAATAACGTTATACGTTATATGGTAATGCTACATAACGTTATACGTTATAACGTAACAGTATATAACGTTATACGTTATAACGTAACAGTATATAACGTTATACGATATAACGTAATGCTACATAACGTTATACGTTATATGGTAACAGTATATAACGTTATACGTTATAACGTAATGCTACATAACGTTATACGTTATAAGGTAAAAGAAAATAACGTTATACGTTATAACGTAATGCTACATAACGTTAAAAGTTGTAAGGTAATAGTATATAACGTTATACGATATAAGGTAATGCTACATAACGTTATACGTTATATGGTAATGCTATATAACGTTATAAGTTATAACGTAACAGAATATAACGTTATACGTTATAAGGTAATGCTACATAACGTTAAACGTTATAAGGTAATAGTATATAACGTTATACGATATAAGGTAATGCTACATAACGTTATACGTCATAACGTAATGCTTCATAACGTTATACGTTATATGGTAATGCTACGTAACGTTATACGTTATATGGTAACAGTATATAACTTTATACGTTATACCGTAATGCTACATAACGTTATACGTTATAAGGTATTAGAAAATAACGTTATACGTTATAACGTAATGCTACATAACGTTAAACGTTATAAGCTAATAGTATATAACGTTATACGTCATAACGTAATGCTACATAACGTTATACGTTATATGGTAATGCTACATAACGTTATACGTTATAACGTAACAGAATATAACGTTATACGTTATAAGGTAATGCTACATAACGTCATACGTTATATGGTAATGCTACATAACGTTATACGTTATATGGGAACAGTATATAACGTTATACGTTATAACGTAATGCTACATAACGTTATACGTTATATGGTAATGCTACATAACGTTATACAGTATATGGTAACAGTATATAACGTTATACGTTATACCGTAATGCTACATAACGTTATATGTTATAAGGTAATAGTAAATAACATTATACATTATATGGTAATGCTACATAACGTTATACGTTATATGGTAATGCTACATAACGTTATACGTTATATGGGAACAGTATATAACGTTATACGTTATAACGTAATGCTACATAACGTTATACGTTATATGGTAATGCTACATAACGTTATACGTTATATGGTAATGCTACATAACGTTATACGTTATAACGTAACAGTATATAACGTTATACGTTATAACGTAATGCTACATAACGTTATACGTTATATGGTAACGGTATATAACGTTATACGTCATAACGTAATGCTACATAACGTTATACATTATATGGTAATGCTACATAACGTTATACATTATATGGTAACAGTATATAACTTTATACGTTATACCGTAATGCTACATAACGTTATACGTTATGAGGTATTAGAAAATTACGTTATACGTTATAACGTAATGCTACATAACGTTACACGTTATAAGGTAATAGTATATAACGTTATACGATATAAGGTAATGCTACATAACGTTATGCGTTATATGGTAACAGTATATAACGTTATACGTCATAACGTAATGCTACATAACGTTATACGTTATATGGTAATGCTACATAACGTTATACGTTATAACGTAACAGTATATAACGTTATACGTTATAACGTAATGCTACATAACGTTATACGTTATAAGGTAATAGTAAATAACATTATACATTATATGGTAAAGCTAAATAACGTTATACGTTATATGGTAATGCTACATAACGTTATACGTTATATGGTAAAGCTACATAACGTTATACGTTATATGGTAATAGTATATAACGTTATACGTTATGACGTAATGCTACATAACGTTATACGTTATAAGGTAATAGTAAAGGACATTATAGATTATATGGTAATGCTAAATAACGTTATACGTTATATGGTAATGCTACATAACGTTATACATAATATGGTAATGCTACATAACGTTATACGTTATAACGTAACAGTATATAACGTTATACGTTATAACGTAATGCTACATAACGTTATACGTTATAAGGTAATGCTACATAACGTTATACATTATATGGTAATGCTACATAACGTTATACATTATATGGTAACAGTATATAACGTTATACGTTATGACGTAATGCTACTAAACGTTATACGTTATAAGGTGATAGTAAATAACATTATACATTATATGGTAATGCTAAATAACGTTATACGTTATATGGTAATGCTACATAACGTTATACGTTATAACGTAACAGTATATAACGTTATACGTTATAACGTAATGCTACATAACGTTATACGTTATATGGTAACAGTATATAACGTTATACGTTATAACGTAATGCTACATAACGTTATACGTTATAAGGTAAAAGAAAATAACGTTATACCTTATAACGTAATGCTACATAACGTCAAAAGTTGTAAGGTAATAGTATATAACGTTATACGATATAAGGTAATGCTACATAGCGTTATACGTTATATGGTAATGCTATATAACGTTATACGTTATAACGTAACAGAATATAACGTTATACGTTATAAGGTAATGCTACATAACGTTAAACGTTATAAGGTAATAGTATATAACGTTATACGATATAAGGTAATGCTACATAACGTTATACGTCATAACGTAATGCTACATAACGTTATACGTTATATGCTAATGCTACGTAACGTTATACGTTATATGGTAACAGTATATAACTTTATACGTTATACCGTAATGCTACATAACGTTATACGTTATAAGGTATTAGAAAATAACGTTATACGTTATAACGTAATGCTACATAACGTTATACGTTATATGGTAATGCTACATTACGTTATACGTTATAACGTAACAGTATATAACGTTATACGTTCTAAGTTAATGCTACATAACGTTATACGTTATATGGTAATGCTACATAACGTTATACGTTATATGGGGACAGTATATAGCGTTATACGTCATAACGTAATGCTACATAACGTTATACGTTATATGCTAATGCTACGTAACGTTATACGTTATATGGTAACAGTATATAACTTTATACGTTATAACGTAATGCTACATAACGTTAAAAGTTGTAAGGTAATAGTATATACCGTTATATGATATAAGGTAATGCTACATAACGTTATACGTTATATGGTAATGCTACATAACGTTACACGTTATAACGTAACAGTATATAACGTTATACGTCATAACGTAATGCTACATAACGTTAGACGTTATAAGGTAATAGTAAATAAAGTTATGCGTTATAACGTAATGCTACATAACGTTAAACGTTATAAGGTAACAGTATATAACGTTGTACGATATAAGGTAATTCTACATATCGTTATACGCTATATGGTAAGAGTATGTAACGTTATACGTTATAACGTAATGCTACATAACGTTATACGTTGTAAGGTAATAGTAAATAACGTTATACGTTATAACGTAATGCTACATAACGTTAAAAGTTGTAAGGTAATAGTATATACCGTTATATGATATAAGGTAATGCTACATAACGTTATACGTTATATGGTAATGCTACATAACGTTATACCTTATAACGTAACAGTATATAACGTTATACGTCATAACGTAATACTACATAACGTTAAACGTTATAAGGTAACAGTATATAACGTTATACGATATAAGGTAATTCTACATATCGTTATACGTTATATGGTAAGAGTATGTATCGTTATGCGTTATAACGTAATGCTACATAACGTTAAACGTTATAAGGTAACAGTATATAACGTTATACGATATAAGGTAATTCTACATATCGTTATACGTTATATGGTAAGAGTATGTGACGTTATACGTTATAACGTAATGCTACATAACGTTATACGTTATAAGGTAATAGTATATAACGTTATACGTTATAACGTAATGCTACATAACGTTATACGTTATATGGTAATGCTACATAACGTTATACGTTATATGGTAACAGTATATAACGTTATACGTTATAACGTAACGCTACATAACGTTATACGTTATCAGGTAACAGTATATAACGTTATACGTTATAACGTAATGCTACATAACGTTATACGTTCTAAGGTAATAGTAAATAACGTTATACGTTATAACGTAATGCTACATAACGTTATACGTTATATGGTAATAGTATATAACGTTATACGATATAAGGCAATGCTACATAACGTTATACGTTATATGGTAATGCTACATAACATTATACCTTATATGGTAACAGTATATAACGTTATACGTTATAACGTAATGCTACATAACGTTATACATTATATGGTAATAGTATATAACGTTATACGATATAAGGTAATGCTACATAACATTATACGTTATATGGTAACAGTATATAACGTTATACGTTATAACGTAATGCTACATAACATTATACGTTATATGGTAACAGTATATAACGTTATACGTTATAACGTAATGCTACATAACGTTATACGTTCTAAGGTAATAGTAAATAACGTTATACGTTATAACGTAATGCTACATAACGTTATACGTTATATGGTAATGCTTCGTTACGTTATACGTTATAAGGTAATGCTACATAACGTTATACGTTATAAGGTAATGCTACATAACATTATACGTTATATGGTAACAGTATATAACGATAGACATTATAACGTAATGTTACATAACGTTATACGTTATAAGGTAATAGTAAATAACGCTATACGTTATATGGTAATGCTACATAACGTTATACGTTATATGGTAATGCTACATAACGTTATACGTTATATGGTAATGCTACATAACGTTATACGTTGTATGGTAATGCTACATAACGTTATACGTTATAAGGTAATGCTACATAACGTTATACGTTATATGGTAATGATACATAACGTTATACGTTATATGGTAACGGTATATAACGTCATACGTTATAAGGTAACAGTATATAACGTTATACGTTATATGGTAATGCTACATAACGATATACGTTATATGGTAACAGTATATAACATTATACGTTATAACGTAATGCTACATAACGTTATACGTTATATGGTAACAGTATATAACGTTATACGTTATAAGGTAATAGTAAATAACGTTATACGTTATATGGTAATGCTACATAACGTTATACGTTATATGGTAATGCTACATAACGTTATACATAATATGGTAATGCTACATAACGTTATACGTTATAAGGTAATGCTACATAACGTTATATGTTATATGGTAACAGTATATAACGTTATACGTTAGAACGTAATGCTACATAACGTTATACGTTATATGGTAATGCTACATAACGTTATACGTTATATGGTAACGCTAAATAACGTTATACGTTATATGGTAATGCTACATAACGTTATACGTTATATGGTAATGCTACATAACGTTATACGTTATAACGTAACAGTATATAACGTTATACGTTATATGGTAATGCCACATAACGTTATACGTTATATGGTAATGCCACATAACGTTATACGTTATATGGTAACAGTATATAACGTTATCCGTTATAACGTAATGCTACATAACTTTATACGTTATAAGGTAATAGAAAATAACGTTATACGTTATGACGTAATGCTACATAACGTTAAAAGTTGTAAGGTAATAGTATATACCGTTATATGATATAAGGTAATGCTACATAACGTTAGACGTTATAAGGTAATAGTAAATAAAGTTATACGCTATGTGGTAATGCTACATAACGTTATACGTTATATGGAAATGCTACATAACGTTATACGTTATATGGTAATGCTACATAACGTTATACGTTATATGGGGACAGTATATAGCGTTATACGTTATAACCTAATGCTACATAACGTTATACGTTATATGGTTATGCTACACAACGTAATACGTTATAACGTAACAGAATATAATGTTATACGTTATAAGGTAATGCTACATAACGTTATACGTTATATGGTAATGCTACATAACGTTAAACGTTATAAGGTAATAGTATATAACGTTATACGATATATGGTAATGCTATATAACATTATACGTTATATGGTAACAGTATATAACGTTATACGTTATAACGTAATGCTACATAACGTTATATGTTATAAGGTAATAGTTAATAACATTATACGTTATATGGTAATGCTACATAACGTTATACGTTATAATGTAAAGCTACATAACGTTATACATTATATGGTAATGTTACATAACGTTATACGTTATGTGGTAACAGTATATAACGTTATACGTTATAACGTAATGCTACATAACGTTATACGTTGTAAGGTAATAGTAAATAACGTTATACGTTATAACGTAATGCTACATAACGTTATACGTTACATGGTAATGCTACATTACGTTATACGTTATAACGTAACAGTATATAACGTTATACGTTCTAAGGTAATGCTACATAACGTTATACGTTATATGGTAACAGTATATATCGATAGACATTATAACGTAATGTTACATAACGTTATCCGTTATAACGTAACAGTATATAACGTTATACGATATAACGTATTGCTACATAACGTTATACGTTATAAGATAATAGTAAATAACGTTATGCGTTATAACGTAATGCTACATAACGTTAAACGTTATAAGGTAATAGTATATAACGTTATACGATATAAGGTAATGCTACATATCGTTATACGTTATATGGTAAGAGTATGTAACGTTATACGTTATAACGTAATGCTACATAACGTTATACGTTATAAGGTAATAGTATATAACGTTATACGTTATAACGTAACGCTACATAACGTTATACGTTATATGGTAATAGTAAATAACATTATACATTATATGGTAATGCTACATAACGTTATACGTCATATGGTAACAGTATATAACGTTATACGTTATAACCTAATGCTACATAACGTTATACGTTATATGGTTATGCTACACAACGTAATACGTTATAACGTAACAGAATATAATGTTATACGTTATAAGGTAATGCTACATAACGTTATACGTTATATGGTAATGCTACATAACGTTAAACGTTATAAGGTAATAGTATATAACGTTATACGATATATGGTAATGCTATATAACATTATACGTTATATGGCAACAGTATATAACGTTATACGTTATAACGTAATGCTACATAACGTTATACGTTATAAGGTAATAGTTAATAACATTATACGTTATATGGTAATGCTACATAACGTTATACGTTATAATGCAATGCTACATAACGTTATACATTATATGGTAATACTACATAACGTTATACATTATATGGTAACAGTATATAACGTTATACGTTATAACGTAATGCTACATAACGTTATACGTTATAAGGTAATAGTAAATAACATTATACATTATATGGTAATGCTAAATAACGTTATACGTTATATGGTAATGCTACATAACGTTATACATTATATGGTAATGTTACATAACGTTATACGTTATGTGGTAACAGTATATAACGTTATACGTTATAACGTAATGCTACATAACGTTATACGTTGTAAGGTAATAGTAAATAACGTTATACGTTATAACGTAATGCTACATAACGTTATACGTTATATGGTAATGCTACATTACGTTATACGTTATAACGTAACAGTATATAACGTTATACGTTCTAAGGTAATGCTACATAACGTTATACGTTATATGGTAACAGTATATATCGATAGACATTATAACGTAATGATACATAACGTTATCCGTTATAACGTAACAGTATATAACGTTATACGATATAACGTATTGCTACATAACGTTATACGTTATAAGATAATAGTAAATAACGTTATGCGTTATAACGTAATGCTACATAACGTTAAACGATATAAGGTAATAGTATATAACGTTATACGATATAAGGTAATGCTACATATCGTTATACGTTATATGGTAAGAGTATGTAACGTTATACGTTATAACGTAATGCTACATAACGTTATACGTTATAAGGTAATAGTATATAACGTTATACGTTATAACGTAACGCTACATAACGTTATACGTTATATGGTAATGCTACATAACGTTATACATTATATGGTAACAGTATATAACGTTATACGTTATACCGTAATGCTACATAACGTTATATGTTATAAGGTAATAGTAAATAACATTATACATTATATGGTAATGCTACATAACGTTATACGTTATATGGTAATGCTACATAACGTTATACGTTATATGGGAACAGTATATAACGTTATACGTTATAACGTAATGCTACATAACGTTATACGTTATATGGTAATGCTACATAACGTTATACGTTATATGGTAATGCTACATAACGTTACACGTTATAACGTAACAGTATATAACGTTATACGTTATAACGTAATGCTACATAACGTTATACGTTATATGGTAACGGTATATAACGTTATACGTCATAACGTAATGCTACATAACGTTATACATTATATGGTAATGCTACATAACGTTATACATTATATGGTAACAGTATATAACTTTATACGTTATACCGTAATGCTACATAACGTTATACGTTATAAGGTATTAGAAAATTACGTTATACGTTATAACGTAATGCTACATAACGTTACACGTTATAAGGTAATAGTATATAACGTTATACGATATAAGGTAATGCTACATAACGTTATGCGTAATATGGTAACAGTATATAACGTTATACGTCATAACGTAATGCTACATAACGTTATACGTTATATGGTAATACTACATAACGTTATACGTTATAACGTAACAGTATATAACGTTATACGTTATATGGTAATGCTACATAACGTTATACGTTATAACGTAACAGTATATAACGTTATATGTTATATGGTAATGCTTCATAACGTTATACGTTATATGGTAACAGTATATATCGTTATACGTCATAACGTAATGCTACATAACGTTATACGTTATATGGTAATGCTACATAACGTTATACATTATATGGTAACAGTATATAACGTTATACGTTATACCGTAATGCTACATAACGTTATATGTTATAAGGTAATAGTAAATAACATTATACATTATATGGTAATGCTACATAACGTTATACGTTATATGGTAATGCTACATAACGTTATACGATATAAGGTAATGCTACATAAAGTTATACGTTATATGGTAACAGTATATAACGTTATACGTTATATGGTAACAGTATATAACGTTATACGTTATATGGTAACAGTATATAACGTTATACGTTATAACGTAATGCTACATAACGTTATACGTTATATGGTAATGCTACATAACGTTATACATTATATGGTAACAGTATATAACGTTATACGTTATACCGTATTGCTACATAACGTTATATGTTATAAGGTAATAGTAAATAACATTATACATTATATGGTAATGCTACATAACGTTATACGTTATATGGTAATGCTACATAACGTTATACGTTATATGGGAACAGTATATAACGTTATACGTTATAACGTAATGCTACATAACGTTATACGTTATATGGTAATGCTACATAACGTTATACGTTATATGGTAATGCTACATAACGTTACACGTTATAACGTAACAGTATATAACGTTATACGTTATAACGTAATGCTACATAACGTTATACGTTATATGGTAACGGTATATAACGTTATACGTCATAACGTAATGCTACATAACGTTATACATTATATGGTAATGCTACATAACGTTATACATTATATGGTAACAGTATATAACTTTATACGTTATACCGTAATGCTACATAACGTTATACGTTATAAGGTATTAGAAAATTACGTTATACGTTATAACGTAATGCTACATAACGTTACACGTTATAAGGTAATAGTATATAACGTTATACGATATAAGGTAATGCTACATAACGTTATGCGTAATATGGTAACAGTATATAACGTTATACGTCATAACGTAATGCTACATAACGTTATACGTTATATGGTAATACTACATAACGTTATACGTTATAACGTAACAGTATATAACGTTATACGTTATATGGTAATGCTACATAACGTTATACGTTATAACGTAACAGTATATAACGTTATATGTTATATGGTAATGCTACATAACGTTATACGTTATATGGTAACAGTATATATCGTTATACGTCATAACGTAATGCTACATAACGTTATACGTTATATGGTAATGCTACATAACGTTATACGTTATAACGTAACAGAATATAACGTTATACGTCATACCGTAATGCTACATAACGTTATACGTTATAAGGTATTAGAAACTAACGTTATACGTTATATCGTAATGCTACATAACGTTAAACGTTATAAGGTAATAGTATATAACGTTATACGTTATATGGTAATGCTACATAACGTTATACGTTATAACGTAACAGTATATAACGTTATACGTTATATGGTAATGCTACATAACGTTATACGTTATAAGGTAATGCTACATAACGTTATGCATTATATGGTAATGCTACATAACGTTATACATTATATGGTAACAGTATATAACGTTATACGTTATAACGTAATGCTACATAACGTTATACGTTATAAGGTAATAGTAAATAACATTATACATTATATGGTAAAGCTAAATAAAGTTATACGTTATATGGAAATGATACATAACGTTATACGTTATATGGTAAAGCTACATAACGTTATACGTTATATGGTAATAGTATATAACGTTATACGTTATATGGTAATGCTACATAACGTTATACGTTATAACGTAACAGTATATAACGTTATACGTTACAACGTAATGCTACATAACGTTATACGTTATAAGGTAATGCTACATAACGTTATACATTATATGGTAATGCTACATAACGTTATACATTATATGGTAACAGTATATAACGTTATACGTTATGACGTAATGTTACAAAACGTTATACGTTATAAGGTGATAGTAAATAACATTATACATTATATGGTAATGCTAAATAACGTTATACGTTATATGGTAATGCTACATAACGTTATACGTTATAACGTAACAGTATATAACGTTATACGTTATAACGTAACAGTATATAACGTTATACGATATAACGTAATGCTACATAACGTTATACGTTATATGGTAACAGTATATAACGTTATACGTTATAACGTAATGCTACATAACGTTATACGTTATAAGGTAAAAGAAAATAACGTTATACGTTATAACGTAATGCTACATAACGTTAAAAGTTGTAAGGTAATAGTATATAACGTTATACGATATAAGGTAATGCTACATAACGTTATACGTTATATGGTAATGCTATATAACGTTATAAGTTATAACGTAACAGAATATAACGTTATACGTTATAAGGTAATGCTACATAACGTTAAACGTTATAAGGTAATAGTATATAACGTTATACGATATAAGGTAATGCTACATAACGTTATACGTCATAACGTAATGCTACATAACGTTATACGTTATATGGTAATGCTACGTAACGTTATACGTTATATGGTAACAGTATATAACTTTATACGTTATACCGTAATGCTACATAACGTTATACGTTATAAGGTATTAGAAAATAACGTTATACGTTATAACGTAATGCTACATAACGTTAAACGTTATAAGCTAATAGTATATAACGTTATACGTCATAACGTAATGCTACATAACGTTATACGTTATATGGTAATGCTACATAACGTTATACGTTATAACGTAACAGAATATAACGTTATACG
This sequence comes from Bombus sonorus, assembly GCA_029958995.1. Classification (NCBI taxonomy): domain Eukaryota; kingdom Metazoa; phylum Arthropoda; class Insecta; order Hymenoptera; family Apidae; genus Bombus; species Bombus sonorus. The sequence goes on from JARWAU010000113.1 coordinate 168,399, forward strand.
TTATAAGGTAATGCTACATAACGTCATACGTTATATGGTAATGCTACATAACGTTATACGTTATATGGGAACAGTATATAACGTTATACGTTATAACGTAATGCTACATAACGTTATACGTTATATGGTAATGCTACATAACGTTATACAGTATATGGTAACAGTATATAACGTTATACGTTATACCGTAATGCTACATAACGTTATATGTTATAAGGTAATAGTAAATAACATTATACATTATATGGTAATGCTACATAACGTTATACGTTATATGGTAATGCTACATAACGTTATACGTTATATGGGAACAGTATATAACGTTATACGTTATAACGTAATGCTACATAACGTTATACGTTATATGGTAATGCTACATAACGTTATACGTTATATGGTAATGCTACATAACGTTATACGTTATAACGTAACAGTATATAACGTTATACGTTATAACGTAATGCTACATAACGTTATACGTTATATGGTAACGGTATATAACGTTATACGTCATAACGTAATGCTACATAACGTTATACATTATATGGTAATGCTACATAACGTTATACATTATATGGTAACAGTATATAACTTTATACGTTATACCGTAATGCTACATAACGTTATACGTTATGAGGTATTAGAAAATTACGTTATACGTTATAACGTAATGCTACATAACGTTACACGTTATAAGGTAATAGTATATAACGTTATACGATATAAGGTAATGCTACATAACGTTATGCGTTATATGGTAACAGTATATAACGTTATACGTCATAACGTAATGCTACATAACGTTATACGTTATATGGTAATGCTACATAACGTTATACGTTATAACGTAACAGTATATAACGTTATACGTTATAACGTAATGCTACATAACGTTATACGTTATAAGGTAATAGTAAATAACATTATACATTATATGGTAAAGCTAAATAACGTTATACGTTATATGGTAATGCTACATAACGTTATACGTTATATGGTAAAGCTACATAACGTTATACGTTATATGGTAATAGTATATAACGTTATACGTTATGACGTAATGCTACATAACGTTATACGTTATAAGGTAATAGTAAAGGACATTATAGATTATATGGTAATGCTAAATAACGTTATACGTTATATGGTAATGCTACATAACGTTATACATAATATGGTAATGCTACATAACGTTATACGTTATAACGTAACAGTATATAACGTTATACGTTATAACGTAATGCTACATAACGTTATACGTTATAAGGTAATGCTACATAACGTTATACATTATATGGTAATGCTACATAACGTTATACATTATATGGTAACAGTATATAACGTTATACGTTATGACGTAATGCTACTAAACGTTATACGTTATAAGGTGATAGTAAATAACATTATACATTATATGGTAATGCTAAATAACGTTATACGTTATATGGTAATGCTACATAACGTTATACGTTATAACGTAACAGTATATAACGTTATACGTTATAACGTAATGCTACATAACGTTATACGTTATATGGTAACAGTATATAACGTTATACGTTATAACGTAATGCTACATAACGTTATACGTTATAAGGTAAAAGAAAATAACGTTATACCTTATAACGTAATGCTACATAACGTCAAAAGTTGTAAGGTAATAGTATATAACGTTATACGATATAAGGTAATGCTACATAGCGTTATACGTTATATGGTAATGCTATATAACGTTATACGTTATAACGTAACAGAATATAACGTTATACGTTATAAGGTAATGCTACATAACGTTAAACGTTATAAGGTAATAGTATATAACGTTATACGATATAAGGTAATGCTACATAACGTTATACGTCATAACGTAATGCTACATAACGTTATACGTTATATGCTAATGCTACGTAACGTTATACGTTATATGGTAACAGTATATAACTTTATACGTTATACCGTAATGCTACATAACGTTATACGTTATAAGGTATTAGAAAATAACGTTATACGTTATAACGTAATGCTACATAACGTTAAACGTTATAAGGTAATAGTATATAACGTTATACGATATAAGGTAATGCTACATAACGTTATACGTTATATGGTAACGGTATATAACGTTATACGTCATAACGTAATGCTACATAACGTTATACGTTATATGGTAATGCTACATAATGTTATACGTTATAACGTAACAGAATATAACGTTATACGTTATAAGGTAATGCTACATAACGTCATACGTTATATGGTAATGCCACATAACGTTATACGATATATGGTAACAGTATATATCTTGATACGTTATACCGTAATGCTACATAACGTTATACGTTATAAGGTAATGCTACATAACGTTATACATTATATGGTAATGCTTCATAACGTTATACATTATATGGTAACAGTATATAACGTTATACGTTATGACGTAATGCTACAAAACGTTATACGTTATAAGGTGATAGTAAATAACATTATACATTATATGGTAATGCTACATAACGTTATACATTATATGGTAACAGTATATAACGTTATACGTTATACCGTAATGCTACATAACGTTATACGTTATAAGGTATTAGAAAATAACGTTGTACGTTATAACGTAATGCTACATAACGTTATACGTTATATGGTAATGCTACATAACGTTATACGTTATAACGTAACAGTATATAACGTTACACGTTATATGGTAATGCTACATAACGTTATACGTTATAACGTAACAGTATATAACGTTATACGTTATATGGTAATGCTACATAACGTTATACGTTATAACGTAACAGTATATAACGTTATACGTTATATGGTAATGCTACATAACGTTATACGTTATAAGGTAATGCTACATAACGTTATACATTATATGTTAATGCTACATAACGTTATACATTATATGGTAACAGTATATAACGTTATACGTTATAACGTAATGCTACATAACGTTATACGTTATAACGTAACAGTATATAACGTTACACGTTATATGGTAATGCTACATAACGTTATACGTTATAAGGTAATGATACATAACGTTGTACGTTATATGGTAATACTACATAACGTTATACGTTATAAGGTAATGCTACATAACGTTATACGTTATAAGGTAATGCTACATAACGTTATCCATTATATGTTAATGCTACATAACGTTATACGTTATAAGGTAATGCTACATAACGTTATCCATTATATGTTAATGCTACATAACGTTATACATTATATGGTAACAGTATATAACGTTATCCGTTATAACATAATGCTACATAACGTTTTACGTTATAAGGTAATAGAAAATAACGTTATACGTTATAACGTAATGCTACATAACGTTAAAAGTTGTAAGGTAATAGTATATAACGTTATACGATATAAGGTAATGCTACATAACGATATACGTTATATGGTATTGCTATATAACGTTATACGTTATAACGTAACAGTATATAACGTTATACGTTATATGGTAATGCTACATAACGTTATACGTTACAACGTATCAGTATATAACGTTATACGTTATATGGTAATGCTACATAACGTTATACGTTATATGGTAACAGTAGATAACGTTATACGTTATATGGTAATGCTACATAACGTTATACGTTACAACGTAACAGTATATAACGTTATACGTTATATGGTAATGCTACATAATGTTATACGTTATAAGGTAATGCTACATAACGTTATACATTATATGGTTATGCTACAAAAGGTTATACATTATATGGTAACAGTATATTACGTTATACGTTATGCTACATAACGTTATACGTTATATGGTAACAGTATAAAACGTTATACGTTATAACGTAATGCTACATAACGTTATACGTTATATGCTAATGCTACATAACTTTATACGTTATAACGTAACAGTATATAACGTTATACGTTATATGGTAATGCTACATAACGTTATACGTTATAAGGTAATGATGCATAACGTTATACATTATATGTTAATGCTACATAACGTTATACATTATATGGTAACAGTATATAACGTTATACGTTATAACGTAATGCTACATAACGTTATACGTTATAAGGTAATAGTAAATAACATTATACATTATATGGTAATGCTAAATAACGTTATACGTTATATGGTAATGCTACATAACGTTATACGTTATATGGTAATGCTACATAACGTTATACGTTATATGGTAACAGTATATAACTTTATACGTTATAACGTAATGCTACATAACGTTATACGTTATAAGGTGATAGTAAATAACATTATACATTATATGGTAATGCTAAATAACGTTACACGTTATATAATAATGCTACATAACGTTATACGTTATATGGTAATGCTACATAACGTTATACGTTATATGGTAATGCTACATAACGTTATACGTTATAACGTAATGCTACATAACGTTATATGTTATAAGGTAATAGTAAATAACATTATACATTATATGGTAATGCTACATAACGTTATACGTTATATGGTAATGCTACATAACGTTATACGTTATATGGGAACAGTATATAACGTTATACGTTATAACGTAATGCTACATAACGTTATACGTTATATGGTAACGGTATATAACGTTATACGTCATAACGTAATGCTACATAACGTTATACATTATATGGTAACAGTATATAACTTTATACGTTATACCGTAATGCTACATAACGTTATACGTTATAACGTAACAGTATATAACGTTATACGTTATATGGTAATCCTACATAACGTTATACGTTATAACGTAACAGTATATAACGTTATATGTTATATGGTAATGCTACATATCGTTATACGTTATATGGTAATGCTACATAACGTTATACGTTATAACGTAACAGAATATAACGTTATACGTCATACCGTAATGCTACATAACGTTATACGTTATAAGGTAATGCTACATAACGTTATGCATTATATGGTAATGCTACATAACGTTATACATTATGTGGTAACATTATATAACGTTATACGTTATAACGTAATGCTACATAACGTTATACGTCATAAGGAAATAGTAAATAACATTATACATTATATGGTAAAGCTAAATAACGTTATACGTTATATGGTAATGCTACATAACGTTATACGTTATATGGTAAAGCTACATAACGTTATACGTTATATGGTAATAGTATATAACGTTATACGTTATGACGTAACGCTACATAACGATATACGTTATAAGGTAATAGTAAAGGACATTATACATTATATGGTAATGCTAAATAACGTTATACGTTATATGGTAATGCTACATAGCGTTATACGTTATATGGTAATGCTACATAACGTTATACGTTATAGCGTAATGCTACATAACGTTATACGTTATAAGGTAATGCTACATAACGTTATACATTATACGGTAATGCTACATAACGTTATACATTATATGGTAACAGTATATAACGTTATACCTTATGACGTAATGCTACAAAACGTTATACGTTATAAGGTGATAGTAAATAACATTATACATTATATGGTAATGCTAAATAACGTTATACGTTATATGGTAATGCTACATAACGTTATACGTTATAACGTAACAGTATATAACGTTATACGTTATAACGTAACAGTATATAACGTTATACGTTATAACGAAATGCTACATAACGTTATACGTTATATGGTAACAGTATATAACGTTATACGTTATAACGTAATGCTACATAACGTTATACGTTATAAGGTAAAAGAAAATAACGTTATACGTTATAACGTAATGCTACATAACGTTGAAAGTTGTAAGTTAATAGTATATAACGTTATACGATATAAGGTAATGCTACATAACGTTATACGTTATATGGTAATGCTATATAACGTTATACGTTATAACGTAACAGAATATAACGTTATACGTTATAAGGTAATGCTACATAACGTTAAACGTTATAAGGTAATAGTATATAACGTTATACGATATAAGGTAATGCTACATAACGTTATACGTCATAACGTAATGCTACATAACGTTATACGTTATATGGTAATGCTACGTAACGTTATACGTTATATGGTAACAGTATATAACTTTATACGTTATACCGTAATGCTACATAACGTTATACGTTATAAGGTATTAGAAGATAACGTTATACGTTATAACCTAATGCTACATAACGTTATACGTTATATGGTAATGCTACATAACGTTATACGTTATATGGTAATGCTACATAACGTTATACGTTATAACGTAACAGTATATAACGTTATACGTTATAACGTAATGCTACATAACGTTATACGTTATATGGTAACGGTATATAACGTTATACGTCATAACGTAATGCTACATAACGTTATACGTTATATGGTAATGCTACATAACGTTATACGTTATAACGTAACAGTATATAACGTTATACGTTATATGGTAATGCTACATAACGTTATACGTAATAAGGTAATGCTACATAACGTTATACATTATATGGTAATGCTACATAACGTTATACATTATATGGTAACAGTATATAACGTTATACGTTATGACGTAATGCTACAAAACGTTATACGTTATAAGGTGATAGTAAATAACATTATACATTATATGGTAATGCTACATAACGTTATACATTATATGGTAACAGTATATAACGTTATACGTTATGACGTAATGCTACAAAACGTTATACGTTATAAGGTGATAGTAAATAACATTATACATTATATGGTAATGCTAAATAACGTTATACGTTATATGGTAATGCTACATAACGTTATACGTTATAACGTAACAGTATATAACGTTATACGTTATAACGTAACAGTATATAACGTTATACGTTATAACGTAATGCTACATAACGTTATACGTTATAAGGTAAAAGAAAATAACGTTATACGTTATAACGTAATGCTACATAACGTTAAAAGTTGTAAGGTAATAGTATATAACGTTATACGGTATAAGGTAATGCTACATAACGTTATACGTTATATGGTAATGCTATATAACGTTATACGTTATAACGTAACAGAATATAACGTTATACGTTATAAGGTAATGCTACATAACGTTAAACGTTATAAGGTAATAGTATATAACGTTATACGATATAAGGTAATGCTACATAACGTTATACGTCATAACGTAATGCTACATAACGTTATACGTTATATGGTAATGCTACATAACGTTATACGTTATATGGTAACAGTATATAACTTTATACGTTATACCGTAATGCTACATAACGTTATACGATATAAGGTATTAGAAAATAACGTTATACGTTATAACGTAATGCTACATAACGTTAAACGTTATAAGGTAATAGTATATAACGTTACACGATATAAGGTAATGCTACATAACGTTATACGTTATATGGTAATGCTACATAACGTTATACGTTATAAGGTGATAGTAAATAAGGTTATACGTTATAACGTAATGCTACATAACGTTATACATTATATGGTAACGGTATATAACGTTATACGTCATAACGTAATGCTACATAACGTTATACGTTATATGGTAATGCTACATAACGTTATACGTTATAACGTAACAGTATATAACGTTATACGTTATATGGTAATGCTACATAACGTTATACGTTATAAGGTAATGATACATAACGTTATACGTTATATGGTAATGCTACATAACGTTATACGTTATAAGGTAATGCTACATAACGTTATACGTTATATGGTAACAGTATATAACGTTATCCGTTATAACATAATGCTACATAACGTTATACGTTATAAGGTAATAGAAAATAACTTTATACGTTATAACGTAATGCTACATAACGTTAAAAGTTGTAAGGTAATAGTATATAACGTTATACGGTATAAGGTAATGCTACATAACGTTATACGTTATATGGTAATGCTATATAACGTTATACGTTATAACGTAACAGAATATAACGTTATACGTTATAAGGTAATGCTACATAACGTTAAACGTTATAAGGTAATAGTATATAACGTTATACGATATAAGGTAATGCTACATAACGTTATACGTTATATGGTAATGCTATATAACGTTATACGTTATAACGTAACAGAATATAACGTTATACGTTATAAGGTAATGCTACATAACGTTAAACGTTATAAGGTAATAGTATATAACGTTATACGATATAAGGTAATGCTACATAACGTTATACGTCATAACGTAATGCTATATAACGTTATACGTTATAACGTAACAGAATATAACGTTATACGTTATAAGGTAATGCTACATAACGTTATACGTTATAACGTAACAGAATATAACGTTATACGTTATAAGGTAATGCTACATAACGTTAAACGTTATAAGGTAATAGTATATAACGTTATACGACATAAGGTAATGCTACATAACGTTATACGTCATAACGTAATGCTACATAACGTTATACGTTATATGGTAATGCTACATAACGTTATACGTTATATGGTAACAGTATATAACTTTATACGTTATACCGTAATGCTACATAACGTTATACGATATAAGGTATTAGAAAATAACGTTATACGTTATAACGTAATGCTACATAACGTTAAACGTTATAAGGTAATAGTATATAACGTTACACGATATAAGGTAATGCTACATAACGTTATACGTTATATGGTAATGCTACATAACGTTATACGTTATAAGGTGATAGTAAATAACGTTATACGTTATAACGTAATGCTACATAACGTTATACATTATATGGTAACGGTATATAACGTTATACGTCATAACGTAATGCTACATAACGTTATACGTTATATGGTAATGCTACATAACGTTATACGTTATAACGTAACAGTATATAACGTTATACGTTATATGGTAATGCTACATAACGTTATACGTTATAAGGTAATGATACATAACGTTATACGTTATATGGTAATGCTACATAACGTTATACGTTATAAGGTAATGCTACATAACGTTATACGTTATATGGTAACAGTATATAACGTTATACGTTATATGGTAATGCTACATAATGTTATACGTTATAAGGTAATGCTACATAACGTTATACATTATATGGTTATGCTACAAAACGTTATACATTATATGGTAACAGTATATAACGTTATACGTTATAACGTAATGCTACATAACGTTATACGTTATTTGGTAATGCTACATAACGTTATACGTTATAAGGTAATGCTACATAACGTTATACATTATATGGTAATGCTACATAACGTTATACGTTATATGGTAATGCTATATAACGTTATACGTTATGACGTAACAGTATATAACGTTATACGTTATACGTTATATGGTAATGCTACATAACGTTAAACGATATAAGGTAATGCTACATAACGTTATACGTTATATGGTAATGCTACATAACGTTATACGTTATAACGTAACAGTATATAACGTTATACGTTATATGGTAATGCTACATAATGTTATACGTTATATGGTAACAGTATATAACGTTATACGTTATAACGTAATGCTACATAACGTTATACGTTATAAGGTGATAGTAAATAACATTATACATTATATGGTAATGCTAAATAACGTTATACGTTATATGGTAATGAGACATAACGTTATACGTTATATGGTAATGCTACATTACGTTATACGTTATAACGTAACAGTATATAACGTTATACGTTATAACGTAACAGTATATAACGTTATACGTTATAAGGTAATGCTACATAACGTTATATGTTATATGGTAATGCTACATAACGTTATACGTTATAACGTAATGCTACATAACGTTATACGTTATATGGTAATGCTACATAACGTTATACGTTATAACGTAATGCTACACAACGTTATACGTTATATGGTAATGGTAGATACCGTTATACGTTGTAAGGTAAAGCTACATAACGTTATACGTTATATGGTAACAATATATAACGATATACATTATAACGTAATGCTACATAACATTATACGTTATAACGTAATGCTACATAACGTTATACGTTATAAGGTGATAGTAAATGACGTTGTACGTTATAACGTAATGCTACATAACGTTATACGTTATATGGTAATGCTACATAACATTATACGTTATAACGTAATGCTACATAACGTTATACGTTATAAGGTAATAGTAAATAACGTTATACGTTATAACGTAATGCTACATAACGTTATACGTTATATGGTAACAGTATATAACGTTATCCGTTATAACGTAATGCTACATAACGTTATACGTTATAAGGTAATAGAAAATAACGTTATACGTTATAACGTAATGCTACATAACGTTATACGTTATAAGGTAATAGTAAATAACGTTATACGTTATATGGTAATGATACATAACGTTATACGTTATATGGAAATGCTACATAACGTTATACGTTATATGGTAATGCTACATAACGTTATACGTTTTATGGTGACAGTATATAACGTTATACGTTATAACGTAATGCTACATAACGTTATACGTTATATGGTAACAGTATATAACGTTATCCGTTATAACGTAATGCTACATAACGTTATACGTTATAAGGTAATAGAAAATAACGTTATACGTTATAACGTAATGCTACATAACGTTATACATTATATGGTAATGCTACATAACGTTATACGTTATATGGTGACAGTATATAACGTTATACGTTATAACGTAATGCTACATAACGTTATACGTTATATGGTAACAGTATATAACGTTATCGGTTATAACGTAATGCTACATAACGTTATACGTTATAAGGTAATAGTAAATAACGTTATACGTTATAACGTAATGCTACATAACGTTATACGTTATATGGTAACAGTATATAACGTTATCCGTTATAACGTAATGCTACATAACGTTATACGTTATAAGGTAATAGAAATTAACGTTATACGTTATAACGTAATGCTACATAACGTTATACGTTATAAGGTAATAGTAAATAACGTTATTCGTTATATGGTAATGATACATAACGTTATACGTTATATGGAAATGCTACATAACGTTATACGTTATATGGTAATGCTACATAACGTTATACGTTTTATGGTGACAGTATATAACGTTATACGTTATAACGTAATGCTAAATAACGTTATACGTTATATGGTAACAGTATATAACGTTATCCGTTATAACGTAATGCTACATAACGTTATACGTTATAAGGTAATAGCAAATAACGTTATACGTTATATGATAATGCTACATAACGTTATACGTTATATGGTAACAGTGTATAACGTTATCCGTTATAACGTAATGCTACATAACGTTATACGTTATAAGGTAATAGAAAATAACTTTATACGTTATACCGTAATGCTACATAACGTTATACGATATAAGGTATTAGAAAATAACGTTATACGTTATAACGTAATGCTACATAACGTTAAACGTTATAAGGTAATAGTATATAACGTTACACGATATAAGGTAATGCTACATAACGTTAAACGATATAAGGTAATGCTACATAACGTTATACGTTATAACGTAATGCTACATAACGTTATACGTTATAAGGTGATAGTAAATAACATTATACATTATATGGTAATGCTAAATAACGTTATACGTTATATGGTAATGAGACATAACGTTATACGTTATATGGTAATGCTACATTACGTTATACGTTATAACGTAACAGTATATAACGTTATACGTTATAACGTAACAGTATATAACGTTATACGTTATAAGGTAATGCTACATAACGTTATACGTTATATGGTAATGCTACATAACGTTATACGTTATAACGTAATGCTACATAACGTTATACGTTATATGGTAATGCTACATAACGTTATACGTTATAACGTAATGCTACACAACGTTATACGTTATATGGTAATGGTAGATACCGTTATACGTTGTAAGGTAAAGCTACATAACGTTATACGTTATATGGTAACAATATATAACGATATACATTATAACGTAATGCTACATAACGTTATACGTTATAAGGTAATAGAAAATAACTTTATACGTTATAACGTAATGCTACATAACGTTAAAAGTTGTAAGGTAATAGTATATGACGTTATACGATATAAGGTAATGCTACATAACGATATACGTTATATGGTATTGCTATATAACGTTATACGTTATAACGTAATGCTACATAACGTTATACATTATATGGTAATGCTACATAACGTTATACGTTATATGGTGACAGTATATAACGTTATACGTTATAACGTAATGCTACATAACGTTATACGTTATATGGTAACAGTATATAACGTTATCCGTTATATGATAATGCTACATAACGTTATACGTTATATGGTAACAGTGTATAACGTTATCCGTTATAACGTAATGCTACATAACGTTATACGTTATAAGGTAATAGAAAATAACTTTATACGTTATACCGTAATGCTACATAACGTTATACGATATAAGGTATTAGAAAATAACGTTATACGTTATAACGTAATGCTACATAACGTTAAACGTTATAAGGTAATAGTATATAACGTTACACGATATAAGGTAATGCTACATAACGTTATACGTTATATGGTAATGCTACATAACGTTATACGTTATAAGGTGATAGTAAATAACGTTATACGTTATAACGTAATGCTACATAACGTTATACATTATATGGTAACGGTATATAACGTTATACGTCATAACGTAATGCTACATAACGTTATACGTTATATGGTAATGCTACATAACGTTATACGTTATAACGTAACAGTATATAACGTTATACGTTATATGGTAATGCTACATAACGTTATACGTTATAAGGTAATGATACATAACGTTATACGTTATATGGTAATGCTACATAACGTTATACGTTATAAGGTAATGCTACATAACGTTATACGTTATATGGTAACAGTATATAACGTTATCCGTTATAACATAATGCTACATAACGTTATACGTTATAAGGTAATAGAAAATAACTTTATACGTTATAACGTAATGCTACATAACGTTAAAAGTTGTAAGGTAATAGTATATGACGTTATACGATATAAGGTAATGCTACATAACGATATACGTTATATGGTATTGCTATATAACGTTATACGTTATAACGTAACAGTATATAACGTTATACGTTATATGGTAATGCTACATAACGTTATACGTTACAACGTAACAGGATATAACGTTATACGTTAAATGGTAATGCTACATAACGTTATACGTTATATGGTAACAGTAGATAACGTTATACGTTATATGGTAATGCTACATAACGTTATACGTTATAAGGTAATGATACATAACGTTATACATTATATGTTAATGCTACATAACGTTATACATTATATGGTAACAGTATATAACGTTATACGTTATAACGTAATGCTACATAACGTTATACGTTATAAGGTAATAGAAAATAACTTTATACGTTATAACGTAATGCTACATAACGTTAAAAGTTGTAAGGTAATAGTATATGACGTTATACGATATAAGGTAATGCTACATAACGATATACGTTATATGGTATTGCTATATAACGTTATACGTTATAACGTAACAGTATATAACGTTATACGTTATATGGTAATGCTACATAACGTTATACGTTACAACGTAACAGGATATAACGTTATACGTTAAATGGTAATGCTACATAACGTTATACGTTATATGGTAATGCTACATAACGTTATACATTATATGGTTATGCTACAAAACGTTATACATTATATGGTAACAGTATATTACGTTATACGTTATACTACATAACGTTATACGTTATATGGTAACAGTATATAACGTTATACGTTATAACGTAATGCTACATAACGTTATACGTTATATGCTAATGCTACATAACTTTATACGTTATAACGTAACAGTATATAACGTTATACGTTATATGGTAATGCTACATAACGTTATACGTTATAAGGTAATGATACATAACGTTATACATTATATGTTAATGCTACATAACGTTATACATTATATGGTAACAGTATATAACGTTATACGTTATAACGTAATGCTACATAACGTTATACGTTATAAGGTAATAGTAAATAACATTATACATTATATGGTAATGCTAAATAACGTTATACGTTATATGGTAATGCTACATAACGTTATACGTTATATGGTAATGCTACATAACGTTATACGTTATATGGTAACAGTATATAACTTTATACGTTATAACGTAATGCTACATAACGTTATACGTTATAAGGTAATGCTACATAACGTTATACATTATATGGTAATGGTACATAACGTTATACATTATATGGTAACAGTATATAACGTTATACGTTATAACGTAATGCTACATAACGTTATACGTTATTTGGTAATGCTACATAACGTTATACGTTATAAGGTAATGCTACATAACGTTATACATTATATGGTAATGCTACATAACGTTATACGTTATATGGTAATGCTATATAACGTTATACGTTATGACGTAACAGTATATAACGTTATACGTTATACGTTATATGGTAATGCTACATAACGTTAAACGATATAAGGTAATGCTACATAACGTTATACGTTATATGGTAATGCTACATAACGTTATACGTTATAACGTAACAGTATATAACGTTATACGTTATATGGTAATGCTACATAATGTTATACGTTATATGGTAACAGTATATAACGTTATACGTTATAACGTAATGCTACATAACGTTATACGTTATAAGGTGATAGTAAATAACATTATACATTATATGGTAATGCTAAATAACGTTATACGTTATATGGTAATGAGACATAACGTTATACGTTATATGGTAATGCTACATTACGTTATACGTTATAACGTAACAGTATATAACGTTATACGTTATAACGTAACAGTATATAACGTTATACGTTATAAGGTAATGCTACATAACGTTATACGTTATATGGTAATGCTATATAACGTTATACGTTCTAACGTAATGCTACATAACGTTATACGTTATATGGTAATGCTACATAACGTTATACGTTATAACGTAATGCTACACAACGTTATACGTTATATGGTAATGCTACATAACATTATACGTTATAACGTAATGCTACATAACGTTATACGTTATATGGTAACAGTATATAACGTTATCCGTTATAACGTAATGCTACATAACGTTATACGTTATAAGGTAATAGAAAATAACGTTATACGTTATAACGTAATGCTACATAACGTTATACGTTATAAGGTAATAGTAAATAACGTTATACGTTATATGGTAATGATACATAACGTTATACGTTATATGGAAATGCTACATAACGTTATACGTTATATGGTAATGCTACATAACGTTATACGTTTTATGGTGACAGTATATAACGTTATACGTTATAACGTCATGCTACATAACGTTATACGTTATATGGTAACAGTATATAACGTTATCCGTTATAACGTAATGCTACATAACGTTATACGTTATAAGGTAATAGAAAATAACGTTATACGTTATAACGTAATGCTACATAACGTTATACATTATATGGTAATGCTACATAACGTTATACGTTATATGGTGACAGTATATAACGTTATACGTTATAACGTAATGCTACATAACGTTATACGTTATATGGTAACAGTATATAACGTTATCCGTTATAACGTAATGCTACATAACGTTATACGTTATAAGGTAATAGTAAATAACGTTATACGTTATAAGGTAATAGTAAATAACGTTATACGTTATAACGTAATGCTACATAACGTTATACGTTATATGGTAACAGTATATAACGTTATCCGTTATAACGTAATGCTACATAACGTTATACGTTATAAGGTAATAGAAATTAACGTTATACGTTATAACGTAATGCTACATAACGTTATACGTTATAAGGTAATAGTAAATAACGTTATTCGTTATATGGTAATGATACATAACGTTATACGTTATATGGAAATGCTACATAACGTTATACGTTATATGGTAATGCTACATAACGTTATACGTTTTATGGTGACAGTATATAACGTTATACGTTATAACGTAATGCTAAATAACGTTATACGTTATATGGTAACAGTATATAACGTTATCCGTTATAACGTAATGCTACATAACGTTATACGTAATAAGGTAATAGCAAATAACGTTATACGTTATATGATAATGCTACATAACGTTATACGTTATATGGTAACAGTGTATAACGTTATCCGTTATAACGTAATGCTACATAACGTTATACGTTATAAGGTAATAGAAAATAACGTTATACGTTATAACGTAATGCTACATAACGTTATACATTATATGGTAATACTACATAACGTTATACGTTATATGGTGACAGTATATAACGTTATACGTTATAACGTAATGCTACATAACGTTATACGTTATATGGTAACAGTATATAACGTTATCCGTTATAACGTAATGCTGCATAACGTTATACGTTATAAGGTAATAGTAAATAACGTTGTATGTTATATGGTAATGATACATAACGTTATACGTTATATGGAAATGCTACATAACGTTATACGTTATATGGTAATGCCACATAACGTTAAACGTTATATGGTAATGCCGCATAACGTTATACGTTATATGGTAACAGTATATAACGTTATACGTTATAACGAAATGCTACATAACGTTATTCGTTATATGGTAACAGTATATAACGTTATCCGTTATAACGTAATGCTACATAACGTTATACGTTATAAGGTAATAGTAAATAACGTTATACGTTTTATGGTAATGATACATACCGTTATACATTATATGGTAATGCTACATAACGTTATACGTTATATGGTGACAGTATATAACGTTATACGTTATAACGTAATGCTACATAACGTTATACGTTATATGGTAACAGTATATAACGTTATCCGTTATAACGTAATGCGACATAACGTTATACTATATAAGGTAATAGCAAATAACGTTATACGTTATATGGTAATGCTACATAACGTTATACGTTATATGGAAATGCTACATAACGTTATACGTTATATGGTAATGCTACATAACGTTATACGTTATAAGGTAATGCTACATAACGTTATACATTATATGGTTATGCTACAAAAGGTTATACATTATATGGTAACAGTATATAACGTTATACGTTATAACGAAATGCTACCTAACGTTATTCGTTATATGGTAACAGTATATAACGTTATCCGTTATAACGTAATGCTACATAACGTTATACGTTATAAGGTAATAGTAAATAACGTTATACGTTTTATGGTAATGATACATACCGTTATACATTATATGGTAATGCTACATAACGTTATACGTTATATGGTGACAGTATATAACGTTATACGTTATAACGTAATGCTACATAACGTTATACGTTATAAGGTAATAGAAAATAACTTTATACGTTATACCGTAATGCTACATAACGTTATACGATATAAGGTATTAGAAAATAACGTTATACGTTATAACGTAATGCTACATAACGTTAAACGTTATAAGGTAATAGTATATAACGTTACACGATATAAGGTAATGCTACATAACGTTATACGTTATATGGTAATGCTACATAACGTTATACGTTATAAGGTGATAGTAAATAACGTTATACGTTATAACGTAATGCTACATAACGTTATACATTATATGGTAACGGTATATAACGTTATACGTCATAACGTAATGCTACATAACGTTATACGTTATATGGTAATGCTACATAACGTTATACGTTATAACGTAACAGTATATAACGTTATACGTTATATGGTAATGCTACATAACGTTATACGTTATATGGTAATGATACATAACGTTATACGTTATATGGTAATGCTACATAACGTTATACGTTATAAGGTAATGCTACATAACGTTATACGTTATATGGTAACAGTATATAACGTTATCCGTTATAACATAATGCTACATAACGTTATACGTTATAAGGTAATAGAAAATAACTTTATACGTTATAACGTAATGCTACATAACGTTAAAAGTTGTAAGGTAATAGTATATGACGTTATACGATATAAGGTAATGCTACATAACGATATACGTTATATGGTATTGCTATATAACGTTATACGTTATAACGTAACAGTATATAACGTTATACGTTATATGGTAATGCTACATAACGTTATACGTTACAACGTAACAGGATATAACGTTATACGTTAAATGGTAATGCTACATAACGTTATACGTTATATGGTAACAGTAGATAACGTTATACGTTATATGGTAATGCTACATAACGTTATACGTTATAAGGTAATGATACATAACGTTATACATTATATGTTAATGCTACATAACGTTATACATTATATGGTAACAGTATATAACGTTATACGTTATAACGTAATGCTACATAACGTTATACGTTATAAGGTAATAGAAAATAACTTTATACGTTATAACGTAATGCTACATAACGTTAAAAGTTGTAAGGTAATAGTATATGACGTTATACGATATAAGGTAATGCTACATAACGATATACGTTATATGGTATTGCTATATAACGTTATACGTTATAACGTAACAGTATATAACGTTATACGTTATATGGTAATGCTACATAACGTTATACATTATATGGTTATGCTACAAAACGTTATACATTATATGGTAACAGTATATTACGTTATACGTTATACTACATAACGTTATACGTTATATGGTAACAGTATATAACGTTATACGTTATAACGTAATGCTACATAACGTTATACGTTATATGCTAATGCTACATAACTTTATACGTTATAACGTAACAGTATATAACGTTATACGTTATATGGTAATGCTACATAACGTTATACGTTATAAGGTAATGATACATAACGTTATACATTATATGTTAATGCTACATAACGTTGTACATTATATGGTAACAGTATATAACGTTATACGTTATAACGTAATGCTACATAACGTTATACGTTATAAGGTAATAGTAAATAACATTATACATTATATGGTAATGCTAAATAACGTTATACGTTATATGGTAATGCTACATAACGTTATACGTTATATGGTAATGCTACATAACGTTATACGTTATATGGTAACAGTATATAACTTTATACGTTATAACGTAATGCTACATAACGTTATACGTTATAAGGTAATGCTACATAACGTTATACATTATATGGTAATGGTACATAACGTTATACATTATATGGTAACAGTATATAACGTTATACGTTATAACGTAATGCTACATAACGTTATACGTTATTTGGTAATGCTACATAACGTTATACGTTATAAGGTAATGCTACATAACGTTATACATTATATGGTAATGCTACATAACGTGATACGTTATATGGTAATGCTATATAACGTTATACGTTATGACGTAACAGTATATAACGTTATACGTTATACGTTATATGGTAATGCTACATAACGTTAAACGATATAAGGTAATGCTACATAACGTTATACGTTATATGGTAATGCTACATAACGTTATACGTTATAACGTAACAGTATATAACGTTATACGTTATATGGTAATGCTACATAAGGTTATACGTTATATGGTAACAGTATATAACGTTATACGTTATAACGTAATGCTACATAACGTTATACGTTATAAGGTGATAGTAAATAACAATATACATTATATGGTAATGCTAAATAACGTTATACGTTATATGGTAATGAGACATAACGTTATACGTTATATGGTAATGCTACATTACGTTATACGTTATAACGTAACAGTATATAACGTTATACGTTATAACGTAACAGTATATAACGTTATACGTTATAAGGTAATGCTACATAACGTTATACGTTATATGGTAATGCTACATAACGTTATACGTTATAACGTAATGCTACATAACGTTATACGTTATATGGTTATGCTACATAACGTTATACGTTATAACGTAATGCTACACAACGTTATACGTTATATGGTAATGGTAGATACCGTTATACGTTGTAAGGTAAAGCTACATAACGTTATACGTTATATGGTAACAATATATAACGATATACATTATAACGTAATGCTACATAACATTATACGTTATAACGTAACAGTATATCACGTTATACATTATATGGTAATGCTACATAACGTTATACGTTATATGGTGACAGTATATAACGTTATACGTTATAACGTAATGCTACATAACGTTATACGTTATAAGGTAATAGTAAATAACGTTATACGTTTTATGGTAATGATACATACCGTTATACATTATATGGTAATGCTACATAACGTTATACTTTATATGGTGACAGTATATAACGTTATACGTTATAACGTAATGCTACATAACGTTATACGTTATATGGTAACAGTATATAACGTTATCCGTTATAACGTAATGCGACATAACGTTATACGTTATAAGGTATTAGCAAATAACGTTATACGTTATATGGTAATGCTACATAACGTTATACGTTATATGGAAATGCTACATAACGTTATGCGTTATATGGTAACAGTATACATCGTTAAACGTCATAACGTAATGCTACATAATTGTTATACGTTATACGGTAATGCTACATAACGTTATACGTTATAACGTAACAGTATATAACGTTATACGTTATATGGTAATGCTACATAACGTTATACGTTATAACGTAACAGTATATAACGTTATATGTTATATGGTAATGCTACATATCGTTATACGTTATATGGTAACAGTATATAACGTTATGCGTCATAACGTAATGCTACATAACGTTATACGTTATATGGTAATGCTACATAACGTTATACGTTATAACGTAATGCTACACAACGTTATACGTTATATGGTAATGGTAGATACCGTTATACGTTGTAAGGTAAAGCTACATAACGTTATACGTTATATGGTAACAATATATAACGATATACATTATAACGTAATGCTACATAACATTATACGTTATAACGTAACAGTATATCACGTTATACGTTATAACGTAATGCTACATAACGTTATACGTTATAAGGTGATAGTAAATGACGTTGTACGTTATAACGTAATGCTACATAACGTTATACGTTATATGGTAATGCTACATAACATTATACGTTACAACGTAATGCTACATAACGTTATACGTTATAACGTAACAGTATATAACGTTATACGTTATAACGTAACAGTATATAACGTTATACGTTATAACGTAATGCTACATAACGTTATACGTTATAAGGTAAAAGAAAATAACGTTATACGTTATAACGTAATGCTACATAACGTTAAAAGTTGTAAGGTAATAGTATATAACGTTATACGGTATAAGGTAATGCTACATAACGTTATACGTTATATGGTAATGCTATATAACGTTATACGTTATAACGTAACAGAATATAACGTTATACGTTATAAGGTAATGCTACATAACGTTAAACGTTATAAGGTAATAGTATATAACGTTATACGATATAAGGTAATGCTACATAACGTTATACGTCATAACGTAATGCTACATAACGTTATACGTTATATGGTAATGCTACATAACGTTATACGTTATATGGTAACAGTATATAACTTTATACGTTATACCGTAATGCTACATAACGTTATACGATATAAGGTATTAGAAAATAACGTTATACGTTATAACGTAATGCTACATAACGTTAAACGTTATAAGGTAATAGTATATAACGTTACACGATATAAGGTAATGCTACATAACGTTATACGTTATATGGTAATGCTACATAACGTTATACGTTATAAGGTGATAGTAAATAACGTTATACGTTATAACGTAATGCTACATAACGTTATACATTATATGGTAACGGTATATAACGTTATACGTCATAACGTAATGCTACATAACGTTATACGTTATATGGTAATGCTACATAACGTTATACGTTATAACGTAACCGTATATAACGTTATACGTTATATGGTAATGCTACATAACGTTATACGTTATAAGGTAATGATACATAACGTTATACGTTATATGGTAATGCTACATAACGTTATACGTTATAAGGTAATGCTACATAACGTTATACGTTATATGGTAACAGTATATAACGTTATCCGTTATAACATAATGCTACATAACGTTATACGTTATAAGGTAATAGAAAATAACGTTATACGTTATAACGTAATGCTACATAACGTTAAAAGTTGTAAGGTAATAGTATATGACGTTATACGATATAAGGTAATGCTACATAAC
This sequence comes from Bombus sonorus, assembly GCA_029958995.1. NCBI lineage: Eukaryota > Metazoa > Arthropoda > Insecta > Hymenoptera > Apidae > Bombus > Bombus sonorus. Next base: position 190,619 of record JARWAU010000113.1, read on the forward strand.
GATATACGTTATATGGTATTGCTATATAACGTTATACGTTATAACGTAACAGTATATAACGTTATACGTTATATGGTAATGCTACATAACGTTATACGTTACAACGTAACAGTATATAACGTTATACGTTAAATGGTAATGCTACATAACGTTATACGTTATATGGGAACAGTAGATAACGTTATACGTTATATGGTAATGCTACATAACGTTATACGTTACAACGTAACAGTATATAACGTTATACGTTATATGGTAATGCTACATAATGTTATACGTTATAAGGTAATGCTACATAACGTTATACATTATATGGTTATGCTACAAAACGTTATACATTATATGGTAACAGTATATTACGTTATACGTTATACTACATAACGTTATACGTTATATGGTAACAGTATATAACGTTATACGTTATAACGTAATGCTACATAACGTTATACGTTACATGCTAATGCTACATAACTTTATACGTTATAACGTAACAGTATATAACGTTATACGTTATATGGTAATGCTACATAACGTTATACGTTATAAGGTAATGATACATAACGTTATACATTATATGTTAATGCTACATAACGTTATACATTATATGGTAACAGTATATAACGTTATACGTTATAACGTAATGCTACATAACGTTATACGTTATAAGGTAATAGTAAATAACATTATACATTATATGGTAATGCTAAATAACGTTATACGTTATATGGTAATGCTACATAACGTTATACGTTAAATGGTAATGCTACATAACGTTATACGTTATATTGTAACAGTATATAACTTTATACGTTATAACGTAATGCTACATAACGTTATACGTTATAAGGTAATGCTACATAACGTTATACATTATATGGTAATGGTACATAACGTTATACATTATATGGTAACAGTATATAACGTTATACGTTATAACGTAATGCTACATAACGTTATACGTTATTTGGTAATGCTACATAACGTTATACGTTATAACGTAACAGTATATAACGTTATACGTTATATTTTAATGCTACATAATGTTATAAGTTATATGGTAACAGTATATAACGTTATAC
>JARWAU010000114.1:0-189968 GCA_029958995.1 Bombus sonorus
CCTGACCGGTACGTAGGGACATAGAAGCATTGTCGGCCAAACAGTTATTCCGCGTTATTTCGATAACAAGAGTTACGAATTATGGATATTTTTATAGAAATCGTAATGGTTCGATGAATTGTAACCGAATGCAACGATATCATTTTACTTTTTGATAAAATGACTGCCGCCGGACCGACATGACGGCAAAGATCAAACTTTGTCAATTTCCTGACCGGCACGAGGGGACATAGGAGAATTGTCGGCCAAACAATTTTTCCGCGTTATTTCGAAAGCAAGAGTTACGAATTATGGATATCTTTATAGAAATCGTAATGGTTCGACGAATTGTAATCGAATGCTGGAATATCATTTTACTTTTTGGTAAAATGGCTCCCGCCGGGCCGACATGACCGCAAAGCAGACACTTTGTCAATCTCCCGACCGGAACGTGGGGACATAGAGGTATTGTCGGCCAAACAGTTTTTCCGCGTTATTTCGACAAAAAGAGTTACGAATTCTGGATGTTTTTATAGAAATCGTAATGGTTCGATGAATTGTAACCGAATGCAGCGAAATCATTTTACTTTTTGATAAAATGGCTCCCGCCGGACCGACATGACCGCAAAGCTGAAACTTCGTCAATCTCCTGACCGGTACGTAGGGACATAGAAGCATTGTCGGCCAAACAGTTATTCCGCGTTATTTCGATGACAAGAGTTACGAATTATGGATATCTTTATAGAAATCGTAATGGTTCGACGAATTGTAATCGAATGCAACGATATCATTTTACTTTTTGATAAAATGACTGCCGCCGGACCGACATGACGGCAAAGATCAAACTTTGTCAATTTCCTGACCGGCACGAGGGGACATAGGAGAATTGTCGGCCAAACAATTCTTCCGCGTTATTTCGATAACAAGAGTTACGAATTATGGATATCTTTATAGAAATCGTAATGGTTCGACGAATTGTAATCGAATGCTGGAATATCATTTTACTTTTTGGTAAAATGGCTCCCGCCGGGCCGACATGACCGCAAAGCAGACACTTTGTCAATCTCCCGACCGGTACGTAGGGACATAGAAGCATTGTCGGCCAAACAGTTATCCCGCGTTATTTCGATAACAAGAGTTACGAATTATGGATATTTTTATAGAAATCGTAATGGTTCGATGAATTGTAACCGAATGCAACGATATCATTTTACTTTTTGATAAAATGACTGCCGCCGGACCGACATGACGGCAAAGATCAAACTTTGTCAATTTCCTGACCGGCACGAGGGGACATAGGAGAATTGTCGGCCAAACAATTTTTCCGCGTTATTTCGATAACAAGAGTTACGAATTATGGATATCTTTATAGAAATCGTAATGGTTCGACGAATTGTAATCGAATGCTGGAATATCATTTTACTTTTTGGTAAAATGGCTCTCGCCGGGCCGACATGACCGCAAAGCAGACACTTTGTCAATCTCCCGACCGGCACGTGGGGACATATAGGTATTGTCGGCCAAACAGTTTTTCCGCGTTATTTCGATAACAAGAGTTACGAATTATGGATATCTTTATAGAAATCGTAATGGTTCGACGAATTGTAATCGAATGCTGGAATATCATTTTACTTTTTGGTAAAATGGCTCCCGCCGGGCCGACATGACCGCAAAGCAGACACTTTGTCAATCTCCCGACCAGAACGTGGGGACATAGAGGTATTGTCGGCCAAACAGTTTTTCCGCGTTATTTCGACAAAAAGAGTTACGAATTATGGATGTTTTTATAGAAATCGTAATGGTTCGATGAATTGTAACCGAATGCAGCGAAATCATTTTACTTTTTGATAAAACGGCTCCCGCCGGACCGACATGACCGCAAAGCTGAAACTTCGTCAATCTCCTGACCGGTACGTAGGGACATAGAAGCATTGTCGGCCAAACCGTTATTCCGCGTTATTTCGATAACAAGAGTTACGAATTATGGATATTTTTATAGAAATCGTAATGGTTCGATGAATTGTAACCGAATGCAACGATATCATTTTACTTTTTGATAAAATGAGTGCCGCCGGACCGACATGACGGCAAAGATCAAACTTTGTCAATTTCCTGACCGGCACGAGGGGACGTAGGAGAATTGTCGGCCAAACAATTTTTCCGCGTTATTTCGATTGCAAGAGTTACGAATTATGGATATCTTTATAGAAATCGTAATGGTTCGACGAATTGTAATCGAATGCTGGAATATCATTTTACTTTTTGGTAAAATGGCTCCCGCCGGGCCGACATGACCGCAAAGCAGACACTTTGTCAATCTCCCGACCGGAACGTGGGGACATAGAGGTATTGTCGGCCAAACAGTTTTTCCGCGTTATTTCGACAAAAAGAGTTACGAATTATGGATGTTTTTATAGAAATCGTAATGGTTCGATGAATTGTAACCGAATGCAGCGAAATCATTTTACTTTTTGATAAAATGGCTCCCGCCGGACCGACATGACCGCAAAGCTGAAACTTCGTCAATCTCCTGACCGGTACGTAGGGACATAGAAGCATTGTCGGCCAAACAGTTATTCCGCGTTATTTCGATAACAAGAGTTACGAATTATGGATATCTTTATAGAAATCGTAATGGTTCGACGAATTGTAATCGAATGCAACGATATCATTTTACTTTTTGATAAAATGTCTGCCGCCGGACCGACATGACGGCAAAGATCAAACTTTGTCAATTTCCTGACCGGCACGAGGGGACATAGGGGAATTGTCGGCCAAACAATTCTTCCGCGTTATTTCGATAACAAGAGTTACGAATTATGGATATCTTTATAGAAATCGTAATGGTTCGACGAATTGTAATCGAATGCTGGAATATCATTTTACTTTTTGGTAAAATGGCTCCTGCCGGGCCGACATGACCGCAAAGCAGACACTTTGTCAATCTCCCGACCGGCACGTGGGGACATAGAGGTATTGTCGGCCAAACAGTTTTTCCGCGTTATTTCGATAACAAGAGTTACGAATTATGGATATCTTTATAGAAATCGTACTGGTTCGACGAATTGTAATCGAATGCTGGAATATCATTTTACTTTTTGGTAAAATGGCTCCCGCCGGGCCGACATGACCGCAAAGCAGACACTTTGTCAATCTCCCGACCGGAACGTGGGGACATAGAGGTATTGTCGGCCAAACAGTTTTTCCGCGTTATTTCGATAACAAGAGTTACGAATTATGGATATTTTTATAGAAATCGTAATGGTTCGATGAATTGTAACCGAATGCAGCGAAATCATTTTACTTTTTGATAAAATGGCTCCCGCCGGGCCGACATGTCCGCAAAGCAGACACTTTGTCAATCTCCCGACCGGTACGTGGGGACATAGAGGTATTGTCGGCCAAACAGTTTTTCCGCGTTATTTCGACAAAAAGAGTTACGAATTATGGATGTTTTTATAGAAATCGTAATGGTTCGATGAATTGTAACCGAATGCAACGATACCATTTTACTTTTTGATAAAATGGCTGCCGCCGGACCGACATGACGGCAAAGATCAAACTTTGTCAATTTCCTGACCGGCACGAGGGGACATAGGAGAATTGTCGGCCAAACAATTTTTCCGCGTTATTTCGATAACAAGAGTTACGAATTATGGATATCTTTATAGAAATCGTAATGGTTCGACGAATTGTAATCGAATGCTGAAATATCATTTTACTTTTTGGTAAAATGGCTCCCGCCGGCCCGACATGACCGCAAAGCAGACACTTTGTCAATCTCCCGACCGGCACGTGGGGACATAGAGGTATTGTCGGCCAAACAGTTTTTCCGCGTTATTTCGACAAAAAGAGTTACGAATTATGGATGTTTTTATAGAAATCGTAATGGTTCGATGAATTGTAACCGAATGCAGCGAAATCATTTTACTTTTTGATAAAATGGCTCCCGCCGGACCGACATGACCGCAAAGCTGAAACTTCGTCAATCTCCTGACCGGTACGTAGGGACATAGAAGCATTGTCGGCCAAACAGTTATTCCGCGTTATTTCGATAACAAGAGTTACGAATTATGGATATTTTTATAGAAATCGTAATGGTTCGATGAATTGTAACCGAATGCAACGATATCATTTTACTTTTTGATAAAATGACTGCCGCCGGACCGACATGACGGCAAAGATCAAACTTTGTCAATTTCCTGACCGGCACGAGGGGACATAGGAGAATTGTCGGCCAAACAATTTTTCCGCGTTATTTCGAAAGCAAGAGTTACGAATTATGGATATCTTTATAGAAATCGTAATGGTTCGACGAATTGTAATCGAATGCTGGAATATCATTTTACTTTTTGGTAAAATGGCTCCCGCCGGGCCGACATGACCGCAAAGCAGACACTTTGTCAATCTCCCGACCGGAACGTGGGGACATAGAGGTATTGTCGGCCAAACAGTTTTTCCGCGTTATTTCGACAAAAAGAGTTACGAATTATGGATGTTTTTATAGAAATCGTAATGGTTCGATGAATTGTAACCGAATGCAGCGAAATCATTTTACTTTTTGATAAAATGGCTCCCGCCGGACCGACATGACCGCAAAGCTGAAACTTCGTCAATCTCCTGACCGGTACGTAGGGACATAGAAGCATTGTCGGCCAAACAGTTATTCCGCGTTATTTCGATGACAAGAGTTACGAATTATGGATATCTTTATAGAAATCGTAATGGTTCGACGAATTGTAATCGAATGCAACGATATCATTTTACTTTTTGATAAAATGACTGCCGCCGGACCGACATGACGGCAAAGATCAAACTTTGTCAATTTCCTGACCGGCACGAGGGGACATAGGAGAATTGTCGGCCAAACAATTCTTCCGCGTTATTTCGATAACAAGAGTTACGAATTATGGATATCTTTATAGAAATCGTAATGGTTCGACGAATTGTAATCGAATGCTGGAATATCATTTTACTTTTTGGTAAAATGGCTCCTGCCGGGCCGACATGACCGCAAAGCAGACACTTTGTCAATCTCCCGACCGGCACGTGGGGACATAGAGGTATTGTCGGCCAAACAGTTTTTCCGCGTTATTGCGATAACAAGAGTTACGAATTATGGATATCTTTATAGAAATCGTACTGGTTCGACGAATTGTAATCGAATGCTGGAATATCATTTTACTTTTTGGTAAAATGGCTCCCGCCGGGCCGACATGACCGCAAAGCAGACACTTTGTCAATCTCCCGACCGGTACGTAGGGACATAGAAGCATTGTCGGCCAAACAGTTATCCCGCGTTATTTCGATAACAAGAGTTACGAATTATGGATATTTTTATAGAAATCGTAATGGTTCGATGAATTGTAACCGAATGCAACGATATCATTTTACTTTTTGATAAAATGACTGCCGCCGGACCGACATGACGGCAAAGATCAAACTTTGTCAATTTCCTGACCGGCACGAGGGGACATAGGAGAATTGTCGGCCAAACAATTTTTCCGCGTTATTTCGATAACAAGAGTTACGAATTATGGATATCTTTATAGAAATCGTAATGGTTCGACGAATTGTAATCGAATGCTGGAATATCATTTTACTTTTTGGTAAAATGGCTCTCGCCGGGCCGACATGACCGCAAAGCAGACACTTTGTCAATCTCCCGACCGGCACGTGGGGACATATAGGTATTGTCGGCCAAAAAGTTTTTCCGCGTTATTTCGATAACAAGAGTTACGAATTATGGATATCTTTATAGAAATCGTAATGGTTCGACGAATTGTAATCGAATGCTGGAATATCATTTTACTTTTTGGTAAAATGGCTCCCGCCGGGCCGACATGACCGCAAAGCAGACACTTTGTCAATCTCCCGACCAGAACGTGGGGACATAGAGGTATTGTCGGCCAAACAGTTTTTCCGCGTTATTTCGACAAAAAGAGTTACGAATTATGGATGTTTTTATAGAAATCGTAATGGTTCGATGAATTGTAACCGAATGCAGCGAAATCATTTTACTTTTTGATAAAACGGCTCCCGCCGGACCGACATGACCGCAAAGCTGAAACTTCGTCAATCTCCTGACCGGTACGTAGGGACATAGAAGCATTGTCGGCCAAACCGTTATTCCGCGTTATTTCGATAACAAGAGTTACGAATTATGGATATTTTTATAGAAATCGTAATGGTTCGATGAATTGTAACCGAATGCAACGATATCATTTTACTTTTTGATAAAATGACTGCCGCCGGACCGACATGACGGCAAAGATCAAACTTTGTCAATTTCCTGACCGGCACGAGGGGACATAGGAGAATTGTCGGCCAAACAATTTTTCCGCGTTATTTCGATAGCAAGAGTTACGAATTATGGATATCTTTATAGAAATCGTAATGGTTCGACGAATTGTAATCGAATGCTGGAATATCATTTTACTTTTTGGTAAAATGGCTCTCGCCGGGCCGACATGACCGCAAAGCAGACACTTTGTCAATCTCCCGACCGGCACGTGGGGACATAGAGGTATTGTCGGCCAAACAGTTTTTCCGCGTTATTTCGATAACAAGAGTTACGAATTATGGATGTTTTTATAGAAATCGTAATGGTTCGATGAATTGTAACCAAATGCAACGATATCATTTTACTTTTTGATAAAATGGCTCCCGCCGGACCGACATGACCGCAAAGCAGACACTTTGTCAATCTCCCGACCAGAACGTGGGGACATAGAGGTATTGTCGGCCAAACAGTTTTTCCGCGTTATTTCGACAAAAAGAGTTACGAATTATGGATGTTTTTATAGAAATCGTAATGGTTCGATGAATTGTAACCGAATGCAGCGAAATCATTTTACTTTTTGATAAAACGGCTCCCGCCGGACCGACATGACCGCAAAGCTGAAACTTCGTCAATCTCCTGACCGGTACGTAGGGACATAGAAGCATTGTCGGCCAAACCGTTATTCCGCGTTATTTCGATAACAAGAGTTACGAATTATGGATATTTTTATAGAAATCGTAATGGTTCGATGAATTGTAACCGAATGCAACGATATCATTTTACTTTTTGATAAAATGACTGCCGCCGGACCGACATGACGGCAAAGATCAAACTTTGTCAATTTCCTGACCGGCACGAGGGGACATAGGAGAATTGTCGGCCAAACAATTTTTCCGCGTTATTTCGATAGCAAGAGTTACGAATTATGGATATCTTTATAGAAATCGTAATGGTTCGACGAATTGTAATCGAATGCTGGAATATCATTTTACTTTTTGGTAAAATGGCTCTCGCCGGGCCGACATGACCGCAAAGCAGACACTTTGTCAATCTCCCGACCGGCACGTGGGGACATAGAGGTATTGTCGGCCAAACAGTTTTTCCGCGTTATTTCGATAACAAGAGTTACGAATTATGGATGTTTTTATAGAAATCGTAATGGTTCGATGAATTGTAACCAAATGCAACGATATCATTTTACTTTTTGATAAAATGGCTCCCGCCGGACCGACATGACCGCAAAGCTGAAACTTTGTCAATCTCCTGACCGGTACGTAGGGACATAGAAGCATTGTCGGCCAAACAGTTATTCCGCGTTATTTCGATAACAAGAGTTACGAATTATGGATATTTTTATAGAAATCGTAATGGTTCGATGAATTGTAACCGAATGCAACGATACCATTTTACTTTTTGATAAAATGGCTGCCGCCGGACCGACATGACGGCAAAGATCAAACTTTGTCAATTTCCTGACCTGCACGAGGGGACATAGGAGAATTGTCGGCCAAACAATTTTTCCGCGTTATTTCGATAACAAGAGTTACGAATTATGGAGATCTTTATAGAAATCGTAATGGTTCGACGAATTGTAATCGAATGCTGGAATATCATTTTACTTTTTGGTAAAATGGCTCCCGCCGGGCCGACATGACCGCAAAGCAGACACTTTGTCAATCTCCCGACCGGCACGTGGGGACATATAGGTATTGTCGGCCAAACAGTTTTTCCGCGTTATTTCGATAACAAGAGTTACGAATTATGGATATCTTTATAGAAATCGTAATGGTTCGACGAATTGTAATCGAATGCTGGAATATCATTTTACTTTTTGGTAAAATGGCTCCCGCCGGGCCGACATGACCGCAAAGCAGACACTTTGTCAATTTCCTGACCGGCACGAGGGGACATAGGAGAATTGTCGGCCAAACAATTTTTCCGCGTTATTTCGATAACAAGAGTTACGAATTATGGATATCTTTATAGAAATCGTAATGGTTCGACGAATTGTAATCGAATGCTGGAATATCATTTTACTTTTTGGTAAAATGGCTCTCGCCGGGCCGATATGACCGCAAAGCAGACACTTTGTCAATCTCCCGACCGGCACGTGGGGACATAGAGGTATTGTCGGCCAAACAGTTTTTCCGCGTTATTTCGACAAATAGAGTTACGAATTATGGATGTTTTTATAGAAATCGTAATGGTTCGATGAATCGTAACCGAATGCAGCGAAATCATTTTACTTTTTGATAAAATGGCTCCCGCCGGACCGACGATGACCGCAAAGATGAAACTTCGTCAATCTCCTGACCGGTACGTAGGGACATAGAAGCATTGTCGGTCAAACAGTTATTCTGCGTTATTTCGATAACAAGAGTTACGAATTATGGATGTTTTTATAGAAATCGTAATGGTTCGACGAATTGTAATCGAATGCTGGAATATCATTTTACTTTTTGGTAAAATGGCTCTCGCCGGGCCGACATGACCGCAAAGCAGACACTTTGTCAATCTCCCGACCGGCACGTGGGGACATAGAGGTATTGTCGGCCAAACAGTTTTTCCGCGTTATTTCGACAAATAGAGTTACGAATTATGGATGTTTTTATAGAAATCGTAATGGTTCGATGAATCGTAACCGAATGCAGCGAAATCATTTTACTTTTTGATAAAATGGCTCCCGCCGGACCGACGATGACCGCAAAGATGAAACTTCGTCAATCTCCTGACCGGTACGTAGGGACATAGAAGCATTGTCGGTCAAACAGTTATTCTGCGTTATTTCGATAACAAGAGTTACGAATTATGGATGTTTTTATAGAAATAGTAATGGTTCGATGAATTGTAACCGAATGCAGCGAAATCATTTTACTTTTTGATAAAATGGCTCCCGCCGGACCGACGATGACCGCAAAGCAGACACTTTGTCAATCTCCTGACCGGTACGTAGGGACATATAGGTATTGTCGGCCAAACAGTTTTTCCGCAATATTTCGATAACAAGAGTTACGAATTATGGATATCTTTATAGAAATCGTAATGGTTCGACGAATTGTAATCGAATGCTGGAATATCATTTTACTTTTTGGTAAAATGGTTCCCGCCGGGCCGACATGACCGCAAAGCAGACACTTTGTCAATCTCCCGACCGGCACGTGGGGACATAGAGGTATTGTCGGCCAAACAGTTTTTCCGCGTTATTTCGATAACAAGAGTTACGAATTATGGATATCTTTATAGAAATCGTAATGGTTCGACGAATTGTAATCGAATGCTGGAATATCATTTTACTTTTTGGTAAAATGGCTCCCGCCGGGCCGACATGACCGCAAGGCAGACACTTTGTCAATCTCCCGACCGGAACGTGGGGACATAGAGGTATTGTCGGCCAAACAGTTTTTCCGCGTTATTTCGATAACAAGAGTTACGAATTATGGATATCTTTATAGAAATCGTAATGGTTCGACGAATTGTAATCGAATGCTGGAATATCATTTTACTTTTTGGTAAAATGGCTCCCGCCGGGCCGACATGACCGCAAGGCAGACACTTTGTCAATCTCCCGACCGGAACGTGGGGACATAGAGGTATTGTCGGCCAAACAGTTTTTCCGCGTTATTTCGACAAAAAGAGTTACGAATTATGGATGTTTTTATAGAAATCGTAATGGTTCGATGAATTGTAACCGAATGCAGCGAAATCATTTTACTTTTTGATAAAATGGCTCCCGCCGGACCGACATGACCGCAAAGCTGAAACTTCGTCAATCTCCCGACCGGAACGTGGGGACCTAAGGTATTGTCGGCCAAACAGTTTTTCCGCGTTATTTCGACAAACAGAGTTACGAATTATGGATGTTTTTATAGAAATCGTAATGGTTCGATGAATTGTAACCGAATGCAGCGAAATCATTTTACTTTTTGATAAAATGGCTCCTGCCGGACCGACATGACCGCAAAGATCAAACTTTGTCAATTTCCTGACCGGCACGAGGGGACATAGGAGAATTGTCGGCCAAACAATTTTTCCGCGTTATTTCGATAACAAGAGTTACGAATTATGGATATTTTTATAGAAATCGTAATGGTTCGATGAATTGTCACCGAATGCAACGATATCATTTTACTTTTTGATAAAATGACTGCCGCCGGACCGACATGACGGCAAAGATCAAACTTTGTCAATTTCCTGACCGGCACGAGGGGACATAGGAGAATTGTCGGCCAAACAATTTTTCCGCGTTATTTCGATAACAAGAGTTACGAATTATGGATATCTTTATAGAAATCGTAATGGTTCGACGAATTGTAATCGAATGCTGGAATATCATTTTACTTTTTGGTAAAATGGCTCCCGCCGGGCCGACATGCCCGCAAAGCAGACACTTTGTCAATCTCCCGACCGGTACGTAGGGACATAGAAGCATTGTCGGCCAAACAGTTATCCCGCGTTATTTCGATAACAAGAGTTACGAATTATGGATATTTTTCTAGAAATCGTAATGGTTCGATGAATTGTAACCGAATGCAACGATATCATTTTACTTTTTGATAAAATGACTGCCGCCGGACCGACATGACGGCAAAGATCAAACTTTGTCAATTTCCTGACCGGCACGAGGGGACATAGGAGAATTGTCGGCCAAACAATTTTTCCGCGTTATTTCGATAACAAGAGTTACGAATTATGGATATCTTTATAGAAATCGTAATGGTTCGACGAATTGTAATCGAATGCTGGAATATCATTTTACTTTTTGGTAAAATGGCTCCCGCCGGGCCGACATGACCGCAAAGCAGACACTTTCTCAATCTCCCGACCGGAACGTGGGGACATAGAGATATTGTCGGCCAAACAGTTTTTCCGCGTTATTTCGACAAAAAGAGTTACGAATTATGGATGTTTTTATAGAAATCGTAATGGTTCGATGAATTGTAACCGAATGCAGCGAAATCATTTTACTTTTTGATAAAATGGCTCCCGCCGGACCGACATGACCGCAAAGCTGAAACTTCGTCAATCTCCTGACCGGTACGTAGGGACATAGAAGCATTGTCGGCCAAACAGTTATTCCGCGTTATTTCGATAACAAGAGTTACGAATTATGGATATCTTTATAGAAATCGTAATGGTTCGACGAATTGTAATCGAATGCTGGAATATCATTTTACTTTTTGGTAAAATGGCTCCCGCCGGGCCGACATGACCGCAAAGCAGACACTTTGTCAATCTCCCGACCGGAACGTGGGGACATAGAGGTATTGTCGGCCAAACAGTTATTCCGCGTTATTTCGATAACAAGAGTTACGAATTATGGATATCTTTATAGAAATCGTAATGGTTCGACGAATTGTAATCGAATGCTGGAATATCATTATACTTTTTGGTAAAATGGCTCCCGCCGGGCCGACATGACCGCAAAGCAGACACTTTGTCAATCTCCCGACCGGAACGTGGGGACATAGAGGTATTGTCGGCCAAATAGTTTTTCCGCGTTATTTCGACAAAAAGAGTTACGAATTATGGATGTTTTTATAGAAATCGTAATGGTTCGACGAATTGTAATCGAATGCTGGAATATCATTTTACTTTTTGGTAAAATGGCTCCCGCCGGGCCGACATGACCGCAAAGCAGACACTTTGTCAATCTCCCGACCGGAACGTGGGGACATAGAGGTATTGTCGGCCAAACAGTTTTTCCGCGTTATTTCGACAAAAAGAGTTACGAATTATGGATGTTTTTATAGAAATCGTAATGGTTCGATGAATTGTAACCGAATGCAACGATACCATTTTACTTTTTGATAAAATGGCTGCCGCCGGACCGACATGACGGCAAAGATCAAACTTTGTCAATTTCCTGACCGGCACGAGGGGACATAGGAGAATTGTCGGCCAAACAATTTTTCCGCGTTATTTCGATAACAAGAGTTACGAATTATGGATATCATTATAGAAATCGTAATGGTTCGACGAATTGTAATCGAATGCTGGAATATCATTTTACTTTTTGGTAAAATGGCTCCCGCCGGCCCGACATGACCGCAAAGCAGACACTTTGTCAATCTCCCGACCGGCACGTGGGGACATAGAGGTATTGTCGGCCAAACAGTTTTTCCGCGTTATTTCGACAAAAAGAGTTACGAATTATGGATGTTTTTATAGAAATCGTAATGGTTCGATGAATTGTAACCGAATGCAGCGAAATCATTTTACTTTTTGATAAAATGGCTCCCGCCGGACCGACATGACCGCAAAGCTGAAACTTCGTCAATCTCCTGACCGGTACGTAGGGACATAGAAGCATTGTCGGCCAAACAGTTATTCCGCGTTATTTCGATAACAAGAGTTACGAATTATGGATATTTTTATAGAAATCGTAATGGTTCGATGAATTGTAACCGAATGCAACGATATCATTTTACTTTTTGATAAAATGACTGCCGCCGGACCGACATGACGGCAAAGATCAAACTTTGTCAATTTCCTGACCGGCACGAGGGGACATAGGAGAATTGTCGGCCAAACAATTTTTCCGCGTTATTTCGATAGCAAGAGTTACGAATTATGGATATTTTTATAGAAATCGTAATGGTTCGATGAATTGTCACCGAATGCAACGATATCATTTTACTTTTTGATAAAATGACTGCCGCCGGACCGACATGACGGCAAAGATCAAACTTTGTCAATTTCCTGACCGGCACGAGGGGACATAGGAGAATTGTCGGCCAAACAATTTTTCCGCGTTATTTCGATAACAAGAGTTACGAATTATGGATATCTTTATAGAAATCGTAATGGTTCGACGAATTGTAATCGAATGCTGGAATATCATTTTACTTTTTGGTAAAATGGCTCCCGCCGGGCCGACATGCCCGCAAAGCAGACACTTTGTCAATCTCCCGACCGGTACGTAGGGACATAGAAGCATTGTCGGCCAAACAGTTATCCCGCGTTATTTCGATAACAAGAGTTACGAATTATGGATATTTTTCTAGAAATCGTAATGGTTCGATGAATTGTAACCGAATGCAACGATATCATTTTACTTTTTGATAAAATGACTGCCGCCGGACCGACATGACGGCAAAGATCAAACTTTGTCAATTTCCTGACCGGCACGAGGGGACATAGGAGAATTGTCGGCCAAACAATTTTTCCGCGTTATTTCGATAACAAGAGTTACGAATTATGGATATCTTTATAGAAATCGTAATGGTTCGACGAATTGTAATCGAATGCTGGAATATCATTTTACTTTTTGGTAAAATGGCTCCCGCCGGGCCGACATGACCGCAAAGCAGACACTTTCTCAATCTCCCGACCGGAACGTGGGGACATAGAGATATTGTCGGCCAAACAGTTTTTCCGCGTTATTTCGACAAAAAGAGTTACGAATTATGGATGTTTTTATAGAAATCGTAATGGTTCGATGAATTGTAACCGAATGCAGCGAAATCATTTTACTTTTTGATAAAATGGCTCCCGCCGGACCGACATGACCGCAAAGCTGAAACTTCGTCAATCTCCTGACCGGTACGTAGGGACATAGAAGCATTGTCGGCCAAACAGTTATTCCGCGTTATTTCGATAACAAGAGTTACGAATTATGGATATCTTTATAGAAATCGTAATGGTTCGACGAATTGTAATCGAATGCTGGAATATCATTTTACTTTTTGGTAAAATGGCTCCCGCCGGGCCGACATGACCGCAAAGCAGACACTTTGTCAATCTCCCGACCGGAACGTGGGGACATAGAGGTATTGTCGGCCAAACAGTTATTCCGCGTTATTTCGATAACAAGAGTTACGAATTATGGATATCTTTATAGAAATCGTAATGGTTCGACGAATTGTAATCGAATGCTGGAATATCATTATACTTTTTGGTAAAATGGCTCCCGCCGGGCCGACATGACCGCAAAGCAGACACTTTGTCAATCTCCCGACCGGAACGTGGGGACATAGAGGTATTGTCGGCCAAATAGTTTTTCCGCGTTATTTCGACAAAAAGAGTTACGAATTATGGATGTTTTTATAGAAATCGTAATGGTTCGACGAATTGTAATCGAATGCTGGAATATCATTTTACTTTTTGGTAAAATGGCTCCCGCCGGGCCGACATGACCGCAAAGCAGACACTTTGTCAATCTCCCGACCGGAACGTGGGGACATAGAGGTATTGTCGGCCAAACAGTTTTTCCGCGTTATTTCGACAAAAAGAGTTACGAATTATGGATGTTTTTATAGAAATCGTAATGGTTCGATGAATTGTAACCGAATGCAACGATACCATTTTACTTTTTGATAAAATGGCTGCCGCCGGACCGACATGACGGCAAAGATCAAACTTTGTCAATTTCCTGACCGGCACGAGGGGACATAGGAGAATTGTCGGCCAAACAATTTTTCCGCGTTATTTCGATAACAAGAGTTACGAATTATGGATATCTTTATAGAAATCGTAATGGTTCGACGAATTGTGATCGAATGCTGGAATATCATTTTACTTTTTGGTAAAATGGCTCCCGCCGGCCCGACATGACCGCAAAGCAGACACTTTGTCAATCTCCCGACCGGCACGTGGGGACATATAGGTATTGTCGGCCAAACAGTTTTTCCGCGTTATTTCGATAACAAGAGTTACGAATTATGGATATCTTTATAGAAATCGTAATGGTTCGACGAATTGTAATCGAATGCTGGAATATCATTTTACTTCTTGGTAAAATGGCTCCCGCCGGGCCGACATGACCGCAAAGCAGACACTTTGTCAATCTCCCGACCAGAACGTGGGGACATAGAGGTATTGTCGGCCAAACAGTTTTTCCGCGTTATTTCGACAAAAAGAGTTACGAATTATGGATGTTTTTATAGAAATCGTAATGGTTCGATGAATTGTAACCGAATGCAGCGAAATCATTTTACTTTTTGATAAAATGGCTCCCGCCGGACCGACATGACCGCAAAGCTGAAACTTCGTCAATCTCCTGACCGGTACGTAGGGACATAGAAGCATTGTCGGCCAAACAGTTATTCCGCGTTATTTCGATAACAAGAGTTACGAATTATGGATATTTTTATAGAAATCGTAATGGTTCGATGAATTGTAACCGAATGCAACGATGTCATTTTACTTTTTGATAAAATGACTGCCGCCGGACCGACATGACGGCAAAGATCAAACTTTGTCAATTTCCTGACCGGCACGAGGGGACATAGGAGAATTGTCGGCCAAACAATTTTTCCGCGTTATTTCGATAGCAAGAGTTACGAATTATGGATATCTTTATAGAAATCGTAATGGTTCGACGAATTGTAATCGAATGCTGGAATATCATTTTACTTTTTGGTAAAATGGCTCCCGCCGGGCCGACATGACCGCAAAGCAGACACTTTGTCAATCTCCCGACCGGAACGTGGGGACATAGAGGTATTGTCGGCCAAACAGTTTTTCCGCGTTATTTCGACAAAAAGAGTTACGAATTATGGATGTTTTTATAGAAATCGTAATGGTTCGATGAAGTGTAACCGAATGCAGCGAAATCATTTTACTTTTTGATAAAATGGCTCCCGCCGGACCGACATGACCGCAAAGCAGACACTTTGTCAATCTCCCGACCGGCACGTGGGGACATAGAGGTATTGTCGGCCAAACAATTTTTCCGCGTTATTTCGATAACAAGAGTTACGAATTATGGATATTTTTATAGAAATCGTAATGGTTCGACGAATTGTAATCGAATGCAGGAATATCATTTTACTTTTTGGTAAAATGGCTCCCGCCGGACCGACATGACCGCAAAGCAGACACTGTGTCAATCTCCCGATCGGCACGTGGGGACATAGAGGTATTGTCGGCCAAACAGCTTTTCCGCGTTGTTTCGACAAAAAGAGTTACGAATTATGGATGTTTTTATAGAAATCGTAATGGTTCGATGAATTGTATCCGAATGCAGCGATATCATTTTACTTTTTGATAAAATGGCTCCCGCCGGACCGACATGACGGCAAAGATCAAACTTTGTCAATCTCCCGACCGGCACGTGGGGACATAGAGGTATTGTCGGCCAAACAGTTTTTGCGCGTTATTTCGACAAAAAGAGTTACGAATTATGGATGTTTTTATAGAAATCGTAATGGTTCGATGAATTGTAACCGAATGCAGCGATATCATTTTACTTTTTGATAAAATGGCTGCCGCCGGACCGACATGACGGCAAAGTTCAAACTTTGTCAATTTCCCGACCGGCACGAGGGGACATAGGAGAATTGTCGGCCAAACAATTTTTCCGCGTTGTTTCGATAACAAGAGTTACGAATTATGGATATTTTTATAGAAATCGTAATGGTTCGACGAATTGTAATCGAATGCAGCGATATCATTTTACTTTTTGGTAAAATGGCTCCCGCCGGACCGACATGACCGCAAAGCAGACACTTTGTCAATCTCCCGACCGGCACGTGGGGACATAGAGGTATTGTCGGCCAAACAATTTTTCCGCGTTATTTCGATAACAAGAGTTACGAATTATGGATATTTTTATAGAAATCGTAATGGTTCGACGAATTGTAATCGAATGCAGGAATATCATTTTACTTTTTGGTAAAATGGCTCCCGCCGGACCGACATGACCGCAAAGCAGACACTTTGTCAATCTCCCGATCGGCACGTGGGGACATAGAGGTATTGTCGGCCAAACAGCTTTTCCGCGTTGTTTCGACAAAAAGAGTTACGAATTATGGATGTTTTTATAGAAATCGTAATGGTTCGATGAATTGTATCCGAATGCAGCGATATCATTTTACTTTTTGATAAAATGGCTCCCGCCGGACCGACATGACGGCAAAGATCAAACTTTGTCAATCTCCCGACCGGCACGTGGGGACATAGAGGTATTGTCGGCCAAACAGTTTTTGCACGTTATTTCGACAAAAAGAGTTACGAATTATGGATGTTTTTATAGAAATCGTAATGGTTCGATGAATTGTATCCGAATGCAGCGATATCATTTTACTTTTTGATAAAATGGCTCCCGCCGGACCGACATGACGGCAAAGATCAAACTTTGTCAATCTCCCGACCGGCACGTGGGGACATAGAGGTATTGTCGGCCAAACAGTTTTTCCGCGTTATTTCGACAAAAAGAGTTACGAACTATGGATGTTTTTATAGAAATCGTAATGGTTCGACGAATTGTAATCGAATGCAGGAATATCATTTTACTTTTTGGTAAAATGGCTCCCGCCGGACCGACATGACCGCAAAGCAGACACTTTGTCAATCTCCCGACCGGCACGTGGGGACATAGAGGTATTGTCGGCCAAACAGCTTTTCCGCGTTGTTTCGACAAAAAGAGTTACGAATTATGGATGTTTTTATAGAAATCGTAATGGTTCGATGAATTGTATCCGAATGCAGCGATATCATTTTACTTTTTGATAAAATGGCTCCCGCCGGACCGACATGACGGCAAAGATCAAACTTTGTCAATCTCCCGACCGGCACGTGGGGACATAGAGGTATTGTCGGCCAAACTGTTTTTGCGCGTTATTTCGACAAAAAGAGTTACGAATTATGGATGTTTTTATAGAAATCGTAATGGTTCGATGAATTGTAACCGAATGCAGCGATATCATTTTACTTTTTGATAAAATGGCTGCCGGCGGACCGACATGACGGCAAAGTTCAAACTTTGTCAATCTCCCGACCGGCACGTGGGGACATAGAGGTATTGTCGGCCAAACAGTTTTTCCGCGTTGTTTCGACAAACAGAGTTACGAATTGTGGATGTTTTTATAGAAATCGTAATGGTTCGATGAATTGTAACCGAATGCAGCGAAATCATTTTACTGTTTGATAAAGTGGCTGCCGCCGGACCGACATGATGGCAAAGTTCAAACTTTGTCAATTTCCCGACCGGTACGAGGGGACATAGGAGAATTGTCGGCCAAACAATTTTTCCGCGTTGTTTCGATAACAAGAGTTACGAATTATGGATATTTTTATAGAAATCGTAATGGTTCGACGAATTGTAATCGAATGCAGCGATATCATTTTACTTTTTGGTAAAATGGCTCCCGCCGGGCCGACATGACCGCAAAGCAGACACTTTGTCAATCTCCCGACCGGCACGTGGGGACATAGAGGTATTGTCGGCCAAACAATTTTTCCGCGTTATTTCGATAACAAGAGTTACGAATTATGGATATTTTTATAGAAATCGTAATGGTTCGACGAATTGTAATCGAATGCAGGAATATCATTTTACTTTTTGGTAAAATGGCTCCCGTCGGACCGACATGACCGCAAAGCAGACACTTTGTCAATCTCCCGACCGGCACGTGGGGACATAGAGGTATTGTCGGCCAAACAGCTTTTCCGCGTTGTTTCGACAAAAAGAGTTACGAATTATGGATGTTTTTATAGAAATCGTAATGGTTCGATGAATTGTATCCGAATGCAGCGATATCATTTTACTTTTTGATAAAATGGCTCCCGCCGGACAGACATGACCGCAAAGCAGACACTTTGTCAATCTCCCGACCGGCACGTGGGGACATAGAGGTATTGTCGGCCAAACAGTTTTTCCGCGTTGTTTCGACAAAAAGAGTTACGAATTATGGATGTTTTTATAGAAATCGTAATGGTTCGATGAATTGTAACCGAATGCAGCGATATCATTTTACTTTTTGATAAAATGGCTCCCGCCGGACCGACATGACGGCAAAGATCAAACTTTGTCAATCTCCCGACCGGCACGTGGGGACATAGAGGTATTGTCGGCCAAACAGTTTTTGCGCGTTATTTCGACAAAAAGAGTTACGAATTATGGATGTTTTTATAGAAATCGTAATGGTTCGATGAATTGTAACCGAATGCAGCGATATCATTTTACTTTTTGATAAAATGGCTCCCGCCGGACCGACATGACGGCGAAGATCAAACTTTGTCAATCTCCCGACCGGCACGAGGGGACATAGAGGTATTGTCGGCCAAACAGTTTTTCCGCGTTATTTCGACAAAAAGAGTTACGAATTATGGATGTTTTTATAGAAATCGTAATGGTTCGATGAATTGTAATCGAATGCAGCGATATCATTTTACTTTTTGGTAAAATGGCTCCCGCCGGACCGACATTACCGCAAAGCAGACACTTTGTCAATCTTCCGACCGGCACGTGGGGACATAGAGGTATTGTCGGCCAAACAGCTTTTCCGCGTTGTTTCGACAAAAAGAGTTACGAATTATGGATGTTTTTATAGAAATCGTAATGGTTCGATGAATTGTATCCGAATGCAGCGATATCATTTTACTTTTTGATAAAATGGCTCCCGCCGGACCGACATGACGGCAAAGATCAAACTTTGTCAATCTCCCGACCGGCACGTGGGGACATAGAGGTATTGTCGGCCAAACAGTTTTTCCGCGTTATTTCGACAAAAAGAGTTACGAACTATGGATGTTTTTATAGAAATCGTAATGGTTCGATGAATTGTAACCGAATGCAGCGATATCATTTTACTTTTTGATAAAATGGCTCCCGCCGGACCGACATGACGGCAAAGATCAAACTTTGTCAATCTCCCGACCGGCACGTGGGGACATAGAGGTATTGTCGGCCAAACAGTTTTTCCGCGTTGTTTCGACAAAAAGAGTTACGAATTATGGATGTTTTTATAGAAATCGTAATGGTTCGATGAATTGTAACCGAATGCAGCGATATCATTTTACTTTTTGATAAAATGGCTGCCGCCGGACCGACATGATGGCAAAGTTCAAACTTTGTCAATTTCCCGACCGGCGCGAGGGGACATAGGCGAATTGTCGGCCAAACAATTTTTCCGCGTTGTTTCGATAACAAGAGTTACGAATTATGGATATTTTTATAGAAATCGTAATGGTTCGACGAATTGTAATCGAATGCAGCGATATCATTTTACTTTTTGGTAAAATGGCTCCCGCCGGACCGACATGACGGCGAAGATCAAACTTTGTCAATCTCCCGACCGGCACGAGGGGACATAGAGGTATTGTCGGCCAAACAGTTTTTCCGCGTTATTTCGACAAAAAGAGTTACGAATTATGGATGTTTTTATAGAAATCGTAATGGTTCGATGAATTGTAATCGAATGCAGCGATATCATTTTACTTTTTGGTAAAATGGCTCCCGCCGGACCGACATTACCGCAAAGCAGACACTTTGTCAATCTTCCGACCGGCACGTGGGGACATAGAGGTATTGTCGGCCAAACAGCTTTTCCGCGTTGTTTCGACAAAAAGAGTTACGAATTATGGATGTTTTTATAGAAATCGTAATGGTTCGATGAATTGTATCCGAATGCAGCGATATCATTTTACTTTTTGATAAAATGGCTCCCGCCGGACCGACATGACGGCAAAGATCAAACTTTGTCAATCTCCCGACCGGCACGTGGGGACATAGAGGTATTGTCGGCCAAACAGTTTTTCCGCGTTATTTCGACAAAAAGAGTTACGAACTATGGATGTTTTTATAGAAATCGTAATGGTTCGATGAATTGTAACCGAATGCAGCGATATCATTTTACTTTTTGATAAAATGGCTCCCGCCGGACCGACATGACGGCAAAGATCAAACTTTGTCAATCTCCCGACCGGCACGTGGGGACATAGAGGTATTGTCGGCCAAACAGTTTTTCCGCGTTGTTTCGACAAAAAGAGTTACGAATTATGGATGTTTTTATAGAAATCGTAATGGTTCGATGAATTGTAACCGAATGCAGCGATATCATTTTACTTTTTGATAAAATGGCTGCCGCCGGACCGACATGATGGCAAAGTTCAAACTTTGTCAATTTCCCGACCGGCACGAGGGGACATAGGCGAATTGTCGGCCAAACAATTTTTCCGCGTTGTTTCGATAACAAGAGTTACGAATTATGGATATTTTTATAGAAATCGTAATGGTTCGACGAATTGTAATCGAATGCAGCGATATCATTTTACTTTTTGGTAAAATGGCTCCCGCCGGGCCGACATGACCGCAAAGCAGACACTTTGTCAATCTCCCGACCGGCACGTGGGGACATAGAGGTATTGTCGGCCAAACAATTTTTCCGCGTTATTTCGATAACAAGAGTTACGAATTATGGATATTTTTATAGAAATCGTAATGGTTCGACGAATTGTAATCGAATGCAGGAATATCATTTTACTTTTTGGTAAAATGGCTCCCGCCGGACCGACATGACCGCAAAGCAGACACTTTGTCAATCTCCCGATCGGCACGTGGGGACATAGAGGTATTGTCGGCCAAACAGCTTCTCCGCGTTGTTTCGACAAAAAGAGTTACGAATTATGGATGTTTTTATAGAAATCGTAATGGTTCGATGAATTGTATCCGAATGCAGCGATATCATTTTACTTTTTGATAAAATGGCTCCCGCCGGACCGACATGACGGCAAAGATCAAACTTTGTCAATCTCCCGACCGGCACGTGGGGACATAGAGGTATTGTCGGCCAAACAGTTTTTGCGCGTTATTTCGACAAAAAGAGTTACGAATTATGGATGTTTTTATAGAAATCGTAATGGTTCGATGAATTGTAACCGAATGCAGCGATATCATTTTACTTTTTGATAAAATGGCTGCCGCCGGACCGACATGACGGCAAAGTTCAAACTTTGTCAATTTCCCGACCGGCACGAGGGGACATAGGAGAATTGTCGGCCAAACAATTTTTCCGCGTTGTTTCGATAACACGAGTTACGAATTATGGATATTTTTATAGAAATCGTAATGGTTCGACGAATTGTAATCGAATGCAGCGATATCATTTTACTTTTTGGTAAAATGGCTCCCGCCGGACCGACATGACCGCAAAGCAGACACTTTGTCAATCTCCCGACCGGCACGTGGGGACATAGAGGTATTGTCGGCCAAACAATTTTTCCGCGTTATTTCGATAACAAGAGTTACGAATTATGGATATTTTTATAGAAATCGTAATGGTTCGACGAATTGTAATCGAATGCAGGAATATCATTTTACTTTTTGGTAAAATGGCTCCCGCCGGACCGACATGACCGCAAAGCAGACACTTTGTCAATCTCCCGATCGGCACGTGGGGACATAGAGGTATTGTCGGCCAAACAGCTTTTCCGCGTTGTTTCGACACAAAGAGTTACGAATTATGGATGTTTTTATAGAAATCGTAATGGTTCGATGAATTGTATCCGAATGCAGCGATATCATTTTACTTTTTGATAAAATGGCTCCCGCCGGACCGACATGACGGCAAAGATCAAACTTTGTCAATCTCCCGACCGGCACGTGGGGACATAGAGGTATTGTCGGCCAAACAGTTTTTGCACGTTATTTCGACAAAAAGAGTTACGAATTATGGATGTTTTTATAGAAATCGTAATGGTACGATGAATTGTAACCGAATGCAGCGATATCATTTTACTTTTTGGTAAAATGGCTCCCGCCGGACCGACATGACCGCAAAGCAGACACTTTGTCAATCTCCCGACCGGCACGTGGGGACATAGAGGTATTGTCGGCCAAACAGCTTTTCCGCGTTGTTTCGACAAAAAGAGTTACGAATTATGGATGTTTTTATAGAAATCGTAATGGTTCGATGAATTGTATCCGAATGCAGCGATATCATTTTACTTTTTGATAAAATGGCTCCCGCCGGACCGACATGACGGCAAAGATCAAACTTTGTCAATCTCCCGACCGGCACGTGGGGACATAGAGGTATTGTCGGCCAAACAGTTTTTCCGCGTTATTTCGACAAAAAGAGTTACGAACTATGGATGTTTTTATAGAAATCGTAATGGTTCGACGAATTGTAATCGAATGCAGGAATATCATTTTACTTTTTGGTAAAATGGCTCCCGCCGGACCGACATGACCGCAAAGCAGACACTTTGTCAATCTCCCGACCGGCACGTGGGGACATAGAGGTATTGTCGGCCAAACAGCTTTTCCGCGTTGTTTCGACAAAAAGAGTTACGAATTATGGATGTTTTTATAGAAATCGTAATGGTTCGATGAATTGTATCCGAATGCAGCGATATCATTTTACTTTTTGATAAAATGGCTCCCGCCGGACCGACATGACGGCAAAGATCAAACTTTGTCAATCTCCCGACCGGCACGTGGGGACATAGAGGTATTGTCGGCCAAACTGTTTTTGCGCGTTATTTCGACAAAAAGAGTTACGAATTATGGATGTTTTTATAGAAATCGTAATGGTTCGATGAATTGTAACCGAATGCAGCGATATCATTTTACTTTTTGATAAAATGGCTGCCGGCGGACCGACATGACGGCAAAGTTCAAACTTTGTCAATCTCCCGACCGGCACGTGGGGACATAGAGGTATTGTCGGCCAAACAGTTTTTCCGCGTTGTTTCGACAAACAGAGTTACGAATTATGGATGTTTTTATAGAAATCGTAATGGTTCGATGAATTGTAACCGAATGCAGCGATATCATTTTACTGTTTGATAAAGTGGCTGCCGCCGGACCGACATGATGGCAAAGTTCAAACTTTGTCAATTTCCCGACCGGTACGAGGGGACATAGGAGAATTGTCGGCCAAACAATTTTTCCGCGTTGTTTCGATAACAAGAGTTACGAATTATGGATATTTTTATAGAAATCGTAATGGTTCGACGAATTGTAATCGAATGCAGCGATATCATTTTACTTTTTGGTAAAATGGCTCCCGCCGGGCCGACATGACCGCAAAGCAGACACTTTGTCAATCTCCCGACCGGCACGTGGGGACATAGAGGTATTGTCGGCCAAACAATTTTTCCGCGTTATTTCGATAACAAGAGTTACGAATTATGGATATTTTTATAGAAATCGTAATGGTTCGACGAATTGTAATCGAATGCAGGAATATCATTTTACTTTTTGGTAAAATGGCTCCCGTCGGACCGACATGACCGCAAAGCAGACACTTTGTCAATCTCCCGACCGGCACGTGGGGACATAGAGGTATTGTCGGCCAAACAGCTTTTCCGCGTTGTTTCGACAAAAAGAGTTACGAATTATGGATGTTTTTATAGAAATCGTAATGGTTCGATGAATTGTATCCGAATGCAGCGATATCATTTTACTTTTTGATAAAATGGCTCCCGCCGGACAGACATGACCGCAAAGCAGACACTTTGTCAATCTCCCGACCGGCACGTGGGGACATAGAGGTATTGTCGGCCAAACAGTTTTTCCGCGTTGTTTCGACAAAAAGAGTTACGAATTATGGATGTTTTTATAGAAATCGTAATGGTTCGATGAATTGTAACCGAATGCAGCGATATCATTTTACTTTTTGATAAAATGGCTCCCGCCGGACCGACATGACGGCAAAGATCAAACTTTGTCAATCTCCCGACCGGCACGTGGGGACATAGAGGTATTGTCGGCCAAACAGTTTTTGCGCGTTATTTCGACAAAAAGAGTTACGAATTATGGATGTTTTTATAGAAATCGTAATGGTTCGATGAATTGTAACCGAATGCAGCGATATCATTTTACTTTTTGATAAAATGGCTCCCGCCGGACCGACATGACGGCAAAGATCAAACTTTGTCAATTTCCCGACCGGCACGAGGGGACATAGGAGAATTGTCGGCCAAACAATTTTTCCGCGTTATTTCGATAACAAGAGTTACGAATTATGGATATTTTTATAGAAATCGTAATGGTTCGACGAATTGTAATCGAATGCAGCGATATCATTTTACTTTTTGGTAAAATGGCTCCCGCCGGACCGACATGACGGCAAAGATCAAACTTTGTCAATCTCCCGACCGGCACGTGGGGACATAGAGGTATTGTCGGCCAAACAGTTTTTGCGCGTTATTTCGACAAAAAGAGTTACGAATTATGGATGTTTTTATAGAAATCGTAATGGTACGATGAATTGTAACCGAATGCAGCGATATCATTTTACTTTTTGATAAAATGGCTGCCGCCGGACCGACATGACGGCAAAGATCAAACTTTGTCAATTTCCCGACCGGCACGAGGGGACATAGGAGAATTGTCGGCCAAACAATTTTTACCGCGTTATTTCGATAACAAGAGTTACGAATTATGGATATTTTTTATAGAAATCGTAATGGTTCGACGAATTGTAATCGAATGCAGGAATATCATTTTACTTTTTGGTAAAATGGCTCCCGCCGGACCGACATGACGGCGAAGATCAAACTTTGTCAATCTCCCGACCGGCACGAGGGGACATAGGAGAATTGTCGGCCAAACAATTTTTCCGCGTTGTTTCGATAACAAGAGTTACGAATTATGGATATTTTTATAGAAATCGTAATGGTTCGATGAATTGGGACCGAATGCAGCGATATCATTTTACTTTTTGATAAAATGGCTCCCGCCGGACCGACATGACCGCAAAGCAGACACTTTGTCAATCTTCCGACCGGCACGTGGGGACATAGAGGTATTGTCGGCCAAACAGTTTTTGCGCGTTATTTCGACAAAAAGAGTTACGAATTATGGATGTTTTTATAGAAATCGTAATGGTTCGATGAATTGTAACCGAATGCAGCGATATCATTTTACTTTTTGGTAAAATGGCTCCCGCCGGACCGACATGACCGCAAAGCAGACACTT
This sequence comes from Bombus sonorus, assembly GCA_029958995.1. Taxonomy (NCBI): domain Eukaryota; kingdom Metazoa; phylum Arthropoda; class Insecta; order Hymenoptera; family Apidae; genus Bombus; species Bombus sonorus. The sequence goes on from JARWAU010000114.1 coordinate 25,912, forward strand.
TGTCAATCTCCAGACCGGCACGTGGGGACATAGAGGTATTGTCGGCCAAACAGCTTTTCCGCGTTGTTTCGACAAAAAGAGTTACGAATTACGGATGTTTTTATAGAAATCGTAATAGTTCGATGAATTGTATCCGAATGCAGCGATATCATTTTACTTTTTGATAAAATGGCTCCCGCCGGACCGACATGACGGCAAAGATCAAACTTTGTCAATCTCCCGACCGGCACGTGGGGACATAGAGGTATTGTCGGCCAAACAGTTTTTCCGCGTTATTTCGACAAAAAGAGTTACGAACTATGGATGTTTTTATAGAAATCGTAATGGTTCGATGAATTGTAACCGAATGCAGCGATATCATTCTACTTTTTGATAAAATGGCTCCCGCCGGACCGACATGACGGCAAAGATCAAACTTTGTCAATCTCCCGACCGGCACGTGGGGACATAGAGGTATTGTCGGCCAAACAGTTTTTCCGCGTTGTTTCGACAAAAAGAGTTACGAATTATGGATGTTTTTATAGAAATCGTAATGGTTCGATGAATTGTAACCGAATGCAGCGATATCATTTTACTTTTTGATAAAATGGCTCCCGCCGGACCGACATGACGGCGAAGATCAAACTTTGTCAATCTCCCGACCGGCACGAGGGGACATAGAGGTATTGTCGGCCAAACAGTTTTTCCGCGTTATTTCGACAAAAAGAGTTACGAATTATGGATGTTTTTATAGAAATCGTAATGGTTCGATGAATTGTAATCGAATGCAGCGATATCATTTTACTTTTTGGTAAAATGGCTCCCGCCGGACCGACATTACCGCAAAGCAGACACTTTGTCAATCTTCCGACCGGCACGTGGGGACATAGAGGTATTGTCGGCCAAACAGCTTTTCCGCGTTGTTTCGACAAAAAGAGTTACGAATTATGGATGTTTTTATAGAAATCGTAATGGTTCGATGAATTGTATCCGAATGCAGCGATATCATTTTACTTTTTGATAAAATGGCTCCCGCCGGACCGACATGACGGCAAAGATCAAACTTTGTCAATCTCCCGACCGGCACGTGGGGACATAGAGGTATTGTCGGCCAAACAGTTTTTCCGCGTTATTTCGACAAAAAGAGTTACGAACTATGGATGTTTTTATAGAAATCGTAATGGTTCGATGAATTGTAACCGAATGCAGCGATATCATTTTACTTTTTGATAAAATGGCTCCCGCCGGACCGACATGACGGCAAAGATCAAACTTTGTCAATCTCCCGACCGGCACGTGGGGACATAGAGGTATTGTCGGCCAAACAGTTTTTCCGCGTTGTTTCGACAAAAAGAGTTACGAATTATGGATGTTTTTATAGAAATCGTAATGGTTCGATGAATTGTAACCGAATGCAGCGATATCATTTTACTTTTTGATAAAATGGCTGCCGCCGGACCGACATGATGGCAAAGTTCAAACTTTGTCAATTTCCCGACCGGCACGAGGGGACATAGGAGAATTGTCGGCCAAACAATTTTTCCGCGTTGTTTCGATAACAAGAGTTACGAATTATGGATATTTTTATAGAAATCGTAATGGTTCGACGAATTGTAATCGAATGCAGCGATATCATTTTACTTTTTGGTAAAATGGCTCCCGCCGGGCCGACATGACCGCAAAGCAGACACTTTGTCAATCTCCCGACCGGCACGTGGGGACATAGAGGTATTGTCGGCCAAACAATTTTTCCGCGTTATTTCGATAACAAGAGTTACGAATTATGGATATTTTTATAGAAATCGTAATGGTTCGACGAATTGTAATCGAATGCAGGAATATCATTTTACTTTTTGGTAAAATGGCTCCCGCCGGACCGACATGACCGCAAAGCAGACACTTTGTCAATCTCCCGATCGGCACGTGGGGACATAGAGGTATTGTCGGCCAAACAGCTTTTCCGCGTTGTTTCGACAAAAAGAGTTACGAATTATGGATGTTTTTATAGAAATCGTAATGGTTCGATGAATTGTATCCGAATGCAGCGATATCATTTTACTTTTTGATAAAATGGCTCCCGCCGGACCGACATGACGGCAAAGATCAAACTTTGTCAATCTCCCGATCGGCACGTGGGGACATAGAGGTATTGTCGGCCAAACAGTTTTTGCGCGTTATTTCGACAAAAAGAGTTACGAATTATGGATGTTTTTATAGAAATCGTAATGGTTCGATGAATTGTAACCGAATGCAGCGATATCATTTTACTTTTTGATAAAATGGCTGCCGCCGGACCGACATGACGGCAAAGTTCAAACTTTGTCAATTTCCCGACCGGCACGAGGGGACATAGGAGAATTGTCGGCCAAACAATTTTTCCGCGTTGTTTCGATAACAAGAGTTACGAATTATGGATATTTTTATAGAAATCGTAATGGTTCGACGAATTGTAATCGAATGCAGCGATATCATTTTACTTTTTGGTAAAATGGCTCCCGCCGGACCGACATGACCGCAAAGCAGACACTTTGTCAATCTCCCGACCGGCACGTGGGGACATAGAGGTATTGTCGGCCAAACAATTTTTCCGCGTTATTTCGATAACAAGAGTTACGAATTATGGATATTTTTATAGAAATCGTAATGGTTCGACGAATTGTAATCGAATGCAGGAATATCATTTTACTTTTTGGTAAAATGGCTCCCGCCGGACCGACATGACCGCAAAGCAGACACTTTGTCAATCTCCCGATCGGCACGTGGGGACATAGAGGTATTGTCGGCCAAACAGCTTTTCCGCGTTGTTTCGACAAAAAGAGTTACGAATTATGGATGTTTTTATAGAAATCGTAATGGTTCGATGAATTGTATCCGAATGCAGCGATATCATTTTACTTTTTGATAAAATGGCTCCCGCCGGACCGACATGACGGCAAAGATCAAACTTTGTCAATCTCCCGACCGGCACGTGGGGACATAGAGGTATTGTCGGCCAAACAGTTTTTGCACGTTATTTCGACAAAAAGAGTTACGAATTATGGATGTTTTTATAGAAATCGTAATAGTACGATGAATTGTAACCGAATGCAGCGATATCATTTTACTTTTTGATAAAATGGCTGCCGCCGGACCGACATGACGGCAAAGATCAAACTTTGTCAATTTCCCGACCGGCACGAGGGGACATAGGAGAATTGTCGGCCAAACAATTTTTACCGCGTTATTTCGATAACAAGAGTTACGAATTATGGATATTTTTTATAGAAATCGTAATGGTTCGACGAATTGTAATCGAATGCAGGAATATCATTTTACTTTTTGGTAAAATGGCTCCCGCCGGACCGACATGACGGCGAAGATCAAACTTTGTCAATCTCCCGACCGGCACGAGGGGACATAGGAGAATTGTCGGCCAAACAATTGTTCCGCGTTGTTTCGATAACAAGAGTTACGAATTATGGATATTTTTATAGAAATCGTAATGGTTCGATGAATTGGGACCGAATGCAGCGATATCATTTTACTTTTTGATAAAATGGCTCCCGCCGGACCGACATGACCGCAAAGCAGACACTTTGTCAATCTTCCGACCGGCACGTGGGGACATAGAGGTATTGTCGGCCAAACAGTTTTTGCGCGTTATTTCGACAAAAAGAGTTACGAATTATGGATGTTTTTATAGAAATCGTAATGGTTCGAGGAATTGTAACCGAATGCAGCGATATCATTTTACTTTTTGGTAAAATGGCTCCCGCCGGACCGACATGACCGCAAAGCAGACACTTTGTCAATCTCCAGACCGGCACGTGGGGACATAGAGGTATTGTCGGCCAAACAGCTTTTCCGCGTTGTTTCGACAAAAAGAGTTACGAATTACGGATGTTTTTATAGAAATCGTAATAGTTCGATGAATTGTATCCGAATGCAGCGATATCATTTTACTTTTTGATAAAATGGCTCCCGCCGGACCGACATGACGGCAAAGATCAAACTTTGTCAATCTCCCGACCGGCACGTGGGGACATAGAGGTATTGTCGGCCAAACAGTTTTTCCGCGTTATTTCGACAAAAAGAGTTACGAACTATGGATGTTTTTATAGAAATCGTAATGGTTCGATGAATTGTAACCGAATGCAGCGATATCATTCTACTTTTTGATAAAATGGCTCCCGCCGGACCGACATGACGGCAAAGATCAAACTTTGTCAATCTCCCGACCGGCACGTGGGGACATAGAGGTATTGTCGGCCAAACAGTTTTTCCGCGTTGTTTCGACAAAAAGAGTTACGAATTATGGATGTTTTTATAGAAATCGTAATGGTTCGATGAATTGTAACCGAATGCAGCGATATCATTTTACTTTTTGATAAAATGGCTCCCGCCGGACCGACATGACGGCGAAGATCAAACTTTGTCAATCTCCCGACCGGCACGAGGGGACATAGAGGTATTGTCGGCCAAACAGTTTTTCCGCGTTATTTCGACAAAAAGAGTTACGAATTATGGATGTTTTTATAGAAATCGTAATGGTTCGATGAATTGTAACCGAATGCAGCGATATCATTTTACTTTTTGATAAAATGGCTCCCGCCGGACCGACATGACGGCAAAGATCAAACTTTGTCAATCTCCCGACCGGCACGTGGGGACATAGAGGTATTGTCGGCCAAACAGTTTTTCCGCGTTGTTTCGACAAAAAGAGTTACGAATTATGGATGTTTTTATAGAAATCGTAATGGTTCGATGAATTGTAACCGAATGCAGCGATATCATTTTACTTTTTGATAAAATGGCTGCCGCCGGACCGACATGATGGCAAAGTTCAAACTTTGTCAATTTCCCGACCGGCACGAGGGGACATAGGAGAATTGTCGGCCAAACAATTTTTCCGCGTTGTTTCGATAACAAGAGTTACGAATTATGGATATTTTTATAGAAATCGTAATGGTTCGACGAATTGTAATCGAATGCAGCGATATCATTTTACTTTTTGGTAAAATGGCTCCCGCCGGGCCGACATGACCGCAAAGCAGACACTTTGTCAATCTCCCGACCGGCACGTGGGGACATAGAGGTATTGTCGGCCAAACAATTTTTCCGCGTTATTTCGATAACAAGAGTTACGAATTATGGATATTTTTATAGAAATCGTAATGGTTCGACGAATTGTAATCGAATGCAGGAATATCATTTTACTTTTTGGTAAAATGGCTCCCGCCGGACCGACATGACCGCAAAGCAGACACTTTGTCAATCTCCCGATCGGCACGTGGGGACATAGAGGTATTGTCGGCCAAACAGCTTTTCCGCGTTGTTTCGACAAAAAGAGTTACGAATTATGGATGTTTTTATAGAAATCGTAATGGTTCGATGAATTGTATCCGAATGCAGCGATATCATTTTACTTTTTGATAAAATGGCTCCCGCCGGACCGACATGACGGCAAAGATCAAACTTTGTCAATCTCCCGACCGGCACGTGGGGACATAGAGGTATTGTCGGCCAAACAGTTTTTGCGCGTTATTTCGACAAAAAGAGTTACGAATTATGGATGTTTTTATAGAAATCGTAATGGTTCGATGAATTGTAACCGAATGCAGCGATATCATTTTACTTTTTGATAAAATGGCTGCCGCCGGACCGACATGACGGCAAAGTTCAAACTTTGTCAATTTCCCGACCGGCACGAGGGGACATAGGAGAATTGTCGGCCAAACAATTTTTCCGCGTTGTTTCGATAACAAGAGTTACGAATTATGGATATTTTTATAGAAATCGTAATGGTTCGACGAATTGTAATCGAATGCAGCGATATCATTTTACTTTTTGGTAAAATGGCTCCCGCCGGGCCGACATGACCGCAAAGCAGACACTTTGTCAATCTCCCGACCGGCACGTGGGGAGATAGAGGTATTGTCGGCCAAACAATTTTTCCGCGTTATTTCGATAACAAGAGTTACGAATTATGGATATTTTTATAGAAATCGTAATGGTTCGACGAATTGTAATCGAATGCAGGAATATCATTTTACTTTTTGGTAAAATGGCTCCCGCCGGACCGACATGACCGCAAAGCAGACACTTTGTCAATCTCCCGATCGGCACGTGGGGACATAGAGGTATTGTCGGCCAAACAGCTTTTCCGCGTTGTTTCGACAAAAAGAGTTACGAATTATGGATGTTTTTATAGAAATCGTAATGGTTCGATGAATTGTATCCGAATGCAGCGATATCATTTTACTTTTTGATAAAATGGCTCCCGCCGGACCGACATGACGGCAAAGATCAAACTTTGTCAATCTCCCGACCGGCACGTGGGGACAGAGAGGTATTGTCGGCCAAACAGTTTTTGCGCGTTATTTCGACAAAAAGAGTTACGAATTATGGATGTTTTTATAGAAATCGTAATGGTTCGATGAATTGTAACCGAATGCAGCGATATCATTTTACTTTTTGATAAAATGGCTGCCGCCGGACCGACATGACGGCAAAGTTCAAACTTTGTCAATTTCCCGACCGGCACGAGGGGACATAGGAGAATTGTCGGCCAAACAATTTTTCCGCGTTGTTTCGATAACAAGAGTTACGAATTATGGATATTTTTATAGAAATCGTAATGGTTCGACGAATTGTAATCGAATGCAGCGATATCATTTTACTTTTTGGTAAAATGGCTCCCGCCGGACCGACATGACCGCAAAGCAGACACTTTGTCAATCTCCCGACCGGCACGTGGGGACATAGAGGTATTGTCGGCCAAACAATTTTTCCGCGTTATTTCGATAACAAGAGTTACGAATTATGGATATTTTTATAGAAATCGTAATGGTTCGACGAATTGTAATCGAATGCAGGAATATCATTTTACTTTTTGGTAAAATGGCTCCCGCCGGACCGACATGACCGCAAAGCAGACACTTTGTCAATCTCCCGATCGGCACGTGGGGACATAGAGGTATTGTCGGCCAAACAGTTTTTGCGCGTTATTTCGACAAAAAGAGTTACGAACTATGGATGTTTTTATAGAAATCGTAATGGTTCGATGAATTGTAACCGAATGCAGCGATATCATTTTACTTTTTGATAAAATGGCTCCCGCCGGACCTACATGACGGCAAAGATCAAACTTTGTCAATCTCCCGACCGGCACGTGGGGACATAGAGGTATTGTCGGCCAAACAGTTTTTGCGCGTTATTTCGACAAAAAGAGTTACGAATTATGGATGTTTTTATAGAAATCGTAATGGTTCGATGAATTGTAACCGAATGCAGCGATATCATTTTACTTTTTGATAAAATGGCTGCCGCCGGACCGACATGACGGCAAAGTTCAAACTTTGTCAATTTCCCGACCGGCACGAGGGGACATAGGAGAATTGTCGGCCAAACAATTTTTCCGCGTTGTTTCGATAACAAGAGTTACGAATTATGGATATTTTTATAGAAATCGTAATGGTTCGACGAATTGTAATCGAATGCAGCGATATCATTTTACTTTTTGGTAAAATGGCTCCCGCCGGGCCGACATGACCGCAAAGCAGACACTTTGTCAATCTCCCGACCGGCACGTGGGGAGATAGAGGTATTGTCGGCCAAACAATTTTTCCGCGTTATTTCGATAACAAGAGTTACGAATTATGGATATTTTTATAGAAATCGTAATGGTTCGACGAATTGTAATCGAATGCAGGAATATCATTTTACTTTTTGGTAAAATGGCTCCCGCCGGACCGACATGACCGCAAAGCAGACACTTTGTCAATCTCCCGATCGGCACGTGGGGACATAGAGGTATTGTCGGCCAAACAGCTTTTCCGCGTTGTTTCGACAAAAAGAGTTACGAATTATGGATGTTTTTATAGAAATCGTAATGGTTCGATGAATTGTATCCGAATGCAGCGATATCATTTTACTTTTTGATAAAATGGCTCCCGCCGGACCGACATGACGGCAAAGATCAAACTTTGTCAATCTCCCGACCGGCACGTGGGGACATAGAGGTATTGTCGGCCAAACAGTTTTTGCGCGTTATTTCGACAAAAAGAGTTACGAATTATGGATGTTTTTATAGAAATCGTAATGGTTCGATGAATTGTAACCGAATGCAGCGATATCATTTTACTTTTTGATAAAATGGCTGCCGCCGGACCGACATGACGGCAAAGTTCAAACTTTGTCAATTTCCCGACCGGCACGAGGGGACATAGGAGAATTGTCGGCCAAACAATTTTTCCGCGTTGTTTCGATAACAAGAGTTACGAATTATGGATATTTTTATAGAAATCGTAATGGTTCGACGAATTGTAATCGAATGCAGCGATATCATTTTACTTTTTGGTAAAATGGCTCCCGCCGGACCGACATGACCGCAAAGCAGACACTTTGTCAATCTCCCGACCGGCACGTGGGGACATAGAGGTATTGTCGGCCAAACAATTTTTCCGCGTTATTTCGATAACAAGAGTTACGAATTATGGATATTTTTATAGAAATCGTAATGGTTCGACGAATTGTAATCGAATGCAGGAATATCATTTTACTTTTTGGTAAAATGGCTCCCGCCGGACCGACATGACCGCAAAGCAGACACTTTGTCAATCTCCCGATCGGCACGTGGGGACATAGAGGTATTGTCGGCCAAACAGTTTTTGCGCGTTATTTCGACAAAAAGAGTTACGAACTATGGATGTTTTTATAGAAATCGTAATGGTTCGATGAATTGTAACCGAATGCAGCGATATCATTTTACTTTTTGATAAAATGGCTCCCGCCGGACCTACATGACGGCAAAGATCAAACTTTGTCAATCTCCCGACCGGCACGTGGGGACATAGAGGTATTGTCGGCCAAACAGTTTTTGCGCGTTATTTCGACAAAAAGAGTTACGAATTATGGATGTTTTTATAGAAATCGTAATGGTTCGATGAATTGTATCCGAATGCAGCGATATCATTTTACTTTTTGATAAAATGGCTCCCGCCGGACCGACATGACGGCAAAGATCAAACTTTGTCAATCTCCCGACCGGCACGTGGGGACATAGAGGTATTGTCGGCCAAACAGTTTTTCCGCGTTATTTCGACAAAAAGAGTTACGAACTATGGATGTTTTTATAGAAATCGTAATGGTTCGATGAATTGTAACCGAATGCAGCGATATCATTTTACTTTTTGATAAAATGGCTCCCGCCGGACCTACATGACGGCAAAGATCAAACTTTGTCAATCTCCCGACCGGCACGTGGGGACATAGAGGTATTGTCGGCCAAACAGTTTTTGCGCGTTATTTCGACAAAAAGAGTTACGAATTATGGATGTTTTTATAGAAATCGTAATGGTTCGATGAATTGTAACCGAATGCAGCGATATCATTTTACTTTTTGATAAAATGGCTCCCGCCGGACCGACATGACGGCAAAGATCAAACTTTGTCAATCTCCCGACCGGCACGTGGGGACATAGAGGTATTGTCGGCCAAACAGTTTTTGCGCGTTATTTCGACAAAAAGAGTTACGAATTATGGATGTTTTTATAGAAATCGTAATGGTTCGATGAATTGTAACCGAATGCAGCGATATCATTTTACTTTTTGATAAAATGGCTGCCGCCGGACCGACATGACGGCAAAGTTCAAACTTTGTCAATTTCCCGACCGGCACGAGGGGACATAGGAGAATTGTCGGCCAAACAATTTTTCCGCGTTATTTCGATAACAAGAGTTACGAATTATGGATATTTTTATAGAAATCGTAATGGTTCGACGAATTGTAATCGAATGCAGCGATATCATTTTACTTTTTGGTAAAATGGCTCCCGCCGGACCGACATGACCGCAAAGCAGACACTTTGTCAATCTCCCGACCGGCACGTGGGGACATAGAGGTATTGTCGGCCAAACAATTTTTCCGCGTTATTTCGATAACAAGAGTTACGAATTATGGATATTTTTATAGAAATCGTAATGGTTCGACGAATTGTAATCGAATGCAGGAATATCATTTTACTTTTTGGTAAAATGGCTCCCGCCGGACCGACATGACCGCAAAGCAGACACTTTGTCAATCTCCCGATCGGCACGTGGGGACATAGAGGTATTGTCGGCCAAACAGTTTTTGCGCGTTATTTCGACAAAAAGAGTTACGAACTATGGATGTTTTTATAGAAATCGTAATGGTTCGATGAATTGTAACCGAATGCAGCGATATCATTTTACTTTTTGATAAAATGGCTCCCGCCGGACCTACATGACGGCAAAGATCAAACTTTGTCAATCTCCCGACCGGCACGTGGGGACATAGAGGTATTGTCGGCCAAACAGTTTTTGCGCGTTATTTCGACAAAAAGAGTTACGAATTATGGATGTTTTTATAGAAATCGTAATGGTTCGATGAATTGTATCCGAATGCAGCGATATCATTTTACTTTTTGATAAAATGGCTCCCGCCGGACCGACATGACGGCAAAGATCAAACTTTGTCAATCTCCCGACCGGCACGTGGGGACATAGAGGTATTGTCGGCCAAACAGTTTTTCCGCGTTATTTCGACAAAAAGAGTTACGAACTATGGATGTTTTTATAGAAATCGTAATGGTTCGATGAATTGTAACCGAATGCAGCGATATCATTTTACTTTTTGATAAAATGGCTCCCGCCGGACCGACATGACGGCAAAGATCAAACTTTGTCAATCTCCCGACCGGCACGTGGGGACATAGAGGTATTGTCGGCCAAACAGTTTTTCCGCGTTATTTCGACAAAAAGAGTTACGAACTATGGATGTTTTTATAGAAATCGTAATGGTTCGATGAATTGTAACCGAATGCAGCGATATCATTTTACTTTTTGATAAAATGGCTCCCGCCGGACCTACATGACGGCAAAGATCAAACTTTGTCAATCTCCCGACCGGCACGTGGGGACATAGAGGTATTGTCGGCCAAACAGTTTTTGCGCGTTATTTCGACAAAAAGAGTTACGAATTATGGATGTTTTTATAGAAATCGTAATGGTTCGATGAATTGTATCCGAATGCAGCGATATCATTTTACTTTTTGATAAAATGGCTCCCGCCGGACCGACATGACGGCAAAGATCAAACTTTGTCAATCTCCCGACCGGCACGTGGGGACATAGAGGTATCGTCGGCCAAACAGTTTTTCCGCGTTATTTCGACAAAAAGAATTACGAACTATGGATGTTTTTATAGAAATCGTAATGGTTCGATGAATTGTAACCGAATGCAGCGATATCATTTTACTTTTTGATAAAATGGCTCCCGCCGGACCGACATTACGGCGAAGATCAAACTTTGTCAATCTCCCGACCGGCACGTGGGGACATAGAGGTATTGTCGACCAAACAGTTTTTGCGCGTTATTTCGACAAAAAGAGTTACGAATTATGGATGTTTTTATAGAAATCGTAATGGTTCGATGAATTGTAACCGAATGCAGCGATATCATTTTACTTTTTGATAAAATGGCTCCCGCCGGACCGACATGACGGCAAAGATCAAACTTTGTCAATCTCCCGACCGGCACGTGGGGACATAGAGGTATTGTCGGCCAAACAGTTTTTTCGCGTTATTTCGACAAAAAGAGTTACGAACTATGGATGTTTTTATAGAAATCGTAATGGTTCGATGAATTGTAACCGAATGCAGCGATATCATTTTACTTTTTGATAAAATGGCTCCCGCCGGACCTACATGACGGCAAAGATCAAACTTTGTCAATCTCCCGACCGGCACGTGGGGACATAGAGGTATTGTCGGCCAAACAGTTTTTCCGCGTTATTTCGACAAAAAGAGTTACGAACTATGGATGTTTTTATAGAAATCGTAATGGTTCGATGAATTGTAACCGAATGCAGCGATATCACTTTACTTTTTGATAAAATGGCTCCCGCCGGACCGACATGACGGCAAAGATCAAACTTTGTCAATCTCCCGACCGGCACGTGGGGACATAGAGGTATTGTCGGCCAAACAGTTTTTCCGCGTTATTTCGACAAAAAGAGTTACGAACTATGGATGTTTTTATAGAAATCGTAATGGTTCGATGAATTGTAACCGAATGCAGCGATATCATTTTACTTTTTGATAAAATGGCTCCCGCCGGACCTACATGACGGCAAAGATCAAACTTTGTCAATCTCCCGACCGGCACGTGGGGACATAGAGGTATTGTCGGCCAAACAGTTTTTGCGCGTTATTTCGACAAAAAGAGTTACGAATTATGGATGTTTTTATAGAAATCGTAATGGTTCGATGAATTGTAACCGAATGCAGCGATATCATTTTACTTTTTGATAAAATGGCTGCCGCCGGACCGACATGAAGGCAAAGTTCAAACTTTGTCAATTTCCCGACCGGCACGACGGGACATAGGAGAATTGTCGGCCAAACAATTTTTCCGCGTTGTTTCGATAACAAGAGTTACGAATTATGGATATTTTTATAGAAATCGTAATGGTTCGACGAATTGTAATCGAATGCAGGAATATCATTTTACATTTTGGTAAAATGGCTCCCGCCGGACCGACATGACCGCAAAGCAGACACTTTGTCAATCTCCCGACCGGCACGAGGGGACATAGAGGTATTGTCGGCCAAACAGCTTTTCCGCGTTGTTTCGACAAAAAGAGTTACGAATTATGGATGTTTTTATAGAAATCGTAATCGTTCGATGAATTGTATCCGAATGCAGTGATATCATTTTACTTTTTGATAAAATGGCTCCCGCCGGACCGACATGACGGCAAAGATCAAACTTTGTCAATCTCCCGACCGGCACGTGTGGACATAGAGGTATTGTCGGCCAAACAGTTTTTGCGCGTTATTTCGACAAAAAGAGTTACGAATTATGGATGTTTTTATAGAAATCGTAATGGTTCGATGAATTGTAACCGAATGCAGCGATATCATTTTACTTTTTGATAAAATGGCTGCCGCCGGACCGACATGAAGGCAAAGTTCAAACTTTGTCAATTTCCCGACCGGCACGAGGGGACATAGGAGAATTGTCGGCCAAACAATTTTTCCGCGTTGTTTCGATAACAAGAGTTACGAATTATGGATATTTTTATAGAAATCGTAATGGTTCGATGAATTGGGACCGAATGCAGCGATATCATTTTACTTTTTGATAAAATGGCTCCCGCCGGACCGACATGACGGCAAAGATCAAACTTTGTCAATCTCCCGACCGGCACGTGGGGACATAGAGGTATTGTCGGCCAAACAGTCTTTGCGCGTTATTTCGACAAAAAGAGTTACGAATTATGGATGTTTTTATAGAAATCGTAATGGTTCGATGAATTGTAACCGAATGCAGCGATATCATTTTACTTTTTGATAAAATGGCTCCCGCCGGACCGACATGTCGGCGAAGATCAAACTTTGTCAATCTCCCGACCGGCACGAGGGGACATAGGAGAATTGTCGGCCAAACAATTTTTCCGCGTTGTTTCGATAACAAGAGTTACGAATTATGGATATTTTTATAGAAATCGTAATGGTTCGATGAATTGGGACCGAATGCAGCGATATCATTTTACTTTTTGATAAAATGGCTCCCGCCGGACCGACATGACGGCAAAGATCAAACTTTGTCAATCTCCCGACCGGCACGTGGGGACATAGAGGTATTGTCGGCCAAACAGTTTTTGCGCGTTATTTCGACAAAAAGAGTTACGAATTATGGATGTTTTTATAGAAATCGTAATGGTTCGATGAATTGTATCCGAATGCAGCGATATCATTTTACTTTTTGATAAAATGGCTCCCGCCGGACCGACATGACGGCAAAGATCAAACTTTGTCAATCTCCCGACCGGCACGTGGGGACATAGAGGTATCGTCGGCCAAACAGTTTTTCCGCGTTATTTCGACAAAAAGAATTACGAACTATGGATGTTTTTATAGAAATCGTAATGGTTCGATGAATTGTAACCGAATGCAGCGATATCATTTTACTTTTTGATAAAATGGCTCCCGCCGGACCGACATGACGGCAAAGATCAAACTTTGTCAATCTCCCGACCGGCACGTGGGGACATAGAGGTATTGTCGGCCAAACAGTTTTTCCGCGTTGTTTCGACAAAAAGAGTTACGAATTATGGATGTTTTTATAGAAATCGTAATGGTTCGATGAACTGTAACCGAATGCAGCGATATCATTTTACTTTTTGATAAAATGGCTCCCGCCGGACCGACATTACGGCGAAGATCAAACTTTGTCAATCTCCCGACCGGCACGAGGGGACATAGAGGTATTGTCGGCCAAACAGTTTTTCCGCGTTATTTCGACAAAAAGAGTTACGAATTATGGATGTTTTTATAGAAATCGTAATGGTTCGATGAATTGTAACCGAATGCAGCGATATCATTTTACTTTTTGGTAAAATGGCTCCCGCCGGACCGACATGACCGCAAAGGGGACACTTTGTCAATCTCCCGACCGGCACGTGGGGACATAGAGGTATTGTCGGCCAAACAGCTTTTCCGCGTTGTTTCGACAAAAAGAGTTACGAATTATGGATGTTTTTATAGAAATCGTAATCGTTCGATGAATTGTATCCGAATGCAGTGATATCATTTTACTTTTTGATAAAATGGCTCCCGCCGGACCGACATGACGGCAAAGATCAAACTTTGTCAATCTCCCGACCGGCACGTGGGGACATAGAGGTATTGTCGGCCAAACAGTTTTTGCGCGTTATTTCGACAAAAAGAGTTACGAATTATGGATGTTTTTATAGAAATCGTAATGGTTCGATGAATTGTAACCGAATGCAGCGATATCATTTTACTTTTTGATAAAATGGCTGCCGCCGGACCGACATGAAGGCAAAGTTCAAACTTTGTCAATTTGCCGACCGGCACGAGGGGGCATAGGAGAATTGTCGGCCAAACAATTTTTCCGCGTTGTTTCGATAACAAGAGTTACGAATTATGGATATTTTTATAGAAATCGTAATGGTTCGACGAATTGTAATCGAATGCAGCGATATCATTTTACTTTTTGGTAAAATGGCTCCCGCCGGACCGACATGACCGCAAAGCAGACACTTTGTCAATCTCCCGACCGGCACGTGGGGACATAGAGGTATTGTCGGCCAAACAGTTTTTCCGCGTTGTTTCGACAAAAAGAGTTACGAATTATGGATGTTTTTATAGAAATCGTAATGGTTCGATGAATTGTAACCGAATGCAGCGATATCATTTTACTTTTTGATAAAATGGCTCCCGCCGGACCGACATGACGGCGAAGATCAAACTTTGTCAATCTCCCGACCGGCACGTGGGGACATAGAGGTATTGTCGACCAAACAGTTTTTGCGCGTTATTTCGACAAAAAGAGTTACGAATTATGGATGTTTTTATAGAAATCGTAATGGTTCGATGAATTGTAACCGAATGCAGCGATATCATTTTACTTTTTGATAAAATGGCTCCCGCCGGACCGACATGACGGCAAAGATCAAACTTTGTCAATTTCCCGACCGGCACGTGGGGACATAGAGGTATTGTCGGCCAAACAGTTTTTCCGATGTTGTTTCGACAAAAAGAGTTACGAATTATGGATGTTTTTATAGAAATCGTAATCGTTCGATGAATTGTATCCGAATGCAGTGATATCATTTTACTTTTTGATAAAATGGCTCCCGCCGGACCGACATGACGGCAAAGATCAAACTTTGTCAATCTCCCGACCGGCACGTGTGGACATAGAGGTATTGTCGGCCAAACAGTTTTTGCGCGTTATTTCGACAAAAAGAGTTACGAATTATGGATGTTTTTATAGAAATCGTAATGGTTCGATGAATTGTAACCGAATGCAGCGATATCATTTTACTTTTTGATAAAATGGCTGCCGCCGGACCGACATGAAGGCAAAGTTCAAACTTTGTCAATTTCCCGACCGGCACGAGGGGACATAGGAGAATTGTCGGCCAAACAATTTTTCCGCGCTGTTTCGATAACAAGAGTTACGAATTATGGATATTTTTATAGAAATCGTAATGGTTCGATGAATTGGGACCGAATGCAGCGATATCATTTTACTTTTTGATAAAATGGCTCCCGCCGGACCGACATGACGGCAAAGATCAAACTTTGTCAATCTCCCGACCGGCACGTGGGGACATAGAGGTATTGTCGGCCAAACAGTCTTTGCGCGTTATTTCGACAAAAAGAGTTACGAATTATGGATGTTTTTATAGAAATCGTAATGGTTCGATGAATTGTAACCGAATGCAGCGATATCATTTTACTTTTTGATAAAATGGCTCCCGCCGGACCGACATGTCGGCGAAGATCAAACTTTGTCAATCTCCCGACCGGCACGAGGGGACATAGGAGAATTGTCGGCCAAACAATTTTTCCGCGTTGTTTCGATAACAAGAGTTACGAATTATGGATATTTTTATAGAAATCGTAATGGTTCGATGAATTGGGACCGAATGCAGCGATATCATTTTACTTTTTGATAAAATGGCTCCCGCCGGACCGACATGACGGCAAAGATCAAACTTTGTCAATCTCCCGACCGGCACGTGGGGACATAGAGGTATTGTCGGCCAAACAGTTTTTGCGCGTTATTTCGACAAAAAGAGTTACGAATTATGGATGTTTTTATAGAAATCGTAATGGTTCGATGAATTGTATCCGAATGCAGCGATATCATTTTACTTTTTGATAAAATGGCTCCCGCCGGACCGACATGACGGCAAAGATCAAACTTTGTCAATCTCCCGACCGGCACGTGGGGACATAGAGGTATCGTCGGCCAAACAGTTTTTCCGCGTTATTTCGACAAAAAGAATTACGAACTATGGATGTTTTTATAGAAATCGTAATGGTTCGATGAATTGTAACCGAATGCAGCGATATCATTTTACTTTTTGATAAAATGGCTCCCGCCGGACCGACATGACGGCAAAGATCAAACTTTGTCAATCTCCCGACCGGCACGTGGGGACATAGAGGTATTGTCGGCCAAACAGTTTTTCCGCGTTGTTTCGACAAAAAGAGTTACGAATTATGGATGTTTTTATAGAAATCGTAATGGTTCGATGAACTGTAACCGAATGCAGCGATATCATTTTACTTTTTGATAAAATGGCTCCCGCCGGACCGACATTACGGCGAAGATCAAACTTTGTCAATCTCCCGACCGGCACGAGGGGACATAGAGGTATTGTCGGCCAAACAGTTTTTCCGCGTTATTTCGACAAAAAGAGTTACGAATTATGGATGTTTTTATAGAAATCGTAATGGTTCGATGAATTGTAACCGAATGCAGCGATATCATTTTACTTTTTGGTAAAATGGCTCCCGCCGGACCGACATGACCGCAAAGCGGACACTTTGTCAATCTCCCGACCGGCACGTGGGGACATAGAGGTATTGTCGGCCAAACAGCTTTTCCGCGTTGTTTCGACAAAAAGAGTTACGAATTATGGATGTTTTTATAGAAATCGTAATCGTTCGATGAATTGTATCCGAATGCAGTGATATCATTTTACTTTTTGATAAAATGGCTCCCGCCGGACCGACATGACGGCAAAGATCAAACTTTGTCAATCTCCCGACCGGCACGTGGGGACATAGAGGTATTGTCGGCCAAACAGTTTTTGCGCGTTATTTCGACAAAAAGAGTTACGAATTATGGATGTTTTTATAGAAATCGTAATGGTTCGATGAATTGTAACCGAATGCAGCGATATCATTTTACTTTTTGATAAAATGGCTGCCGCCGGACCGACATGAAGGCAAAGTTCAAACTTTGTCAATTTGCCGACCGGCACGAGGGGGCATAGGAGAATTGTCGGCCAAACAATTTTTCCGCGTTGTTTCGATAACAAGAGTTACGAATTATGGATATTTTTATAGAAATCGTAATGGTTCGACGAATTGTAATCGAATGCAGCGATATCATTTTACTTTTTGGTAAAATGGCTCCCGCCGGACCGACATGACCGCAAAGCAGACACTTTGTCAATCTCCCGACCGGCACGTGGGGACATAGAGGTATTGTCGGCCAAACAGTTTTTCCGCGTTGTTTCGACAAAAAGAGTTACGAATTATGGATGTTTTTATAGAAATCGTAATGGTTCGATGAATTGTAACCGAATGCAGCGATATCATTTTACTTTTTGATAAAATGGCTCCCGCCGGACCGACATGACGGCGAAGATCAAACTTTGTCAATCTCCCGACCGGCACGTGGGGACATAGAGGTATTGTCGACCAAACAGTTTTTCCGATGTTGTTTCGACAAAAAGAGTTACGAATTATGGATGTTTTTATAGAAATCGTAATGGTTCGAAGAACTGGGACCGAATGCAGCGATATCATTTTACTTTTTGATAAAATGGCTCCCGCCGGACCGACATGACGGCAAAGATCAAACTTTGTCAATCTCCCGACCGGCACGTGGGGACATAGAGGTATTGTCGGCCAAACAGTTTTTGCGCGTTATTTCGACAAAAAGAGTTACGAATTATGGATGTTTTTATAGAAATCGTAATGGTTCGATGAATTGTAACCGAATGCAGCGATATCATTTTACTTTTTGGTAAAATGGCTCCCGCCGGACCGACATGACGGCAAAGATCAAACTTTGTCAATCTCCCGACCGGCACGTGGGGACATAGAGGTATTGTCGGCCAAACAGTTTTTCCGCGTTGTTTCGACAAAAAGAGTTACGAATTATGGATGTTTTTATAGAAATCGTAATGGTTCGATGAATTGTAACCGAATGCAGCGATATCATTTTACTTTTTGATAAAATGGCTCCCGCCGGACCGACATGACGGCGAAGATCAAACTTTGTCAATCTCCCGACCGGCACGAGGGGACATAGAGGTATTGTCGGCCAAACAGTTTTTCCGCGTTATTTCGACAAAAAGAGTTACGAATTATGGATGTTTTTATAGAAATCGTAATGGTTCGATGAATTGTAACCGAATGCAGCGATATCATTTTACTTTTTGATAAAATGGCTGCCGCCGGACCGACATGAAGGCAAAGTTCAAATTTTGTCAATTTCCCGACCCGCACGAGGGGACATAGGAGAATTGTCGGCCAAACAATTTTTCCGCGTTGTTTCGATAACAAGAGTTACGAATTATGGATATTTTTATAGAAATCGTAATGGTTCGACGAATTGTAATCGAATGCAGCGATATCATTTTACTTTTTGGTAAAATGGCTCCCGCCGGGCCGACACGACCGCAAAGCAGACACTTTGTCAATCTCCCGACCGGCACGTGGGGACATAGAGGTATTGTCGGCCAAACAGTTTTTGCGCGTTATTTCGACAAAAAGAGTTACGAATTATGGATGTTTTTATAGAAATCGTAATGGTTCGATGAATTGTAACCGAATGCAGCGATATCATTTTACTTTTTGATAAAATGGCTGCCGCCGGACCGACATGACGGCAAAGATCAAACTTTGTCAATCTCCCGACCGGCACGTGGGGACATAGAGGTATTGTCGGCCAAACAGTTTTTCCGCGTTGTTTCGACAAAAAGAGTTACGAATTATGGATGTTTTTATAGAAATCGTAATGGTTCGATGAACTGTAACCGAATGCAGCGATATCATTTTACTTTTTGATAAAATGGCTCCCGCCGGACCGACATTACGGCGAAGATCAAACTTTGTCAATCTCCCGACCGGCACGAGGGGACATAGAGGTATTGTCGGCCAAACAGTTTTTCCGCGTTATTTCGACAAAAAGAGTTACGAATTATGGATGTTTTTATAGAAATCGTAATGGTTCGATGAATTGTAACCGAATGCAGCGATATCATTTTACTTTTTGGTAAAATGGCTCCCGCCGGACCGACATGACCGCAAAGCGGACACTTTGTCAATCTCCCGACCGGCACGTGGGGACATAGAGGTATTGTCGGCCAAACAGCTTTTCCGCGTTGTTTCGACAAAAAGAGTTACGAATTATGGATGTTTTTATAGAAATCGTAATCGTTCGATGAATTGTATCCGAATGCAGTGATATCATTTTACTTTTTGATAAAATGGCTCCCGCCGGACCGACATGACGGCAAAGATCAAACTTTGTCAATCTCCCGACCGGCACGTGGGGACATAGAGGTATTGTCGGCCAAACAGTTTTTGCGCGTTATTTCGACAAAAAGAGTTACGAATTATGGATGTTTTTATAGAAATCGTAATGGTTCGATGAATTGTAACCGAATGCAGCGATATCATTTTACTTTTTGATAAAATGGCTGCCGCCGGACCGACATGAAGGCAAAGTTCAAACTTTGTCAATTTGCCGACCGGCACGAGGGGGCATAGGAGAATTGTCGGCCAAACAATTTTTCCGCGTTGTTTCGATAACAAGAGTTACGAATTATGGATATTTTTATAGAAATCGTAATGGTTCGACGAATTGTAATCGAATGCAGCGATATCATTTTACTTTTTGGTAAAATGGCTCCCGCCGGACCGACATGACCGCAAAGCAGACACTTTGTCAATCTCCCGACCGGCACGTGGGGACATAGAGGTATTGTCGGCCAAACAGTTTTTCCGCGTTGTTTCGACAAAAAGAGTTACGAATTATGGATGTTTTTATAGAAATCGTAATGGTTCGATGAATTGTAACCGAATGCAGCGATATCATTTTACTTTTTGATAAAATGGCTCCCGCCGGACCGACATGACGGCGAAGATCAAACTTTGTCAATCTCCCGACCGGCACGTGGGGACATAGAGGTATTGTCGACCAAACAGTTTTTGCGCGTTATTTCGACAAAAAGAGTTACGAATTATGGATGTTTTTATAGAAATCGTAATGGTTCGATGAATTGTAACCGAATGCAGCGATATCATTTTACTTTTTGATAAAATGGCTCCCGCCGGACCGACATTACGGCGAAGATCAAACTTTGTCAATTTCCCGACCGGCACGTGGGGACATAGAGGTATTGTCGGCCAAACAGTTTTTCCGATGTTGTTTCGACAAAAAGAGTTACGAATTATGGATGTTTTTATAGAAATCGTAATGGTTCGAAGAACTGGGACCGAATGCAGCGATATCATTTTACTTTTTGATAAAATGGCTCCCGCCGGACCGACATGACGGCAAAGATCAAACTTTGTCAATCTCCCGACCGGCACGTGGGGACATAGAGGTATTGTCGGCCAAACAGTTTTTGCGCGTTATTTCGACGAAAAGAGTTACGAATTATGGATGTTTTTATAGAAATCGTAATGGTTCGATGAATTGTAACCGAATGCAGCGATATCATTTTACTTTTTGGTAAAATGGCTCCCGCCGGACCGACATGACGGCAAAGATCAAACTTTGTCAATCTCCCGACCGGCACGTGGGGACATAGAGGTATTGTCGGCCAAACAGTTTTTCCGCGTTGTTTCGACAAAAAGAGTTACGAATTATGGATGTTTTTATAGAAATCGTAATGGTTCGATGAATTGTAACCGAATGCAGCGATATCATTTTACTTTTTGATAAAATGGCTCCCGCCGGACCGACATGACGGCAAAGATCAAACTTTGTCAATCTCCCGACCGGACATAGAGGTATTGTCGGCCAAACAGTTTTTCCGCATTATTTCGACAAAAAGAGTTACGAATTATGGATGTTTTTATAGAAATCGTAATGGTTCGATGAATTGTAACCGAATGCAGCGATATCATTTTACTTTTTGATAAAATGGCTTCCGCCGGACCGACATGACGGCAAAGATCAAACTTTGTCAATTTCCCGACCGGCACGAGGGGACATAGGAGAATTGTCGGCCAAACAATTTTTCCGCGTTGTTTCGATAACAAGAGTTACGAATTATGGATATTTTCATAGAAATCGTAATGGTTCGACGAATTGTAATCGAATGCAGCGATATCATTTTACTTTTTGGTAAAATGGCTCCCGCCGGACCGACATGACCGCAAAGCAGACACTTTGTCAATCTTCCGACCGGCACGTGGGGACATAGAGGTATTGTCGGCCAAACAGCTTTTCCGCGTTGTTTCGACAAAAAGAGTTACGAATTATGGATGTTTTTATAGAAATCGTAATGGTTCGATGAATTGTAACCGAATGCAGCGATATCATTTTACTTTTTGATAAAATGGCTCCCGCCGGACCGACATGACGGCGAAGATCAAACTTTGTCAATCTCCCGACCGGCACGTGGGGACATAGAGGTATTGTCGACCAAACAGTTTTTCCGATGTTGTTTCGACAAAAAGAGTTACGAATTATGGATGTTTTTATAGAAATCGTAATGGTTCGAAGAACTGGGACCGAATGCAGCGATATCATTTTACTTTTTGATAAAATGGCTCCCGCCGGACCGACATGACGGCAAAGATCAAACTTTGTCAATCTCCCGACCGGCACGTGGGGACATAGAGGTATTGTCGGCCAAACAGTTTTTGCGCGTTATTTCGACAAAAAGAGTTACGAATTATGGATGTTTTTATAGAAATCGTAATGGTTCGATGAATTGTAACCGAATGCAGCGATATCATTTTACTTTTTGGTAAAATGGCTCCCGCCGGACCGACATGACGGCAAAGATCAAACTTTGTCAATCTCCCGACCGGCACGTGGGGACATAGAGGTATTGTCGGCCAAACAGTTTTTCCGCGTTGTTTCGACAAAAAGAGTTACGAATTATGGATGTTTTTATAGAAATCGTAATGGTTCGATGAATTGTAACCGAATGCAGCGATATCATTTTACTTTTTGATAAAATGGCTCCCGCCGGACCGACATGACGGCGAAGATCAAACTTTGTCAATCTCCCGACCGGCACGAGGGGACATAGAGGTATTGTCGGCCAAACAGTTTTTCCGCGTTATTTCGACAAAAAGAGTTACGAATTATGGATGTTTTTATAGAAATCGTAATGGTTCGATGAATTGTAACCGAATGCAGCGATATCATTTTACTTTTTGATAAAATGGCTGCCGCCGGACCGACATGAAGGCAAAGTTCAAATTTTGTCAATTTCCCGACCCGCACGAGGGGACATAGGAGAATTGTCGGCCAAACAATTTTTCCGCGTTGTTTCGATAACAAGAGTTACGAATTATGGATATTTTTATAGAAATCGTAATGGTTCGACGAATTGTAATCGAATGCAGCGATATCATTTTACTTTTTGGTAAAATGGCTCCCGCCGGGCCGACACGACCGCAAAGCAGACACTTTGTCAATCTCCCGACCGGCACGTGGGGACATAGAGGTATTGTCGGCCAAACAGTTTTTGCGCGTTATTTCGACAAAAAGAGTTACGAATTATGGATGTTTTTATAGAAATCGTAATGGTTCGATGAATTGTAACCGAATGCAGCGATATCATTTTACTTTTTGATAAAATGGCTGCCGCCGGACCGACATGACGGCAAAGATCAAACTTTGTCAATCTCCCGACCGGCACGTGGGGACATAGAGGTATTGTCGGCCAAACAGTTTTTCCGCGTTGTTTCGACAAAAAGAGTTACGAATTATGGATGTTTTTATAGAAATCGTAATGGTTCGATGAACTGTAACCGAATGCAGCGATATCATTTTACTTTTTGATAAAATGGCTCCCGCCGGACCGACATTACGGCGAAGATCAAACTTTGTCAATCTCCCGACCGGCACGAGGGGACATAGAGGTATTGTCGGCCAAACAGTTTTTCCGCGTTATTTCGACAAAAAGAGTTACGAATTATGGATGTTTTTATAGAAATCGTAATGGTTCGATGAATTGTAACCGAATGCAGCGATATCATTTTACTTTTTGGTAAAATGGCTCCCGCCGGACCGACATGACCGCAAAGCGGACACTTTGTCAATCTCCCGACCGGCACGTGGGGACATAGAGGTATTGTCGGCCAAACAGCTTTTCCGCGTTGTTTCGACAAAAAGAGTTACGAATTATGGATGTTTTTATAGAAATCGTAATCGTTCGATGAATTGTATCCGAATGCAGTGATATCATTTTACTTTTTGATAAAATGGCTCCCGCCGGACCGACATGACGGCAAAGATCAAACTTTGTCAATCTCCCGACCGGCACGTGGGGACATAGAGGTATTGTCGGCCAAACAGTTTTTGCGCGTTATTTCGACAAAAAGAGTTACGAATTATGGATGTTTTTATAGAAATCGTAATGGTTCGATGAATTGTAACCGAATGCAGCGATATCATTTTACTTTTTGATAAAATGGCTGCCGCCGGACCGACATGAAGGCAAAGTTCAAACTTTGTCAATTTGCCGACCGGCACGAGGGGGCATAGGAGAATTGTCGGCCAAACAATTTTTCCGCGTTGTTTCGATAACAAGAGTTACGAATTATGGATATTTTTATAGAAATCGTAATGGTTCGACGAATTGTAATCGAATGCAGCGATATCATTTTACTTTTTGGTAAAATGGCTCCCGCCGGACCGACATGACCGCAAAGCAGACACTTTGTCAATCTCCCGACCGGCACGTGGGGACATAGAGGTATTGTCGGCCAAACAGTTTTTCCGCGTTGTTTCGACAAAAAGAGTTACGAATTATGGATGTTTTTATAGAAATCGTAATGGTTCGATGAATTGTAACCGAATGCAGCGATATCATTTTACTTTTTGATAAAATGGCTCCCGCCGGACCGACATGACGGCGAAGATCAAACTTTGTCAATCTCCCGACCGGCACGTGGGGACATAGAGGTATTGTCGACCAAACAGTTTTTGCGCGTTATTTCGACAAAAAGAGTTACGAATTATGGATGTTTTTATAGAAA
Organism: Bombus sonorus; assembly: GCA_029958995.1. Lineage (NCBI taxonomy): Eukaryota > Metazoa > Arthropoda > Insecta > Hymenoptera > Apidae > Bombus > Bombus sonorus. Next base: position 50,680 of record JARWAU010000114.1, read on the forward strand.
TCGTAATGGTTCGATGAATTGTAACCGAATGCAGCGATATCATTTTACTTTTTGATAAAATGGCTCCCGCCGGACCGACATTACGGCGAAGATCAAACTTTGTCAATTTCCCGACCGGCACGTGGGGACATAGAGGTATTGTCGGCCAAACAGTTTTTCCGATGTTGTTTCGACAAAAAGAGTTACGAATTATGGATGTTTTTATAGAAATCGTAATGGTTCGAAGAACTGGGACCGAATGCAGCGATATCATTTTACTTTTTGATAAAATGGCTCCCGCCGGACCGACATGACGGCAAAGATCAAACTTTGTCAATCTCCCGACCGGCACGTGGGGACATAGAGGTATTGTCGGCCAAACAGTTTTTGCGCGTTATTTCGACAAAAAGAGTTACGAATTATGGATGTTTTTATAGAAATCGTAATGGTTCGATGAATTGTAACCGAATGCAGCGATATCATTTTACTTTTTGGTAAAATGGCTCCCGCCGGACCGACATGACGGCAAAGATCAAACTTTGTCAATCTCCCGACCGGCACGTGGGGACATAGAGGTATTGTCGGCCAAACAGTTTTTCCGCGTTGTTTCGACAAAAAGAGTTACGAATTATGGATGTTTTTATAGAAATCGTAATGGTTCGATGAATTGTAACCGAATGCAGCGATATCATTTTACTTTTTGATAAAATGGCTCCCGCCGGACCGACATGACGGCAAAGATCAAACTTTGTCAATCTCCCGACCGGACATAGAGGTATTGTCGGCCAAACAGTTTTTCCGCATTATTTCGACAAAAAGAGTTACGAATTATGGATGTTTTTATAGAAATCGTAATGGTTCGATGAATTGTAACCGAATGCAGCGATATCATTTTACTTTTTGATAAAATGGCTTCCGCCGGACCGACATGACGGCAAAGATCAAACTTTGTCAATTTCCCGACCGGCACGAGGGGACATAGGAGAATTGTCGGCCAAACAATTTTTCCGCGTTGTTTCGATAACAAGAGTTACGAATTATGGATATTTTCATAGAAATCGTAATGGTTCGACGAATTGTAATCGAATGCAGCGATATCATTTTACTTTTTGGTAAAATGGCTCCCGCCGGACCGACATGACCGCAAAGCAGACACTTTGTCAATCTTCCGACCGGCACGTGGGGACATAGAGGTATTGTCGGCCAAACAGCTTTTCCGCGTTGTTTCGACAAAAAGAGTTACGAATTATGGATGTTTTTATAGAAATCGTAATGGTTCGATGAATTGTAACCGAATGCAGCGATATCATTTTACTTTTTGATAAAATGGCTCCCGCCGGACCGACATGACGGCAAAGATCAAACTTTGTCAATCTCCCGACCGGCACGTGGGGACATAGAGGTATTGTCGGCCAAACAGTTTTTGCGCGTTATTTCGACAAAAAGAGTTACGAATTATGGATGTTTTTATAGACATCGTAATGGTTCGATGAATTGTAACCGAATGCAGCGATATCATTTTACTTTTTGATAAAATGGCTGCCGCCGGACCGACATGAAGGCAAAGTTCAAACTTTGTCAATTTCCCGACCGGCACGAGGGGACATAGGAGAATTGTCGGCCAAACAATTTTTCCGCGTTGTTTCGATAACAAGAGTTACGAATTATGGATATTTTTATAGAAATCGTAATGGTTCGACGAATTGTAATCGAATGCAGCGATATCATTTTACTTTTTGGTAAAATGGCTCCCGCCGGACCGACATGACCGCAAAGCAGACACTTTATCAATCTCCCGACCGGCACGTGGGGACATAGAGGTATTGTCGGCCAAACAGTTTTTCCGCGTTGTTTCGACAAAAAGAGTTACGAATTATGGATGTTTTTATAGAAATCGTAATGGTTCGATGAATTGTAACCGAATGCAGCGATATCATTTTACTTTTTGATAAAATGGCTCCCGCCGGACCGACATTACGGCGAAGATCAAACTTTGTCAATTTCCCGACCGGCACGTGGGGACATAGAGGTATTGTCGGCCAAACAGTTTTTCCGATGTTGTTTCGACAAAAAGAGTTACGAATTATGGATGTTTTTATAGAAATCGTAATGGTTCGAAGAACTGGGACCGAATGCAGCGATATCATTTTACTTTTTGATAAAATGGCTCCCGCCGGACCGACATGACGGCAAAGATCAAACTTTGTCAATCTCCCGACCGGCACGTGGGGACATAGAGGTATTGTCGGCCAAACAGTTTTTGCGCGTTATTTCGACAAAAAGAGTTACGAATTATGGATGTTTTTATAGAAATCGTAATGGTTCGATGAATTGTAACCGAATGCAGCGATATCATTTTACTTTTTGGTAAAATGGCTCCCGCCGGACCGACATGACGGCAAAGATCAAACTTTGTCAATCTCCCGACCGGCACGTGGGGACATAGAGGTATTGTCGGCCAAACAGTTTTTCCGCGTTGTTTCGACAAAAAGAGTTACGAATTATGGATGTTTTTATAGAAATCGTAATGGTTCGATGAATTGTAACCGAATGCAGCGATATCATTTTACTTTTTGATAAAATGGCTCCCGCCGGACCGACATGACGGCAAAGATCAAACTTTGTCAATCTCCCGACCGGACATAGAGGTATTGTCGGCCAAACAGTTTTTCCGCATTATTTCGACAAAAAGAGTTACGAATTATGGATGTTTTTATAGAAATCGTAATGGTTCGATGAATTGTAACCGAATGCAGCGATATCATTTTACTTTTTGATAAAATGGCTTCCGCCGGACCGACATGACGGCAAAGATCAAACTTTGTCAATTTCCCGACCGGCACGAGGGGACATAGGAGAATTGTCGGCCAAACAATTTTTCCGCGTTGTTTCGATAACAAGAGTTACGAATTATGGATATTTTCATAGAAATCGTAATGGTTCGACGAATTGTAATCGAATGCAGCGATATCATTTTACTTTTTGGTAAAATGGCTCCCGCCGGACCGACATGACCGCAAAGCAGACACTTTGTCAATCTTCCGACCGGCACGTGGGGACATAGAGGTATTGTCGGCCAAACAGCTTTTCCGCGTTGTTTCGACAAAAAGAGTTACGAATTATGGATGTTTTTATAGAAATCGTAATGGTTCGATGAATTGTAACCGAATGCAGCGATATCATTTTACTTTTTGATAAAATGGCTCCCGCCGGACCGACATGACGGCAAAGATCAAACTTTGTCAATCTCCCGACCGGCACGTGGGGACATAGAGGTATTGTCGGCCAAACAGTTTTTGCGCGTTATTTCGACAAAAAGAGTTACGAATTATGGATGTTTTTATAGACATCGTAATGGTTCGATGAATTGTAACCGAATGCAGCGATATCATTTTACTTTTTGATAAAATGGCTGCCGCCGGACCGACATGAAGGCAAAGTTCAAACTTTGTCAATTTCCCGACCGGCACGAGGGGACATAGGAGAATTGTCGGCCAAACAATTTTTCCGCGTTGTTTCGATAACAAGAGTTACGAATTATGGATATTTTTATAGAAATCGTAATGGTTCGACGAATTGTAATCGAATGCAGCGATATCATTTTACTTTTTGGTAAAATGGCTCCCGCCGGACCGACATGACCGCAAAGCAGACACTTTATCAATCTCCCGACCGGCACGTGGGGACATAGAGGTATTGTCGGCCAAACAGTTTTTCCGCGTTGTTTCGACAAAAAGAGTTACGAATTATGGATGTTTTTATAGAAATCGTAATGGTTCGATGAATTGTAACCGAATACAGCGATATCATTTTACTTTTTGATAAAATGGCTGCCGCCGGACCGACATGATGGCAAAGTTCAAACTTTGTCAATTTCCCGACCGGCACGAGGGGACATAGGAGAATTGTCGGCCAAACAATTTTTCCGCGTTGTTTCGATAACAAGAGTTACGAATTATGGATATTTTTATAGAAATCGTAATGGTTCGACGAATTGTAATCGAATGCAGCGATATCATTTTACTTTTTGGTAAAATGGCTCCCGCCGGGCCGACATGACCGCAAAGCAGACACTTTGTCAATCTCCCGACCGGCACGTGGGGACATAGAGGTATTGTCGGCCAAACAATTTTTCCGCGTTATTTCGATAACAAGAGTTACGAATTATGGATATTTTTATAGAAATCGTAATGGTTCGACGAATTGTAAACGAATGCAGGAATATCATTTTACTTTTTGGTAAAATGGCTCCCGCCGGACCGACATGACCGCAAAGCAGACACTTTGTCAATCTCCCGACCGGCACGTGGGGACATAGAGGTATTGTCGGCCAAACAGCTTTTCCGCGTTGTTTCGACAAAAAGAGTTACGAATTATGGATGTTTTTATAGAAATCGTAATGGTTCGATGAATTGTAACCGAATGCAGCGATATCATTTTACTTTTTGATAAAATGGCTGCCGCCGGACCGACATGAAGGCAAAGTTCAAACTTTGTCAATTTCCCGACCGGCACGAGGGGACATAGGAGAATTGTCGGCCAAACAATTTTTCCGCGTTGTTTCGATAACAAGAGTTACGAATTATGGATATTTTTATAGAAATCGTAATGGTTCGACGAATTGTAATCGAATGCAGCGATATCATTTTACTTTTTGGTAAAATGGCTCCCGCCGGACCGACATGACCGCAAAGCAGACACTTTATCAATCTCCCGACCGGCACGTGGGGACATAGAGGTATTGTAGGCCAAACAGTTTTTCCGCGTTGTTTCGACAAAAAGAGTTACGAATTATGGATGTTTTTATAGAAATCGTAATGGTTCGATGAATTGTAACCGAATGCAGCGATATCATTTTACTTTTTGATAAAATGGCTCCCGCCGGACCGACATGACGGCGAAGATCAAACTTTGTCAATCTCCCGACCGGCACGAGGGGACATAGAGGTATTGTCGGCCAAACAGTTTTTCCGCGTTATTTCGACAAAAAGAGTTACGAATTATGGATGTTTTTATAGAAATCGTAATGGTTCGATGAATTGTAACCGAATGCAGCGATATCATTTTACTTTTTGATAAAATGGCTGCCGCCGGACCGACATGAAGGCAAAGTTCAAATTTTGTCAATTTCCCGACCCGCACGAGGGGACATAGGAGAATTGTCGGCCAAACAATTTTTCCGCGTTGTTTCGATAACAAGAGTTACGAATTATGGATATTTTTATAGAAATCGTAATGGTTCGACGAATTGTAATCGAATGCAGGAATATCATTTTACTTTTTGGTAAAATGGCTCCCGCCGGGCCGACACGACCGCAAAGCAGACACTTTGTCAATCTCCCGACCGGCACGTGGGGACATAGAGGTATTGTCGGCCAAACAGTTTTTGCGCGTTATTTCGACAAAAAGAGTTACGAATTATGGATGTTTTTATAGAAATCGTAATGGTTCGATGAATTGTAACCGAATGCAGCGATATCATTTTACTTTTTGATAAAATGGCTGCCGCCGGACCGACATGACGGCAAAGTTCAAACTTTGTCAATCTCCCGACCGGCACGTGGGGACATAGAGGTATTGTCGGCCAAACAATTTTTCCGCGTTATTTCGACAAAAAGAGTTACGAATTATGGATGTTTTTATAGAAATCGTAATGGTTCGATGAATTGTAACCGAATGCAGCGATATCATTTTACTTTTTGATAAAATGGCTCCCGCCGGACCGACATGACGGCAAAGATCAAACTTTGTCAATTTCCCGACCAGCACGAGGGGACATAGGAGAATTGTCGGCCAAACAATTTTTCCGCGTTATTTCGATAACAAGAGTTACGAATTATGGATATTTTTATAGAAATCGTAATGGTTCGACGAATTGTAATCGAATGCAGGAATATCATTTTACTTTTTGGTAAAATGGCTCCCGCCGGACCGACATGACCGCAAAGCAGACACTTTGTCAATCTCCCGACCGGCACGTGGGGACATAGAGGTATTGTCGGCCAAACAGTTTTTCCGCGTTATTTCGACAAAAAGAGTTACGAATTATGGATGTTTTTATAGAAATCGTAATGGTTCGATGAATTGTAACCGAATGCAGCGATATCATTTTACTTTTTGATAAAATGGCTCCCGCCGGACCGACATGACGGCAAAGATCAAACTTTGTCAATCTCCCGACCGGCACGTGGGGACATAGAGGTATTGTCGGCCAAACAGTTTTTGCGCGTTATTTCGACAAAAAGAGTTACGAATTATGGATGTTTTTATAGACATCGTAATGGTTCGATGAATTGTAACCGAATGCAGCGATATCATTTTACTTTTTGATAAAATGGCTGCCGCCGGACCGACATGAAGGCAAAGTTCAAACTTTGTCAATTTCCCGACCGGCACGAGGGGACATAGGAGAATTGTCGGCCAAACAATTTTTCCGCGTTGTTTCGATAACAAGAGTTACGAATTATGGATATTTTTATAGAAATCGTAATGGTTCGACGAATTGTAATCGAATGCAGCGATATCATTTTACTTTTTGGTAAAATGGCTCCCGCCGGACCGACATGACCGCAAAGCAGACACTTTATCAATCTCCCGACCGGCACGTGGGGACATAGAGGTATTGTCGGCCAAACAGTTTTTCCGCGTTGTTTCGACAAAAAGAGTTACGAATTATGGATGTTTTTATAGAAATCGTAATGGTTCGATGAATTGTAACCGAATACAGCGATATCATTTTACTTTTTGATAAAATGGCTGCCGCCGGACCGACATGATGGCAAAGTTCAAACTTTGTCAATTTCCCGACCGGCACGAGGGGACATAGGAGAATTGTCGGCCAAACAATTTTTCCGCGTTGTTTCGATAACAAGAGTTACGAATTATGGATATTTTTATAGAAATCGTAATGGTTCGACGAATTGTAATCGAATGCAGCGATATCATTTTACTTTTTGGTAAAATGGCTCCCGCCGGGCCGACATGACCGCAAAGCAGACACTTTGTCAATCTCCCGACCGGCACGTGGGGACATAGAGGTATTGTCGGCCAAACAATTTTTCCGCGTTATTTCGATAACAAGAGTTACGAATTATGGATATTTTTATAGAAATCGTAATGGTTCGACGAATTGTAAACGAATGCAGGAATATCATTTTACTTTTTGGTAAAATGGCTCCCGCCGGACCGACATGACCGCAAAGCAGACACTTTGTCAATCTCCCGACCGGCACGTGGGGACATAGAGGTATTGTCGGCCAAACAGCTTTTCCGCGTTGTTTCGACAAAAAGAGTTACGAATTATGGATGTTTTTATAGAAATCGTAATGGTTCGATGAATTGTAACCGAATGCAGCGATATCATTTTACTTTTTGATAAAATGGCTGCCGCCGGACCGACATGAAGGCAAAGTTCAAACTTTGTCAATTTCCCGACCGGCACGAGGGGACATAGGAGAATTGTCGGCCAAACAATTTTTCCGCGTTGTTTCGATAACAAGAGTTACGAATTATGGATATTTTTATAGAAATCGTAATGGTTCGACGAATTGTAATCGAATGCAGCGATATCATTTTACTTTTTGGTAAAATGGCTCCCGCCGGACCGACATGACCGCAAAGCAGACACTTTATCAATCTCCCGACCGGCACGTGGGGACATAGAGGTATTGTAGGCCAAACAGTTTTTCCGCGTTGTTTCGACAAAAAGAGTTACGAATTATGGATGTTTTTATAGAAATCGTAATGGTTCGATGAATTGTAACCGAATGCAGCGATATCATTTTACTTTTTGATAAAATGGCTCCCGCCGGACCGACATGACGGCGAAGATCAAACTTTGTCAATCTCCCGACCGGCACGAGGGGACATAGAGGTATTGTCGGCCAAACAGTTTTTCCGCGTTATTTCGACAAAAAGAGTTACGAATTATGGATGTTTTTATAGAAATCGTAATGGTTCGATGAATTGTAACCGAATGCAGCGATATCATTTTACTTTTTGATAAAATGGCTGCCGCCGGACCGACATGAAGGCAAAGTTCAAATTTTGTCAATTTCCCGACCCGCACGAGGGGACATAGGAGAATTGTCGGCCAAACAATTTTTCCGCGTTGTTTCGATAACAAGAGTTACGAATTATGGATATTTTTATAGAAATCGTAATGGTTCGACGAATTGTAATCGAATGCAGGAATATCATTTTACTTTTTGGTAAAATGGCTCCCGCCGGGCCGACACGACCGCAAAGCAGACACTTTGTCAATCTCCCGACCGGCACGTGGGGACATAGAGGTATTGTCGGCCAAACAGTTTTTGCGCGTTATTTCGACAAAAAGAGTTACGAATTATGGATGTTTTTATAGAAATCGTAATGGTTCGATGAATTGTAACCGAATGCAGCGATATCATTTTACTTTTTGATAAAATGGCTGCCGCCGGACCGACATGACGGCAAAGTTCAAACTTTGTCAATCTCCCGACCGGCACGTGGGGACATAGAGGTATTGTCGGCCAAACAATTTTTCCGCGTTATTTCGACAAAAAGAGTTACGAATTATGGATGTTTTTATAGAAATCGTAATGGTTCGATGAATTGTAACCGAATGCAGCGATATCATTTTACTTTTTGATAAAATGGCTCCCGCCGGACCGACATGACGGCAAAGATCAAACTTTGTCAATTTCCCGACCAGCACGAGGGGACATAGGAGAATTGTCGGCCAAACAATTTTTCCGCGTTATTTCGATAACAAGAGTTACGAATTATGGATATTTTTATAGAAATCGTAATGGTTCGACGAATTGTAATCGAATGCAGGAATATCATTTTACTTTTTGGTAAAATGGCTCCCGCCGGACCGACATGACCGCAAAGCAGACACTTTGTCAATCTCCCGACCGGCACGTGGGGACATAGAGGTATTGTCGGCCAAACAGTTTTTCCGCGTTATTTCGACAAAAAGAGTTACGAATTATGGATGTTTTTATAGACATCGTAATGGTTCGATGAATTGTAACCGAATGCAGCGATATCATTTTACTTTTTGATAAAATGGCTGCCGCCGGACCGACATGAACCCAAAGTTCAAACTTTGTCAATTTCCCGACCGGCACGAGGGGACATAGGAGAATTGTCGGCCAAACAATTTTTCCGCGTTGTTTCGATAACAAGAGTTACGAATTATGGATATTTTTATAGAAATCGTAATGGTTCGACGAATTGTAATCGAATGCAGCGATATCATTCTACTTTTTGGTAAAATGGCTCCCGCCGGACCGACATGACCGCAAAGCAGACACTTTATCAATCTCCCGACCGGCACGTGGGGACATAGAGGTATTGTCGGCCAAACAGTTTTTCCGCGTTGTTTCGACAAAAAGAGTTACGAATTATGGATGTTTTTATAGAAATCGTAATGGTTCGATGAATTGTAACCGAATGCAGCGATATCATTTTACTTTTTGATAAAATGGCTGCCGCCGGACTGACATGATGGCAAAGTTCAAACTTTGTCAATTTCCCGACCGGCACGAGGGGACATAGGAGAATTGTCGGCCAAACAATTTTTCCGCGTTGTTTCGATAACAAGAGTTAAGAATTATGGATATTTTTATAGAAATCGTAATGGTTCGACGAATTGTAATCGAATGCAGCGATATCATTTTACTTTTTGGTAAAATGGCTCCCGCCGGGCCGACATGACCGCAAAGCAGACACTTTGTCAATCTCCCGACCGGCACGTGGGGACATAGAGGTATTGTCGGCCAAACAATTTTTCCGCGTTATTTCGATAACAAGAGTTACGAATTATGGATATTTTTATAGAAATCGTAATGGTTCGACGAATTGTAATCGAATGCAGGAATATCATTTTACTTTTTGGTAAAATGGCTCCCGCCGGACCGACATGACCGCAAAGCAGACACTTTGTCAATCTCCCGACCGGCACGTGGGGACATAGAGGTATTGTCGGCCAAACAGCTTTTCCGCGTTGTTTCGACAAAAAGAGTTACGAATTATGGATGTTTTTATAGAAATCGTAATGGTTCGATGAATTGTATCCGAATGCAGCGATATCATTTTACTTTTTGATAAAATGGTTCCCGCCGGACCGACATGACGGCAAAGATCAAACTTTGTCAATCTCCCGACCGGACATAGAGGTATTGTCGGCCAAACAGTTTTTCCGCATTATTTCGACAAAAAGAGTTACGAATTATGGATGTTTTTATAGAAATCGTAATGGTTCGATGAATTGTAACCGAATGCAGCGATATCATTTTACTTTTTGATAAAATGGCTTCCGCCGGACCGACATGACGGCAAAGATCAAACTTTGTCAATTTCCCGACCGGCACGAGGGGACATAGGAGAATTGTCGGCCAAACAATTTTTCCGCGTTGTTTCGATAACAAGAGTTACGAATTATGGATATTTTTATAGAAATCGTAATGGTTCGACGAATTGTAATCGAATGCAGCGATATCATTTTACTTTTTGGTAAAATGGCTCCCGCCGGACCGACATGACCGCAAAGCAGACACTTTGTCAATCTTCCGACCGGCACGTGGGGACATAGAGGTATTGTCGGCCAAACAGCTTTTCCGCGTTGTTTCGACAAAAAGAGTTACGAATTATGGATGTTTTTATAGAAATCGTAATGGTTCGATGAATTGTAACCGAATGCAGCGATATCATTTTACTTTTTGATAAAATGGCTCCCGCCGGACCGACATGACGGCAAAGATCAAACTTTGTCAATCTCCCGACCGGCACGTGGGGACATAGAGGTATTGTCGGCCAAACAGTTTTTGCGCGTTATTTCGACAAAAAGAGTTACGAATTATGGATGTTTTTATAGACATCGTAATGGTTCGATGAATTGTAACCGAATGCAGCGATATCATTTTACTTTTTGATAAAATGGCTGCCGCCGGACCGACATGAAGGCAAAGTTCAAACTTTGTCAATTTCCCGACCGGCACGAGGGGACATAGGAGAATTGTCGGCCAAACAATTTTTCCGCGTTGTTTCGATAACAAGAGTTACGAATTATGGATATTTTTATAGAAATCGTAATGGTTCGACGAATTGTAATCGAATGCAGCGATATCATTTTACTTTTTGGTAAAATGGCTCCCGCCGGACCGACATGACCGCAAAGCAGACACTTTATCAATCTCCCGACCGGCACGTGGGGACATAGAGGTATTGTCGGCCAAACAGTTTTTCCGCGTTGTTTCGACAAAAAGAGTTACGAATTATGGATGTTTTTATAGAAATCGTAATGGTTCGATGAATTGTAACCGAATACAGCGATATCATTTTACTTTTTGATAAAATGGCTGCCGCCGGACCGACATGATGGCAAAGTTCAAACTTTGTCAATTTCCCGACCGGCACGAGGGGACATAGGAGAATTGTCGGCCAAACAATTTTTCCGCGTTGTTTCGATAACAAGAGTTACGAATTATGGATATTTTTATAGAAATCGTAATGGTTCGACGAATTGTAATCGAATGCAGCGATATCATTTTACTTTTTGGTAAAATGGCTCCCGCCGGGCCGACATGACCGCAAAGCAGACACTTTGTCAATCTCCCGACCGGCACGTGGGGACATAGAGGTATTGTCGGCCAAACAATTTTTCCGCGTTATTTCGATAACAAGAGTTACGAATTATGGATATTTTTATAGAAATCGTAATGGTTCGACGAATTGTAAACGAATGCAGGAATATCATTTTACTTTTTGGTAAAATGGCTCCCGCCGGACCGACATGACCGCAAAGCAGACACTTTGTCAATCTCCCGACCGGCACGTGGGGACATAGAGGTATTGTCGGCCAAACAGCTTTTCCGCGTTGTTTCGACAAAAAGAGTTACGAATTATGGATGTTTTTATAGAAATCGTAATGGTTCGATGAATTGTAACCGAATGCAGCGATATCATTTTACTTTTTGATAAAATGGCTGCCGCCGGACCGACATGAAGGCAAAGTTCAAACTTTGTCAATTTCCCGACCGGCACGAGGGGACATAGGAGAATTGTCGGCCAAACAATTTTTCCGCGTTGTTTCGATAACAAGAGTTACGAATTATGGATATTTTTATAGAAATCGTAATGGTTCGACGAATTGTAATCGAATGCAGCGATATCATTTTACTTTTTGGTAAAATGGCTCCCGCCGGACCGACATGACCGCAAAGCAGACACTTTATCAATCTCCCGACCGGCACGTGGGGACATAGAGGTATTGTAGGCCAAACAGTTTTTCCGCGTTGTTTCGACAAAAAGAGTTACGAATTATGGATGTTTTTATAGAAATCGTAATGGTTCGATGAATTGTAACCGAATGCAGCGATATCATTTTACTTTTTGATAAAATGGCTGCCGCCGGACCGACATGACGGCAAAGTTCAAACTTTGTCAATTTCCCGACCGGCACGAGGGGACATAGGAGAATTGTCGGCCAAACAATTTTTCCGCGTTGTTTCGATAACAAGAGTTACGAATTATGGATATTTTTATAGAAATCGTAATGGTTCGACGAATTGTAATCGAATGCAGCGATATCATTTTACTTTTTGGTAAAATGGCTCCCGCCGGGCCGACATGACCGCAAAGCAGACACTTTGTCAATCTCCCGACCGGCACGTGGGGACATAGAGGTATTGTCGGCCAAACAATTTTTCCGCGTTATTTCGATAACAAGAGTTACGAATTATGGATATTTTTATAGAAATCGTAATGGTTCGACGAATTGTAAACGAATGCAGGAATATCATTTTACTTTTTGGTAAAATGGCTCCCGCCGGACCGACATGACCGCAAAGCAGACACTTTATCAATCTCCCGACCGGCACGTGGGGACATAGAGGTATTGTCGGCCAAACAGTTTTTCCGCGTTGTTTCGACAAAAAGAGTTACGAATTATGGATGTTTTTATAGAAATCGTAATGGTTCGATGAATTGTAACCGAATGCAGCGATATCATTTTACTTTTTGATAAAATGGCTGCCGCCGGACCGACATGATGGCAAAGTTCAAACTTTGTCAATTTCCCGACCGGCACGAGGGGACATAGGAGAATTGTCGGCCAAACAATTTTTCCGCGTTGTTTCGATAACAAGAGTTACGAATTATGGATATTTTTATAGAAATCGTAATGGTTCGACGAATTGTAATCGAATGCAGCGATATCATTTTACTTTTTGGTAAAATGGCTCCCGCCGGGCCGACATGACCGCAAAGCAGACACTTTGTCAATCTCCCGACCGGCACGTGGGGACATAGAGGTATTGTCGGCCAAACAATTTTTCCGCGTTATTTCGATAACAAGAGTTACGAATTATGGATATTTTTATAGAAATCGTAATGGTTCGACGAATTGTAAACGAATGCAGGAATATCATTTTACTTTTTGGTAAAATGGCTCCCGCCGGACCGACATGACCGCAAAGCAGACACTTTGTCAATCTCCCGACCGGCACGTGGGGACATAGAGGTATTGTCGGCCAAACAGCTTTTCCGCGTTGTTTCGACAACAAGAGTTACGAATTATGGATGTTTTTATAGAAATCGTAATGGTTCGATGAATTGTATCCGAATGCAGCGATATCATTTTACTTTTTGATAAAATGGCTCCCGCCGGACCGACATGACGGCAAAGATCAAACTTTGTCAATCTCCCGACCGGCACGTGGGGACATAGAGGTATTGTCGGCCAAACAGTTCTTGCGCGTTATTTCGACAAAAAGAGTTACGAATTATGGATGTTTTTATAGAAATCGTAATGGTTCGATGAATTGTAACCGAATGCAGCGATATCATTTTACTTTTTGATAAAATGGCTGCCGCCGGACCGACATGACGGCAAAGTTCAAACTTTGTCAATTTCCCGACCGGCACGAGGGGACATAGGAGAATTGTCGGCCAAACAATTTTTCCGCCTTGTTTCGATAACAAGAGTTACGAATTATGGATATTTTTATAGAAATCGTAATGGTTCGACGAATTGTAAACTAATGCAGGAATATCATTTTACTTTTTGGTAAAATGGCTCCCGCCGGACCGACATGACCATAAAGCAGACACTTTATCAATCTCCCGACCGGCACGTGGGGACATAGAGGTATTGTCGGCCAAACAGTTTTTCCGCGTTGTTTCGACAAAAAGAGTTACGAATTATGGATGTTTTTATAGAAATCGTAATGGTTCGATGAATTGTAACCGAATGCAGCGATATCATTTTACTTTTTGATAAAATGGCTGCCGCCGGACCGACATGATAGCAAAGTTCAAACTTTGTCAATTTCCCGACCGGCACGAGGGGACATAGGAGAATTGTCGGCCAAACAATTTTTCCGCGTTGTTTCGATAACAAGAGTTACGAATTATGGATATTTTTATAGAAATCGTAATGGTTCGACGAATTGTAATCGAATGCAGCGATATCATTTTACTTTTTGGTAAAATGGCTCCCGCCGGGCCGACATGACCGCAAAGCAGACACTTTGTCAATCTCCCGACCGGCACGTGGGGACATAGAGGTATTGTCGGCCAAACAATTTTTCCGCGTTATTTCGATAACAAGAGTTACGAATTATGGATATTTTTATAGAAATCGTAATGGTTCGACGAATTGTAAACGAATGCAGGAATATCATTTTACTTTTTGGTAAAATGGCTCCCGCCGGACCGACATGACCGCAAAGCAGACACTTTGTCAATCTCCCGACCGGCACGTGGGGACATAGAGGTATTGTCGGCCAAACAATTTTTCCGCGTTATTTCGATAACAAGAGTTACGAATTATGGATATTTTTATAGAAATCGTAATGGTTCGACGAATTGTAAACGAATGCAGGAATATCATTTTACTTTTTGGTAAAATGGCTCCCGCCGGACCGACATGACCGCAAAGCAGACACTTTGTCAATCTCCCGACCGGCACGTGGGGACATAGAGGTATTGTCGGCCAAACAGTTTTTCCGCGTTGTTTCGACAAAAAGAGTTACGAATTATGGATGTTTTTATAGAAATCGTAATGGTTCGATGAATTGTAACCGAATGCAGCGATATCATTTTACTTTTTGATAAAATGGCTCCCGCCGGACCGACATGACGGCGAAGATCAAACTTTGTCAATCTCCCGACCGGCACGAGGGGACATAGGAGAATTGTCGGCCAAACAATTTTTCCGCGTTATTTCGATAACAAGAGTTACGAATTATGGATATTTTTATAGAAATCGTAATGGTTCGACGAATTGTAATCGAATGCAGGAATATCATTTTACTTTTTGGTAAAATGGCTCCCGCCGGACCGACATGACCGCAAAGCAGACACTTTGTCAATCTCCCGACCGGCACGTGGGGACATAGAGGTATTGTCGGCCAAACAGTTTTTCCGCGTTGTTTCGACAAAAAGAGTTACGAATTATGGATGTTTTTATAGAAATCGTAATGGTTCGATGAATTGTAACCGAATGCAGCGATATCATTTTACTTTTTGATAAAATGGCTCCCGCCGGACCGACATGACGGCGAAGATCAAACTTTGTCAATCTCCCGACCGGTACGAGGGGACATAGGAGAATTGTCGGCCAAACAATTTTTCCGCGTTGTTTCGATAACAAGAGTTACGAATTATGGATATTTTTATAGAAATCGTAATGGTTCGATGAATTGGGACCGAATGCAGCGATATCATTTTACTTTTTGATAAAATGGCTCCCGCCGGACCGACATGACGGCAAAGATCAAACTTTGTCAATCTCCCGACCGGCACGTGGGGACATAGAGGTATTGTCGGCCAAACAGTTTTTGCGCGTTATTTCGACAAAAAGAGTTACGAATTATGGATGTTTTTATAGAAATCGTAATGGTTCGATGAATTGTAACCGAATGCAGCGATATCATTTTACTTTTTGATAAAATGGCTGCCGCCGGACCGACATGAAGGCAAAGTTCAAACTTTGTCAATTTCCCGACCGGCACGAGGGGACATAGGAGAATTGTCGGCCAAACAATTTTTCCGCGTTGTTTCGATAACAAGAGTGACGAATTATGGATATTTTTATAGAAATCGTAATGGTTCGACGAATTGTAATCGAATGCAGCGATATCAT
Source organism: Bombus sonorus (assembly GCA_029958995.1). Lineage (NCBI taxonomy): Eukaryota > Metazoa > Arthropoda > Insecta > Hymenoptera > Apidae > Bombus > Bombus sonorus. The sequence continues at coordinate 66,791 of JARWAU010000114.1, forward strand.
TTTACTTTTTGGTAAAATGGCTCCCGCCGGACCGACATGACCGCAAAGCAGACACTTTGTCAATCTCCCGACCGGCACGTGGGGACATAGAGGTATTGTCGGCCAAACAGTTTTTCCGCGTTGTTTCGACAAAAAGAGTTACGAATTATGGATGTTTTTATAGAAATCGTAATGGTTCGATGAATTGTAACCGAATGCAGCGATATCATTTTACTTTTTGATAAAATGGCTCCCGCCGGACCGACATGACGGCAAAGATCAAACTTTGTCAATTTCCCGACCGGCACGAGGGGACATAGGAGAATTGTCGGCCAAACAATTTTTCCGCGTTATTTCGATAACAAGAGTTACGAATTATGGATATTTTTATAGAAATCGTAATGGTTCGACGAATTGTAATCGAATGCAGGAATATCATTTTACTTTTTGGTAAAATGGCTCCCGCCGGACCGACATGACCGCAAAGCAGACACTTTGTCAATCTTCCGACCGGCACGTGGGGACATAGAGGTATTGTCGGCCAAACAGCTTTTCCGCGTTGTTTCGACAAAAAGAGTTACGAATTATGGATGTTTTTATAGAAATCGCAATGGTTCGATGAATTGTATCCGAATGCAGCGATATCATTTTACTTTTTGATAAAATGGCTCCCGCCGGACCGACATGACGGCAAAGATCAAACTTTGTCAATCTCCCGACCGGCACGTGGGGACATAGAGGTATTGTCGGCCAAACAGTTTTTCCGCGTTATTTCGACAAAAAGAGTTAAGAACTATGGATGTTTTTATAGAAATCGTAATGGTTCGATGAATTGTAACCGAATGCAGCGATATCATTTTACTTTTTGATAAAATGGCTGCCGCCGGACGGACATGAAGGCAAAGTTCAAACTTTGTCAATTTCCCGACCGGCACGAGGGGACATAGGAGAATTGTCGGCCAAACAATTTTTCCGCGTTGTTTCGATAACAAGAGTTACGAATTATGGATATTTTTATAGAAATCGTAATGGTTCGACGAATTGTAATCGAATGCAGCGATATCATTTTACTTTTTGGTAAAATGGCTCCCGCAGGGCCGACATGACCGCAAAGTTCAAACTTTGTCAATTTCCCGACCGGCACGAGGGGACATAGGAGAATTGTCGGCCAAACAATTTTTCCGCGTTGTTTCGATAACAAGAGTTACGAATTATGGATATTTTTATAGAAATCGTAATGGTTCGACGAATTGTAATCGAATGCAGCGATATCATTTTACTTTTTGGTAAAATGGCTCCCGCCGGACAGACATGACCGCAAAGCAGACACTTTGTCAATCTCCCGACCGGCACGTGGGGACATAGAGGTATTGTCGGCCAAACAGTTTTTCCGCGTTGTTTCGACAAAAAGAGTTACGAATTATGGATGTTTTTATAGAAATCGTAATGGTTTGATGAATTGTAACCGAATGCAGCGATATCATTTTACTTTTTGATAAAATGGCTGCCGCCGGACCGACATGATGGCAAAGTTCAAACTTTGTCAATTTCCCGACCGGCACGAGGGGACATAGGAGAATTGTCGGCCAAACAATTTTTCCGCGTTGTTTCGATAACAAGAGTTACGAATTATGGATATTTTTATAGAAATCGTAATGGTTCGACGAATTGTAATCGAATGCAGGAATATCATTTTACTTTTTGGTAAAATGGCTCCCGCCGGACCGACATGACCGCAAAGCAGACACTTTGTCAATCTCCCGACCGGCACGTGGGGACATAGAGGTATTGTCGGCCAAACAGCTTTTCCGCGTTGTTTCGACAAAAAGAGTTACGAATTATGGATGTTTTTATAGAAATCGTAATGGTTCGATGAATTGTATCCGAATGCAGCGATATCATTTTACTTTTTGATAAAATGGCTGCCGCCGGACCGACATGAAGGCAAAGTTCAAACTTTGTCAATTTCCCGACCGGCACGAGGGGACATAGGAGAATTGTCGGCCAAACAATTTTTCCGCGTTGTTTCGATAACAAGAGTTACGAATTATGGATATTTTTATAGAAATCGTAATGGTTCGACGAATTGTAATCGAATGCAGCGATATCATTTTACTTTTTGGTAAAATGGCTCCCGCCGGACAGACATGACCGCAAAGCAGACACTTTGTCAATCTCCCGACCGGCACGTGGGGACATAGAGGTATTGTCGGCCAAACAGTTTTTCCGCGTTGTTTCGACAAAAAGAGTTACGAATTATGGATGTTTTTATAGAAATCGTAATGGTTTGATGAATTGTAACCGAATGCAGCGATATCATTTTACTTTTTGATAAAATGGCTGCCGCCGGACCGACATGATGGCAAAGTTCAAACTTTGTCAATTTCCCGACCGGCACGAGGGGACATAGGAGAATTGTCGGCCAAACAATTTTTCCGCGTTGTTTCGATAACAAGAGTTACGAATTATGGATATTTTTATAGAAATCGTAATGGTTCGACGAATTGTAATCGAATGCAGGAATATCATTTTACTTTTTGGTAAAATGGCTCCGGCCGGACCGACATGACCGCAAAGCAGACACTTTGTCAATCTCCCGACCGGCACGTGGGGACATAGAGGTATTGTCGGCCAAACAGTTTTTGCGCGTTATTTCGACAAAAAGAGTTACGAATTATGGATGTTTTTATAGAAATCGTAATGGTTCGATGAATTGTAACCGAATGCAGCGATATCATTTTACTTTTTGATAAAATGGCTGCCGCCGGACCGACATGACGGCAAAGATCAAACTTTGTCAATTTCCCGACCGGCACGAGGGGACATAGGAGAATTGTCGGCCAAACAATTTTTCCGCGTTGTTTCGATAACAAGAGTTACGAATTATGGATGTTTTTATAGAAATCGTAATGGTTCGACGAATTGTAATCGAATGCAGCGATATCATTTTACTTTTTGGTAAAATGGCTCCCGCCGGACCGACATGACGGCAAAGATCAAACTTTGTCAATCTCCCGACCGGCACGAGGGGACATAGGAGAATTGTCGGCCAAACAATTTTTCCGCGTTGTTTCGATAACAAGAGTTACGAATTATGGATATTTTTATAGAAATCGTAATGGTTCGACGAATTGTAATCGAATGCAGGAATATCATTTTACTTTTTGGTAAAATGGCTCCCGCCGGACCGACATGACGGCAAAGATCAAACTTTGTCAATTTCCCGACCGGCACGAGGGGACATAGGAGAATTGTCGGCCAAACAATTTTTCCGCGTTATTTCGATAACAAGAGTTACGAATTATGGATATTTTTATAGAAATCGTAATGGTTCGACGAATTGTAATCGAATGCAGGAATATCATTTTACTTTTTGGTAAAATGGCTCCCGCAGGGCCGACATGACCGCAAAGTTCAAACTTTGTCAATTTCCCGACCGGCACGAGGGGACATAGGAGAATTGTCGGCCAAACAATTTTTCCGCGTTGTTTCGATAACAAGAGTTACGAATTATGGATATTTTTATAGAAATCGTAATGGTTCGACGAATTGTAATCGAATGCAGCGATATCATTTTACTTTTTGGTAAAATGGCTCCCGCCGGACAGACATGACCGCAAAGCAGACACTTTGTCAATCTCCCGACCGGCACGTGGGGACATAGAGGTATTGTCGGCCAAACAGTTTTTCCGCGTTGTTTCGACAAAAAGAGTTACGAATTATGGATGTTTTTATAGAAATCGTAATGGTTTGATGAATTGTAACCGAATGCAGCGATATCATTTTACTTTTTGATAAAATGGCTGCCGCCGGACCTACATGATGGCAAAGTTCAAACTTTGTCAATTTCCCGACCGGCACGAGGGGACATAGGAGAATTGTCGGCCAAACAATTTTTCCGCGTTGTTTCGATAACAAGAGTTACGAATTATGGATATTTTTATAGAAATCGTAATGGTTCGACGAATTGTAATCGAATGCAGGAATATCATTTTACTTTTTGGTAAAATGGCTCCCGCCGGACCGACATGACCGCAAAGCAGACACTTTGTCAATCTCCCGACCGGCACGTGGGGACATAGAGGTATTGTCGGCCAAACAGCTTTTCCGCGTTGTTTCGACAAAAAGAGTTACGAATTATGGATGTTTTTATAGAAATCGTAATGGTTCGATGAATTGTATCCGAATGCAGCGATATCATTTTACTTTTTGATAAAATGGCTGCCGCCGGACCGACATGAAGGCAAAGTTCAAACTTTGTCAATTTCCCGACCGGCACGAGGGGACATAGGAGAATTGTCGGCCAAACAATTTTTCCGCGTTGTTTCGATAACAAGAGTTACGAATTATGGATATTTTTATAGAAATCGTAATGGTTCGACGAATTGTAATCGAATGCAGCGATATCATTTTACTTTTTGGTAAAATGGCTCCCGCCGGACAGACATGACCGCAAAGCAGACACTTTGTCAATCTCCCGACCGGCACGTGGGGACATAGAGGTATTGTCGGCCAAACAGTTTTTCCGCGTTGTTTCGACAAAAAGAGTTACGAATTATGGATGTTTTTATAGAAATCGTAATGGTTTGATGAATTGTAACCGAATGCAGCGATATCATTTTACTTTTTGATAAAATGGCTGCCGCCGGACCTACATGATGGCAAAGTTCAAACTTTGTCAATTTCCCGACCGGCACGAGGGGACATAGGAGAATTGTCGGCCAAACAATTTTTCCGCGTTGTTTCGATAACAAGAGTTACGAATTATGGATATTTTTATAGAAATCGTAATGGTTCGACGAATTGTAATCGAATGCAGGAATATCATTTTACTTTTTGGTAAAATGGCTCCCGCCGGACCGACATGACCGCAAAGCAGACACTTTGTCAATCTCCCGACCGGCACGTGGGGACATAGAGGTATTGTCGGCCAAACAGCTTTTCCGCGTTGTTTCGACAAAAAGAGTTACGAATTATGGATGTTTTTATAGAAATCGTAATGGTTCGATGAATTGTATCCGAATGCAGCGATATCATTTTACTTTTTGATAAAATGGCTGCCGCCGGACCGACATGAAGGCAAAGTTCAAACTTTGTCAATTTCCCGACCGGCACGAGGGGACATAGGAGAATTGTCGGCCAAACAATTTTTCCGCGTTGTTTCGATAACAAGAGTTACGAATTATGGATATTTTTATAGAAATCGTAATGGTTCGACGAATTGTAATCGAATGCAGCGATATCATTTTACTTTTTGGTAAAATGGCTCCCGCCGGACAGACATGACCGCAAAGCAGACACTTTGTCAATCTCCCGACCGGCACGTGGGGACATAGAGGTATTGTCGGCCAAACAGTTTTTCCGCGTTGTTTCGACAAAAAGAGTTACGAATTATGGATGTTTTTATAGAAATCGTAATGGTTTGATGAATTGTAACCGAATGCAGCGATATCATTTTACTTTTTGATAAAATGGCTGCCGCCGGACCGACATGATGGCAAAGTTCAAACTTTGTCAATTTCCCGACCGGCACGAGGGGACATAGGAGAATTGTCGGCCAAACAATTTTTCCGCGTTGTTTCGATAACAAGAGTTACGAATTATGGATATTTTTATAGAAATCGTAATGGTTCGACGAATTGTAATCGAATGCAGGAATATCATTTTACTTTTTGGTAAAATGGCTCCGGCCGGACCGACATGACCGCAAAGCAGACACTTTGTCAATCTCCCGACCGGCACGTGGGGACATAGAGGTATTGTCGGCCAAACAGTTTTTGCGCGTTATTTCGACAAAAAGAGTTACGAATTATGGATGTTTTTATAGAAATCGTAATGGTTCGATGAATTGTAACCGAATGCAGCGATATCATTTTACTTTTTGATAAAATGGCTGCCGCCGGACCGACATGACGGCAAAGATCAAACTTTGTCAATTTCCCGACCGGCACGAGGGGACATAGGAGAATTGTCGGCCAAACAATTTTTCCGCGTTGTTTCGATAACAAGAGTTACGAATTATGGATGTTTTTATAGAAATCGTAATGGTTCGACGAATTGTAATCGAATGCAGCGATATCATTTTACTTTTTGGTAAAATGGCTCCCGCCGGACCGACATGACGGCAAAGATCAAACTTTGTCAATCTCCCGACCGGCACGAGGGGACATAGGAGAATTGTCGGCCAAACAATTTTTCCGCGTTGTTTCGATAACAAGAGTTACGAATTATGGATATTTTTATAGAAATCGTAATGGTTCGACGAATTGTAATCGAATGCAGGAATATCATTTTACTTTTTGGTAAAATGGCTCCCGCCGGACCGACATGACGGCAAAGATCAAACTTTGTCAATTTCCCGACCGGCACGAGGGGACATAGGAGAATTGTCGGCCAAACAATTTTTCCGCGTTATTTCGATAACAAGAGTTACGAATTATGGATATTTTTATAGAAATCGTAATGGTTCGACGAATTGTAATCGAATGCAGGAATATCATTTTACTTTTTGGTAAAATGGCTCCCGCAGGGCCGACATGACCGCAAAGTTCAAACTTTGTCAATTTCCCGACCGGCACGAGGGGACATAGGAGAATTGTCGGCCAAACAATTTTTCCGCGTTGTTTCGATAACAAGAGTTACGAATTATGGATATTTTTATAGAAATCGTAATGGTTCGACGAATTGTAATCGAATGCAGCGATATCATTTTACTTTTTGGTAAAATGGCTCCCGCCGGACAGACATGACCGCAAAGCAGACACTTTGTCAATCTCCCGACCGGCACGTGGGGACATAGAGGTATTGTCGGCCAAACAGTTTTTCCGCGTTGTTTCGACAAAAAGAGTTACGAATTATGGATGTTTTTATAGAAATCGTAATGGTTTGATGAATTGTAACCGAAAGCAGCGATATCATTTTACTTTTTGATAAAATGGCTGCCGCCGGACCTACATGATGGCAAAGTTCAAACTTTGTCAATTTCCCGACCGGCACGAGGGGACATAGGAGAATTGTCGGCCAAACAATTTTTCCGCGTTGTTTCGATAACAAGAGTTACGAATTATGGATATTTTTATAGAAATCGTAATGGTTCGACGAATTGTAATCGAATGCAGGAATATCATTTTACTTTTTGGTAAAATGGCTCCCGCCGGACCGACATGACCGCAAAGCAGACACTTTGTCAATCTCCCGACCGGCACGTGGGGACATAGAGGTATTGTCGGCCAAACAGCTTTTCCGCGTTGTTTCGACAAAAAGAGTTACGAATTATGGATGTTTTTATAGAAATCGTAATGGTTCGATGAATTGTATCCGAATGCAGCGATATCATTTTACTTTTTGATAAAATGGCTGCCGCCGGACCGACATGAAGGCAAAGTTCAAACTTTGTCAATTTCCCGACCGGCACGAGGGGACATAGGAGAATTGTCGGCCAAACAATTTTTCCGCGTTGTTTCGATAACAAGAGTTACGAATTATGGATATTTTTATAGAAATCGTAATGGTTCGACGAATTGTAATCGAATGCAGCGATATCATTTTACTTTTTGGTAAAATGGCTCCCGCCGGACAGACATGACCGCAAAGCAGACACTTTGTCAATCTCCCGACCGGCACGTGGGGACATAGAGGTATTGTCGGCCAAACAGTTTTTCCGCGTTGTTTCGACAAAAAGAGTTACGAATTATGGATGTTTTTATAGAAATCGTAATGGTTTGATGAATTGTAACCGAATGCAGCGATATCATTTTACTTTTTGATAAAATGGCTGCCGCCGGACCGACATGATGGCAAAGTTCAAACTTTGTCAATTTCCCGACCGGCACGAGGGGACATAGGAGAATTGTCGGCCAAACAATTTTTCCGCGTTGTTTCGATAACAAGAGTTACGAATTATGGATATTTTTATAGAAATCGTAATGGTTCGACGAATTGTAATCGAATGCAGGAATATCATTTTACTTTTTGGTAAAATGGCTCCCGCCGGACCGACATGACCGCAAAGCAGACACTTTGTCAATCTCCCGACCGGCACGTGGGGACATAGAGGTATTGTCGGCCAAACAGCTTTTCCGCGTTGTTTCGACAAAAAGAGTTACGAATTATGGATGTTTTTATAGAAATCGTAATGGTTCGATGAATTGTATCCGAATGCAGCGATATCATTTTACTTTTTGATAAAATGGCTGCCGCCGGACCGACATGAAGGCAAAGTTCAAACTTTGTCAATTTCCCGACCGGCACGAGGGGACATAGGAGAATTGTCGGCCAAACAATTTTTCCGCGTTGTTTCGATAACAAGAGTTACGAATTATGGATATTTTTATAGAAATCGTAATGGTTCGACGAATTGTAATCGAATGCAGCGATATCATTTTACTTTTTGGTAAAATGGCTCCCGCCGGACAGACATGACCGCAAAGCAGACACTTTGTCAATCTCCCGACCGGCACGTGGGGACATAGAGGTATTGTCGGCCAAACAGTTTTTCCGCGTTGTTTCGACAAAAAGAGTTACGAATTATGGATGTTTTTATAGAAATCGTAATGGTTTGATGAATTGTAACCGAATGCAGCGATATCATTTTACTTTTTGATAAAATGGCTGCCGCCGGACCGACATGATGGCAAAGTTCAAACTTTGTCAATTTCCCGACCGGCACGAGGGGACATAGGAGAATTGTCGGCCAAACAATTTTTCCGCGTTGTTTCGATAACAAGAGTTACGAATTATGGATATTTTTATAGAAATCGTAATGGTTCGACGAATTGTAATCGAATGCAGGAATATCATTTTACTTTTTGGTAAAATGGCTCCGGCCGGACCGACATGACCGCAAAGCAGACACTTTGTCAATCTCCCGACCGGCACGTGGGGACATAGAGGTATTGTCGGCCAAACAGCTTTTCCGCGTTGTTTCGACAAAAAGAGTTACGAATTATGGATGTTTTTATAGAAATCGTAATGGTTCGATGAATTGTATCCGAATGCAGCGATATCATTTTACTTTTTGATAAAATGGCTCCCGCCGGACCGACATGACGGCAAAGATCAAACTTTGTCAATCTCCCGACCGGCACGTGGGGACATAGAGGTATTGTCGGCCAAACAGTTTTTGCGCGTTATTTCGACAAAAAGAGTTACGAATTATGGATGTTTTTATAGAAATCGTAATGGTTCGATGAATTGTAACCGAATGCAGCGATATCATTTTACTTTTTGATAAAATGGCTGCCGCCGGACCGACATGACGGCAAAGATCAAACTTTGTCAATTTCCCGACCGGCACGAGGGGACATAGGAGAATTGTCGGCCAAACAATTTTTCCGCGTTGTTTCGATAACAAGAGTTACGAATTATGGATGTTTTTATAGAAATCGTAATGGTTCGACGAATTGTAATCGAATGCAGCGATATCATTTTACTTTTTGGTAAAATGGCTCCCGCCGGACCGACATGACGGCAAAGATCAAACTTTGTCAATCTCCCGACCGGCACGTGGGGACATAGAGGTATTGTCGGCCAAACAGATTTTGCGCGTTATTTCGACAAAAAGAGTTACGAATTATGGATGTTTTTATAAAAATCGTAATGGTTCGATGAATTGTAACCGAATGCAGCGATATCATTTTACTTTTTGATAAAATGGCTCCCGCCGGACCGACATGACGGCAAAGATCAAACTTTGTCAATTTCCCGACCGGCACGAGGGGACATAGGAGAATTGTCGGCCAAACAATTTTTCCGCGTTATTTCGCTAACAAGAGTTACGAATTATGGATATTTTTATAGAAATCGTAATGGTTCGACGAATTGTAATCGAATGCAGGAATATCATTTTACTTTTTGGTAAAATGGCTCCCGCCGGACCGACATGACCGCAAAGCAGACACTTTGTCAATCTCCCGACCGGCACGTGGGGACATAGAGGTATTGTCGACCAAACAGTTTTTCCCCGTTGTTTCGACAAAAAGAGTTACGAATTATGGATGTTTTTATAGAAATCGTAATCGTTCGATGAATTGTATCCGAATGCAGTGATATCATTTTACTTTTTGATAAAATGGCTCCCGCCGGACCGACATGACGGCAAAGATCAAACTTTGTCAATCTCCCGACCGGCACGTGGGGACATAGAGGTATTGTCGGCCAAACAGTTTTTGCGCGTTATTTCGACAAAAAGAGTTACGAATTATGGATGTTTTTATAGAAATCGTAATGGTTCGATGAATTGTAACCGAATGCAGCGATATCATTTTAGTTTTTGATAAAATGGCTGCCGCCGGACCGACATGAAGGCAAAGTTCAAACTTTGTCAATTTCCCGACCGGCACGAGGGGACATAGGAGAATTGTCGGCCAAACAATTTTTCCGCGTTGTTTCGATAACAAGAGTTACGAATTATGGATATTTTTATAGAAATCGTAATGGTTCGACGAATTGTAATCGAATGCAGCGATATCATTTTACTTTTTGATAAAATGGCTCCCGCCGGACCGACATGACGGCAAAGATCAAACGTTGTCAATCTCCCGACCGGCACGTGGGGACATAGAGGTATTGTCGGCCAAACAGTTTTTCCGCGTTATTTCGACAAAAAGAGTTACGAACTATGGATGTTTTTATAGAAATCGTAATGGTTCGATGAATTGTAACCGAATAAAGCGATATCATTTTACTTTTTGATAAAATGGCTCCCGCCGGACCGACATGACGGCAAAGATCAAACTTTGTCAATCTCCCGACCGGCACGTGGGGACATAGAGGTATTGTCGGCCAAACAGTTTTTGCGCGTTATTTCGACAAAAAGAGTTACGAATTATGGACGTTTTTATAGAAATCGTAATGGTTCGATGAATTGTAACCGAATGCAGCGATATCATTTTACTTTTTGATAAAATGGCTGCCGCCGGACCGACATGAAGGCAAAGTTCAAACTTTGTCAATTTCCCGACCGGCACGAGGGGACATAGGAGAATTGTCGGCCAAACAATTTTTCCGCGTTGTTTCGATAACAAGAGTTACGAATTATGGATATTTTTATAGAAATCGTAATGGTTCGACGAATTGTAATCGAATGCAGCGATATCATTTTACTTTTTGGTAAAATGGCTCCCGCCGGACCGACATGACCGCAAAGCAGACACTTTGTCAATCTCCCGACCGGCACGTGGGGACATAGAGGTATTGTCGGCCAAACAGTTTTTCCGCGTTGTTTCGACAAAAAGAGTTACGAATTATGGATGTTTTTATAGAAATCGTAATGGTTCGATGAATTGTAACCGAATGCAGCGATGTCATTTTACTTTTTGATAAAATGGCTGCCGCCGGACCGACATGATGGCAAAGTTCAAACTTTGTCAATTTCCCGACCGGCACGAGGGGACATAGGAGAATTGTCGGCCAAACAATTTTTCCGCGTTGTTTCGATAACAAGAGTTACGAATTATGGATATTTTTATAGAAATCGTAATGGTTCGACGAATTGTAATCGAATGCAGCGATATCATTTTACTTTTTGGTAAAATGGCTCCCGCCGGGCCGACATGACCGCAAAGCAGACACTTTGTCAATCTCCCGACCGGCACGTGGGGACATAGAGGTATTGTCGGCCAAACAATTTTTCCGCGTTATATCGATAACAAGAGTTACGAATTATGGATATTTTTATAGAAATCGTAATGGTTCGACGAATTGTAATCGAATGCAGGAATATCATTTTACTTTTTGGTAAAATGGCTCCCGCCGGACCGACATGACCGCAAAGCAGACACTTTGTCAATCTCCCGACCGGCACGTGGGGACATAGAGGTATTGTCGGCCAAACAGCTTTTCCGCGTTGTTTCGACAAAAAGAGTTACGAATTATGGATGTTTTTATAGAAATCGTAATGGTTCGATGAATTGTATCCGAATGCAGCGATATCATTTTACTTTTTGATAAAATGGCTCCCGCCGGACCGACATGACGGCAAAGATCAAACTTTGTCAATCTCCCGACCGGCACTTGGGGACATAGAGGTATTGTCGGCCAAACAGTTTTTGCGCGTTATTTCGACAAAAAGAGTTACGAATTATGGATGTTTTTATAGAAATCGTAATGGTTCGATGAATTGTAACCGAATGCAGCGATATCATTTTACTTTTTGGTAAAATGGCTCCCGCCGGACCGACATGACGGCAAAGATCAAACTTTGTCAATCTCCCGACCGGCACGTGGGGACATAGAGGTATTGTCGGCCAAACAGTTTTTGCGCGTTATTTCGACAAAAAGAGTTACGAATTATGGATGTTTTTATAGAAATCGTAATCGTTCGATGAATTGTATCCGAATGCAGTGATATCATTTTACTTTTTGATAAAATGGCTCCCGCCGGACCGACATGACGGCAAAGATCAAACTTTGTCAATCTCCCGACCGGCACGTGGGGACATAGAGGTATTGTCGGCCAAACAGTTTTTGCGCGTTATTTCGACAAAAAGAGTTACGAATTATGGATGTTTTTATAGAAATCGTAATGGTTCGATGAATTGTAACCGAATGCAGCGATATCATTTTAGTTTTTGATAAAATGGCTGCCGCCGGACCGACATGAAGGCAAAGTTCAAACTTTGTCAATTTCCCGACCGGCACGAGGGGACATAGGAGAATTGTCGGCCAAACAATTTTTCCGCGTTATTTCGCTAACAAGAGTTACGAATTATGGATATTTTTATAGAAATCGTAATGGTTCGACGAATTGTAATCGAATGCAGGAATATCATTTTACTTTTTGGTAAAATGGCTCCCGCCGGACCGACATGACCGCAAAGCAGACACTTTGTCAATCTCCCGACCGGCACGTGGGGACATAGAGGTATTGTCGACCAAACAGTTTTTCCCCGTTGTTTCGACAAAAAGAGTTACGAATTATGGATGTTTTTATAGAAATCGAAATGGTTCGATGAATTGTAACCGAATGCAGCGATATCATTTTACTTTTTGATAAAATGGCTCCCGCCGGACCGACATGACGGCAAAGATCAAACTTTGTCAATCTCCCGACCGGCACGTGGGGACATAGAGGTATTGTCGGCCAAACAGTTTTTCCGCGTTATTTCGACAAAAAGAGTTACGAACTATGGATGTTTTTATAGAAATCGTAATGGTTCGATGAATTGTAACCGAATGCAGCGATATCATTTTACTTTTTGGTAAAATGGCTCCCGCCGGACCGACATGACCGCAAAGCAGACACTTTGTCAATCTCCCGACCGGCACGTGGGGACATAGAGGTATTGTCGGCCAAACAGCTTTTCCGCGTTGTTTCGACAAAAAGAGTTACGAATTATGGATGTTTTTATAGAAATCGTAATGGTTCGATGAATTGTATCCGAATGCAGCGATATCATTTTACTTTTTGATAAAATGGCTCCCGCCGGACCGACATGACGGCAAAGATCAAACTTTGTCAATCTCCCGACCGGCACGTGGGGACATGGAGGTATTGTCGGCCAAACAGTTTTTCCGCGTTATTTCGACAAAAAGAGTTACGAACTATGGATGTTTTTATAGAAATCGTAATGGTTCGATGAATTGTAACCGAATGCAGCGATATCATTTTACTTTTTGATAAAATGACTCCCGCCGGACCGACATGACGGCAAAGATCAAACTTTGTCAATCTCCCGACCGGCACGTGGGGACATAGAGGTATTGTCGGCCAAACAGTTTTTGCGCGTTATTTCGACAAAAAGAGTTACGAATTATGGATGTTTTTATAGAAATCGTAATGGTTCGACGAATTGTAACCGAATGCAGCGATATCATTTTACTTTTTGATAAAATGGCTCCCGCCGGACCGACATGACGGCAAAGATCAAACTTTGTCAATCTCCCGACCGGCACGTGGGGACATAGAGGTATTGTCGGCCAAACAGTTTTTGCGCGTTATTTCGACAAAAAGAGTTACGAATTATGGATGTTTTTATAGAAATCGTAATGGTTCGATGAATTGTAACCGAATGCAGCGATATCATTTTACTTTTTGATTAAATGGCTGCCGCCGGACCGACATGACGGCAAAGATCAAACTTTGTCAATTTCCCGACCGGCACGAGGGGACATAGGAGAATTGTCGGCCAAACAATTTTTCCGCGTTGTTTCGATAACAAGAGTTACGAATTATGGATGTTTTTATAGAAATCGTAATGGTTCGACGAATTGTAATCGAATGCAGCGATATCATTTTACTTTTTGGTAAAATGGCTCCCGCCGGACCGACATGACGGCAAAGATCAAACTTTGTCAATCTCCCGACCGGCACGTGGGGACATAGAGGTATTGTCGGCCAAACAGTTTTTGCGCGTTATTTCGACAAAAAGAGTTACGAATTATGGATGTTTTTATAGAAATCGTAATGGTTCGATGAATTGTAACCGAATGCAGCGATATCATTTTACTTTTTGATAAAATGGCTCCCGCCGGACCGACATGACGGCAAAGATCAAACGTTGTCAATCTCCCGACCGGCACGTGGGGACATAGAGGTATTGTCGGCCAAACAGCTTTTCCGCGTTGTTTCGACAAAAAGAGTTACGAATTATGGATGTTTTTATAGAAATCGTAATCGTTCGATGAATTGTAACCGAATAAAGCGATATCATTTTACTTTTTGATAAAATGGCTCCCGCCGGACCGACATGACGGCAAAGATCAAACTTTGTCAATCTCCCGACCGGCACGTGGGGACATAGAGGTATTGTCGGCCAAACAGTTTTTGCGCGTTATTTCGACAAAAAGAGTTACGAATTATGGACGTTTTTATAGAAATCGTAATGGTTCGATGAATTGTAACCGAATGCAGCGATATCATTTTACTTTTTGATAAAATGGCTGCCGCCGGACCGACATGAAGGCAAAGTTCAAACTTTGTCAATTTCCCGACCGGCACGAGGGGACATAGGAGAATTGTCGGCCAAACAATTTTTCCGCGTTGTTTCGATAACAAGAGTTACGAATTATGGATATTTTTATAGAAATCGTAATGGTTCGACGAATTGTAATCGAATGCAGCGATATCATTTTACTTTTTGGTAAAATGGCTCCCGCCGGACCGACATGACCGCAAAGCAGACACTTTGTCAATCTCCCGACCGGCACGTGGGGACATAGAGGTATTGTCGGCCAAACAGTTTTTCCGCGTTATTTCGACAAAAAGAGTTACGAACTATGGATGTTTTTATAGAAATCGTAATGGTTCGATGAATTGTAACCGAATGCAGCGATATCATTTTACTTTTTGATAAAATGGCTCCCGCCGGACCGACATGACGGCAAAGATCAAACTTTGTCAATTTCCCGACCGGCACGAGGGGACATAGGAGAATTGTCGGCCAAACAATTTTTCCGCGTTATTTCGACAAAAAGAGTTACGAACTATGGATGTTTTTATAGAAATCGTAATGGTTCGATGAATTGTAACCGAATACAGCGATATCATTTTACTTTTTGGTAAAATGGCTCCCGCCGGACCGACATGACGGCAAAGATCAAACTTTGTCAATCTCCCGACCGGCACGTGGGGACATAGAGGTATTGTCGGCCAAACAGTTTTTGCGCGTTATTTCGACAAAAAGAGTTACGAATTATGGATGTTTTTATAGAAATCGTAATCGTTCGATGAATTGTATCCGAATGCAGTGATATCATTTTACTTTTTGATAAAATGGCTCCCGCCGGACCGACATGACGGCAAAGATCAAACTTTGTCAATCTCCCGACCGGCACGTGGGGACATAGAGGTATTGTCGGCCAAACAGTTTTTGCGCGTTATTTCGACAAAAAGAGTTACGAATTATGGATGTTTTTATAGAAATCGTAATGGTTCGATGAATTGTAACCGAATGCAGCGATATCATTTTAGTTTTTGATAAAATGGCTGCCGCCGGACCGACATGAAGGCAAAGTTCAAACTTTGTCAATTTCCCGACCGGCACGAGGGGACATAGGAGAATTGTCGGCCAAACAATTTTTCCGCGTTGTTTCGATAACAAGAGTTACGAATTATGGATATTTTTATAGAAATCGTAATGGTTCGACGAATTGTAATCGAATGCAGCGATATCATTTTACTTTTTGATAAAATGGCTCCCGCCGGACCGACATGACGGCAAAGATCAAACGTTGTCAATCTCCCGACCGGCACGTGGGGACATAGAGGTATTGTCGGCCAAACAGTTTTTCCGCGTTATTTCGACAAAAAGAGTTACGAACTATGGATGTTTTTATAGAAATCGTAATGGTTCGATGAATTGTAACCGAATAAAGCGATATCATTTTACTTTTTGATAAAATGGCTCCCGCCGGACCGACATGACGGCAAAGATCAAACTTTGTCAATCTCCCGACCGGCACGTGGGGACATAGAGGTATTGTCGGCCAAACAGTTTTTGCGCGTTATTTCGACAAAAAGAGTTACGAATTATGGACGTTTTTATAGAAATCGTAATGGTTCGATGAATTGTAACCGAATGCAGCGATATCATTTTACTTTTTGATAAAATGGCTGCCGCCGGACCGACATGAAGGCAAAGTTCAAACTTTGTCAATTTCCCGACCGGCACGAGGGGACATAGGAGAATTGTCGGCCAAACAATTTTTCCGCGTTGTTTCGATAACAAGAGTTACGAATTATGGATATTTTTATAGAAATCGTAATGGTTCGACGAATTGTAATCGAATGCAGCGATATCATTTTACTTTTTGGTAAAATGGCTCCCGCCGGACCGACATGACCGCAAAGCAGACACTTTGTCAATCTCCCGACCGGCACGTGGGGACATAGAGGTATTGTCGGCCAAACAGTTTTTCCGCGTTGTTTCGACAAAAAGAGTTACGAATTATGGATGTTTTTATAGAAATCGTAATGGTTCGATGAATTGTAACCGAATGCAGCGATGTCATTTTACTTTTTGATAAAATGGCTGCCGCCGGACCGACATGATGGCAAAGTTCAAACTTTGTCAATTTCCCGACCGGCACGAGGGGACATAGGAGAATTGTCGGCCAAACAATTTTTCCGCGTTGTTTCGATAACAAGAGTTACGAATTATGGATATTTTTATAGAAATCGTAATGGTTCGACGAATTGTAATCGAATGCAGCGATATCATTTTACTTTTTGGTAAAATGGCTCCCGCCGGGCCGACATGACCGCAAAGCAGACACTTTGTCAATCTCCCGACCGGCACGTGGGGACATAGAGGTATTGTCGGCCAAACAATTTTTCCGCGTTATATCGATAACAAGAGTTACGAATTATGGATATTTTTATAGAAATCGTAATGGTTCGACGAATTGTAATCGAATGCAGCGATATCATTTTACTTTTTGGTAAAATGGCTCCCGCCGGACCGACATGACCGCAAAGCAGACACTTTGTCAATCTCCCGACCGGCACGTGGGGACATAGAGGTATTGTCGGCCAAACAGTTTTTCCGCGTTATTTCGACAAAAAGAGTTACGAACTATGGATGTTTTTATAGAAATCGTAATGGTTCGATGAATTGTAACCGAATGCAGCGATATCATTTTACTTTTTGATAAAATGGCTCCCGCCGGACCGACATGACGGCAAAGATCAAACTTTGTCAATTTCCCGACCGGCACGAGGGGACATAGGAGAATTGTCGGCCAAACAATTTTTCCGCGTTATTTCGACAAAAAGAGTTACGAACTATGGATGTTTTTATAGAAATCGTAATGGTTCGATGAATTGTAACCGAATACAGCGATATCATTTTACTTTTTGGTAAAATGGCTCCCGCCGGACCGACATGACGGCAAAGATCAAACTTTGTCAATCTCCCGACCGGCACGTGGGGACATAGAGGTATTGTCGGCCAAACAGTTTTTGCGCGTTATTTCGACAAAAAGAGTTACGAATTATGGATGTTTTTATAGAAATCGTAATCGTTCGATGAATTGTATCCGAATGCAGTGATATCATTTTACTTTTTGATAAAATGGCTCCCGCCGGACCGACATGACGGCAAAGATCAAACTTTGTCAATCTCCCGACCGGCACGTGGGGACATAGAGGTATTGTCGGCCAAACAGTTTTTGCGCGTTATTTCGACAAAAAGAGTTACGAATTATGGATGTTTTTATAGAAATCGTAATGGTTCGATGAATTGTAACCGAATGCAGCGATATCATTTTAGTTTTTGATAAAATGGCTGCCGCCGGACCGACATGAAGGCAAAGTTCAAACTTTGTCAATTTCCCGACCGGCACGAGGGGACATAGGAGAATTGTCGGCCAAACAATTTTTCCGCGTTGTTTCGATAACAAGAGTTACGAATTATGGATATTTTTATAGAAATCGTAATGGTTCGACGAATTGTAATCGAATGCAGCGATATCATTTTACTTTTTGATAAAATGGCTCCCGCCGGACCGACATGACGGCAAAGATCAAACGTTGTCAATCTCCCGACCGGCACGTGGGGACATAGAGGTATTGTCGGCCAAACAGTTTTTCCGCGTTATTTCGACAAAAAGAGTTACGAACTATGGATGTTTTTATAGAAATCGTAATGGTTCGATGAATTGTAACCGAATAAAGCGATATCATTTTACTTTTTGATAAAATGGCTCCCGCCGGACCGACATGACGGCAAAGATCAAACTTTGTCAATCTCCCGACCGGCACGTGGGGACATAGAGGTATTGTCGGCCAAACAGTTTTTGCGCGTTATTTCGACAAAAAGAGTTACGAATTATGGACGTTTTTATAGAAATCGTAATGGTTCGATGAATTGTAACCGAATGCAGCGATATCATTTTACTTTTTGATAAAATGGCTGCCGCCGGACCGACATGAAGGCAAAGTTCAAACTTTGTCAATTTCCCGACCGGCACGAGGGGACATAGGAGAATTGTCGGCCAAACAATTTTTCCGCGTTGTTTCGATAACAAGAGTTACGAATTATGGATATTTTTATAGAAATCGTAATGGTTCGACGAATTGTAATCGAATGCAGCGATATCATTTTACTTTTTGGTAAAATGGCTCCCGCCGGACCGACATGACCGCAAAGCAGACACTTTGTCAATCTCCCGACCGGCACGTGGGGACATAGAGGTATTGTCGGCCAAACAGTTTTTCCGCGTTGTTTCGACAAAAAGAGTTACGAATTATGGATGTTTTTATAGAAATCGTAATGGTTCGATGAATTGTAACCGAATGCAGCGATGTCATTTTACTTTTTGATAAAATGGCTGCCGCCGGACCGACATGATGGCAAAGTTCAAACTTTGTCAATTTCCCGACCGGCACGAGGGGACATAGGAGAATTGTCGGCCAAACAATTTTTCCGCGTTGTTTCGATAACAAGAGTTACGAATTATGGATATTTTTATAGAAATCGTAATGGTTCGACGAATTGTAATCGAATGCAGCGATATCATTTTACTTTTTGATAAAATGGCTCCCGCCGGACCGACATGACGGCAAAGATCAAACGTTGTCAATCTCCCGACCGGCACGTGGGGACATAGAGGTATTGTCGGCCAAACAGTTTTTCCGCGTTATTTCGACAAAAAGAGTTACGAACTATGGATGTTTTTATAGAAATCGTAATGGTTCGATGAATTGTAACCGAATAAAGCGATATCATTTTACTTTTTGATAAAATGGCTCCCGCCGGACCGACATGACGGCAAAGATCAAACTTTGTCAATCTCCCGACCGGCACGTGGGGACATAGAGGTATTGTCGGCCAAACAGTTTTTGCGCGTTATTTCGACAAAAAGAGTTACGAATTATGGACGTTTTTATAGAAATCGTAATGGTTCGATGAATTGTAACCGAATGCAGCGATATCATTTTACTTTTTGATAAAATGGCTGCCGCCGGACCGACATGAAGGCAAAGTTCAAACTTTGTCAATTTCCCGACCGGCACGAGGGGACATAGGAGAATTGTCGGCCAAACAATTTTTCCGCGTTGTTTCGATAACAAGAGTTACGAATTATGGATATTTTTATAGAAATCGTAATGGTTCGACGAATTGTAATCGAATGCAGCGATATCATTTTACTTTTTGGTAAAATGGCTCCCGCCGGACCGACATGACCGCAAAGCAGACACTTTGTCAATCTCCCGACCGGCACGTGGGGACATAGAGGTATTGTCGGCCAAACAGTTTTTCCGCGTTGTTTCGACAAAAAGAGTTACGAATTATGGATGTTTTTATAGAAATCGTAATGGTTCGATGAATTGTAACCGAATGCAGCGATGTCATTTTACTTTTTGATAAAATGGCTGCCGCCGGACCGACATGATGGCAAAGTTCAAACTTTGTCAATTTCCCGACCGGCACGAGGGGACATAGGAGAATTGTCGGCCAAACAATTTTTCCGCGTTGTTTCGATAACAAGAGTTACGAATTATGGATATTTTTATAGAAATCGTAATGGTTCGACGAATTGTAATCGAATGCAGCGATATCATTTTACTTTTTGGTAAAATGGCTCCCGCCGGGCCGACATGACCGCAAAGCAGACACTTTGTCAATCTCCCGACCGGCACGTGGGGACATAGAGGTATTGTCGGCCAAACAATTTTTCCGCGTTATATCGATAACAAGAGTTACGAATTATGGATATTTTTATAGAAATCGTAATGGTTCGACGAATTGTAATCGAATGCAGCGATATCATTTTACTTTTTGGTAAAATGGCTCCCGCCGGACCGACATGACCGCAAAGCAGACACTTTGTCAATCTCCCGACCGGCACGTGGGGACATAGAGGTATTGTCGGCCAAACAGTTTTTCCGCGTTATTTCGACAAAAAGAGTTACGAACTATGGATGTTTTTATAGAAATCGTAATGGTTCGATGAATTGTAACCGAATGCAGCGATATCATTTTACTTTTTGATAAAATGGCTCCCGCCGGACCGACATGACGGCAAAGATCAAACTTTGTCAATTTCCCGACCGGCACGAGGGGACATAGGAGAATTGTCGGCCAAACAATTTTTCCGCGTTATTTCGACAAAAAGAGTTACGAACTATGGATGTTTTTATAGAAATCGTAATGGTTCGATGAATTGTAACCGAATACAGCGATATCATTTTACTTTTTGGTAAAATGGCTCCCGCCGGACCGACATGACGGCAAAGATCAAACTTTGTCAATCTCCCGACCGGCACGTGGGGACATAGAGGTATTGTCGGCCAAACAGTTTTTGCGCGTTATTTCGACAAAAAGAGTTACGAATTATGGATGTTTTTATAGAAATCGTAATCGTTCGATGAATTGTATCCGAATGCAGTGATATCATTTTACTTTTTGATAAAATGGCTCCCGCCGGACCGACATGACGGCAAAGATCAAACTTTGTCAATCTCCCGACCGGCACGTGGGGACATAGAGGTATTGTCGGCCAAACAGTTTTTGCGCGTTATTTCGACAAAAAGAGTTACGAATTATGGATGTTTTTATAGAAATCGTAATGGTTCGATGAATTGTAACCGAATGCAGCGATATCATTTTAGTTTTTGATAAAATGGCTGCCGCCGGACCGACATGAAGGCAAAGTTCAAACTTTGTCAATTTCCCGACCGGCACGAGGGGACATAGGAGAATTGTCGGCCAAACAATTTTTCCGCGTTGTTTCGATAACAAGAGTTACGAATTATGGATATTTTTATAGAAATCGTAATGGTTCGACGAATTGTAATCGAATGCAGCGATATCATTTTACTTTTTGATAAAATGGCTCCCGCCGGACCGACATGACGGCAAAGATCAAACGTTGTCAATCTCCCGACCGGCACGTGGGGACATAGAGGTATTGTCGGCCAAACAGTTTTTCCGCGTTATTTCGACAAAAAGAGTTACGAACTATGGATGTTTTTATAGAAATCGTAATGGTTCGATGAATTGTAACCGAATAAAGCGATATCATTTTACTTTTTGATAAAATGGCTCCCGCCGGACCGACATGACGGCAAAGATCAAACTTTGTCAATCTCCCGACCGGCACGTGGGGACATAGAGGTATTGTCGGCCAAACAGTTTTTGCGCGTTATTTCGACAAAAAGAGTTACGAATTATGGACGTTTTTATAGAAATCGTAATGGTTCGATGAATTGTAACCGAATGCAGCGATATCATTTTACTTTTTGATAAAATGGCTGCCGCCGGACCGACATGAAGGCAAAGTTCAAACTTTGTCAATTTCCCGACCGGCACGAGGGGACATAGGAGAATTGTCGGCCAAACAATTTTTCCGCGTTGTTTCGATAACAAGAGTTACGAATTATGGATATTTTTATAGAAATCGTAATGGTTCGACGAATTGTAATCGAATGCAGCGATATCATTTTACTTTTTGGTAAAATGGCTCCCGCCGGACCGACATGACCGCAAAGCAGACACTTTGTCAATCTCCCGACCGGCACGTGGGGACATAGAGGTATTGTCGGCCAAACAGTTTTTCCGCGTTGTTTCGACAAAAAGAGTTACGAATTATGGATGTTTTTATAGAAATCGTAATGGTTCGATGAATTGTAACCGAATGCAGCGATGTCATTTTACTTTTTGATAAAATGGCTGCCGCCGGACCGACATGATGGCAAAGTTCAAACTTTGTCAATTTCCCGACCGGCACGAGGGGACATAGGAGAATTGTCGGCCAAACAATTTTTCCGCGTTGTTTCGATAACAAGAGTTACGAATTATGGATATTTTTATAGAAATCGTAATGGTTCGACGAATTGTAATCGAATGCAGCGATATCATTTTACTTTTTGGTAAAATGGCTCCCGCCGGGCCGACATGACCGCAAAGCAGACACTTTGTCAATCTCCCGACCGGCACGTGGGGACATAGAGGTATTGTCGGCCAAACAATTTTTCCGCGTTATATCGATAACAAGAGTTACGAATTATGGATATTTTTATAGAAATCGTAATGGTTCGACGAATTGTAATCGAATGCAGGAATATCATTTTACTTTTTGGTAAAATGGCTCCCGCCGGACCGACATGACCGCAAAGCAGACACTTTGTCAATCTCCCGACCGGCACGTGGGGACATAGAGGTATTGTCGGCCAAACAGCTTTTCCGCGTTGTTTCGACAAAAAGAGTTACGAATTATGGATGTTTTTATAGAAATCGTAATGGTTCGATGAATTGTATCCGAATGCAGCGATATCATTTTACTTTTTGATAAAATGGCTCCCGCCGGACCGACATGACGGCAAAGATCAAACTTTGTCAATCTCCCGACCGGCACTTGGGGACATAGAGGTATTGTCGGCCAAACAGTTTTTGCGCGTTATTTCGACAAAAAGAGTTACGAATTATGGATGTTTTTATAGAAATCGTAATGGTTCGATGAATTGTAACCGAATGCAGCGATATCATTTTACTTTTTGGTAAAATGGCTCCCGCCGGACCGACATGACGGCAAAGATCAAACTTTGTCAATCTCCCGACCGGCACGTGGGGACATAGAGGTATTGTCGGCCAAACAGTTTTTGCGCGTTATTTCGACAAAAAGAGTTACGAATTATGGATGTTTTTATAGAAATCGTAATCGTTCGATGAATTGTATCCGAATGCAGTGATATCATTTTACTTTTTGATAAAATGGCTCCCGCCGGACCGACATGACGGCAAAGATCAAACTTTGTCAATCTCCCGACCGGCACGTGGGGACATAGAGGTATTGTCGGCCAAACAGTTTTTGCGCGTTATTTCGACAAAAAGAGTTACGAATTATGGATGTTTTTATAGAAATCGTAATGGTTCGATGAATTGTAACCGAATGCAGCGATATCATTTTAGTTTTTGATAAAATGGCTGCCGCCGGACCGACATGAAGGCAAAGTTCAAACTTTGTCAATTTCCCGACCGGCACGAGGGGACATAGGAGAATTGTCGGCCAAACAATTTTTCCGCGTTGTTTCGATAACAAGAGTTACGAATTATGGATATTTTTATAGAAATCGTAATGGTTCGACGAATTGTAATCGAATGCAGCGATATCATTTTACTTTTTGATAAAATGGCTCCCGCCGGACCGACATGACGGCAAAGATCAAACGTTGTCAATCTCCCGACCGGCACGTGGGGACATAGAGGTATTGTCGGCCAAACAGTTTTTCCGCGTTATTTCGACAAAAAGAGTTACGAACTATGGATGTTTTTATAGAAATCGTAATGGTTCGATGAATTGTAACCGAATAAAGCGATATCATTTTACTTTTTGATAAAATGGCTCCCGCCGGACCGACATGACGGCAAAGATCAAACTTTGTCAATCTCCCGACCGGCACGTGGGGACATAGAGGTATTGTCGGCCAAACAGTTTTTGCGCGTTATTTCGACAAAAAGAGTTACGAATTATGGACGTTTTTATAGAAATCGTAATGGTTCGATGAATTGTAACCGAATGCAGCGATATCATTTTACTTTTTGATAAAATGGCTGCCGCCGGACCGACATGAAGGCAAAGTTCAAACTTTGTCAATTTCCCGACCGGCACGAGGGGACATAGGAGAATTGTCGGCCAAACAATTTTTCCGCGTTGTTTCGATAACAAGAGTTACGAATTATGGATATTTTTATAGAAATCGTAATGGTTCGACGAATTGTAATCGAATGCAGCGATATCATTTTACTTTTTGGTAAAATGGCTCCCGCCGGACCGACATGACCGCAAAGCAGACACTTTGTCAATCTCCCGACCGGCACGTGGGGACATAGAGGTATTGTCGGCCAAACAGTTTTTCCGCGTTGTTTCGACAAAAAGAGTTACGAATTATGGATGTTTTTATAGAAATCGTAATGGTTCGATGAATTGTAACCGAATGCAGCGATGTCATTTTACTTTTTGATAAAATGGCTGCCGCCGGACCGACATGATGGCAAAGTTCAAACTTTGTCAATTTCCCGACCGGCACGAGGGGACATAGGAGAATTGTCGGCCAAACAATTTTTCCGCGTTGTTTCGATAACAAGAGTTACGAATTATGGATATTTTTATAGAAATCGTAATGGTTCGACGAATTGTAATCGAATGCAGCGATATCATTTTACTTTTTGGTAAAATGGCTCCCGCCGGGCCGACATGACCGCAAAGCAGACACTTTGTCAATCTCCCGACCGGCACGTGGGGACATAGAGGTATTGTCGGCCAAACAATTTTTCCGCGTTATATCGATAACAAGAGTTACGAATTATGGATATTTTTATAGAAATCGTAATGGTTCGACGAATTGTAATCGAATGCAGGAATATCATTTTACTTTTTGGTAAAATGGCTCCCGCCGGACCGACATGACCGCAAAGCAGACACTTTGTCAATCTCCCGACCGGCACGTGGGGACATAGAGGTATTGTCGGCCAAACAGCTTTTCCGCGTTGTTTCGACAAAAAGAGTTACGAATTATGGATGTTTTTATAGAAATCGTAATGGTTCGATGAATTGTATCCGAATGCAGCGATATCATTTTACTTTTTGATAAAATGGCTCCCGCCGGACCGACATGACGGCAAAGATCAAACTTTGTCAATCTCCCGACCGGCACTTGGGGACATAGAGGTATTGTCGGCCAAACAGTTTTTGCGCGTTATTTCGACAAAAAGAGTTACGAATTATGGATGTTTTTATAGAAATCGTAATGGTTCGATGAATTGTAACCGAATGCAGCGATATCATTTTACTTTTTGGTAAAATGGCTCCCGCCGGACCGACATGACGGCAAAGATCAAACTTTGTCAATCTCCCGACCGGCACGTGGGGACATAGAGGTATTGTCGGCCAAACAGTTTTTGCGCGTTATTTCGACAAAAAGAGTTACGAATTATGGATGTTTTTATAGAAATCGTAATCGTTCGATGAATTGTATCCGAATGCAGTGATATCATTTTACTTTTTGATAAAATGGCTCCCGCCGGACCGACATGACGGCAAAGATCAAACTTTGTC
Source organism: Bombus sonorus (assembly GCA_029958995.1). Taxonomy (NCBI): domain Eukaryota; kingdom Metazoa; phylum Arthropoda; class Insecta; order Hymenoptera; family Apidae; genus Bombus; species Bombus sonorus. Next base: position 92,768 of record JARWAU010000114.1, read on the forward strand.
AATCTCCCGACCGGCACGTGGGGACATAGAGGTATTGTCGGCCAAACAGTTTTTGCGCGTTATTTCGACAAAAAGAGTTACGAATTATGGATGTTTTTATAGAAATCGTAATGGTTCGATGAATTGTAACCGAATGCAGCGATATCATTTTAGTTTTTGATAAAATGGCTGCCGCCGGACCGACATGAAGGCAAAGTTCAAACTTTGTCAATTTCCCGACCGGCACGAGGGGACATAGGAGAATTGTCGGCCAAACAATTTTTCCGCGTTGTTTCGATAACAAGAGTTACGAATTATGGATATTTTTATAGAAATCGTAATGGTTCGACGAATTGTAATCGAATGCAGCGATATCATTTTACTTTTTGATAAAATGGCTCCCGCCGGACCGACATGACGGCAAAGATCAAACGTTGTCAATCTCCCGACCGGCACGTGGGGACATAGAGGTATTGTCGGCCAAACAGTTTTTCCGCGTTATTTCGACAAAAAGAGTTACGAACTATGGATGTTTTTATAGAAATCGTAATGGTTCGATGAATTGTAACCGAATAAAGCGATATCATTTTACTTTTTGATAAAATGGCTCCCGCCGGACCGACATGACGGCAAAGATCAAACTTTGTCAATCTCCCGACCGGCACGTGGGGACATAGAGGTATTGTCGGCCAAACAGTTTTTGCGCGTTATTTCGACAAAAAGAGTTACGAATTATGGACGTTTTTATAGAAATCGTAATGGTTCGATGAATTGTAACCGAATGCAGCGATATCATTTTACTTTTTGATAAAATGGCTCCCGCCGGACCGACATGACGGCAAAGATCAAACTTTGTCAATCTCCCGACCGGCACGTGGGGACATAGAGGTATTGTCGGCCAAACAGTTTTTGCGCGTTATTTCGACAAAAAGAGTTACGAATTATGGATGTTTTTATAGAAATCGTAATCGTTCGATGAATTGTATCCGAATGCAGTGATATCATTTTACTTTTTGATAAAATGGCTCCCGCCGGACCGACATGACGGCAAAGATCAAACTTTGTCAATCTCCCGACCGGCACGTGGGGACATAGAGGTATTGTCGGCCAAACAGTTTTTGCGCGTTATTTCGACAAAAAGAGTTACGAATTATGGATGTTTTTATAGAAATCGTAATGGTTCGATGAATTGTAACCGAATGCAGCGATATCATTTTAGTTTTTGATAAAATGGCTGCCGCCGGACCGACATGAAGGCAAAGTTCAAACTTTGTCAATTTCCCGACCGGCACGAGGGGACATAGGAGAATTGTCGGCCAAACAATTTTTCCGCGTTGTTTCGATAACAAGAGTTACGAATTATGGATATTTTTATAGAAATCGTAATGGTTCGACGAATTGTAATCGAATGCAGCGATATCATTTTACTTTTTGATAAAATGGCTCCCGCCGGACCGACATGACGGCAAAGATCAAACGTTGTCAATCTCCCGACCGGCACGTGGGGACATAGAGGTATTGTCGGCCAAACAGTTTTTCCGCGTTATTTCGACAAAAAGAGTTACGAACTATGGATGTTTTTATAGAAATCGTAATGGTTCGATGAATTGTAACCGAATAAAGCGATATCATTTTACTTTTTGATAAAATGGCTCCCGCCGGACCGACATGACGGCAAAGATCAAACTTTGTCAATCTCCCGACCGGCACGTGGGGACATAGAGGTATTGTCGGCCAAACAGTTTTTGCGCGTTATTTCGACAAAAAGAGTTACGAATTATGGACGTTTTTATAGAAATCGTAATGGTTCGATGAATTGTAACCGAATGCAGCGATATCATTTTACTTTTTGATAAAATGGCTCCCGCCGGACCGACATGACGGCAAAGATCAAACTTTGTCAATTTCCCGACCGGCACGAGGGGACATAGGAGAATTGTCGGCCAAACAATTTTTCCGCGTTATTTCGATAACAAGAGTTACGAATTATGGATATTTTTATAGAAATCGTAATGGTTCGACGAATTGTAATCGAATGCAGGAATATCATTTTACTTTTTGGTAAAATGGCTCCCGCCGGACCGACATGACCGCAAAGCAGACACTTTGTCAATCTCCCGACCGGCACGTGGGGACATAGAGGTATTGTCGGCCAAACAGTTTTTCCGCGTTGTTTCGACAAAAAGAGTTACGAATTATGGATGTTTTTATAGAAATCGTAATGGTTCGATGAATTGTAACCGAATGCAGCGATATCATTTTACTTTTTGATAAAATGGCTCCCGCCGGACCGACATGACGGCAAAGATCAAACTTTGTCAATCTCCCGACCGGCACGTGGGGACATAGAGGTATTGTCGGCCAAACAGTTTTTGCGCGTTATTTCGACAAAAAGAGTTACGAATTATGGATGTTTTTATAGAAATCGTAATGGTTCGACGAATTGTAACCGAATGCAGCGATATCATTTTACTTTTTGATAAAATGGCTCCCGCCGGACCGACATGACCGCAAAGCAGAAACTTTGTCAATCTCCCGACCGGCACGTAGGGACATAGAGGTATTGTCGGCCAAACGGTTTTTCCGCGTTGTTTCGACAAAAAGAGTTACGAATTATGGATGTTTTTATAGAAATCGTAATGGTTCGATGAATTGTAACCGAATGCAGCGATATCATTTTACTTTTTGGTAAAATGGCTCCCGCCGGACCGACATGACCGCAAAGCAGACACTTTGTCAATCTCCCGACCGGCACGTGGGGACATAGAGGTATTGTCGGCCAAACAGCTTTTCCGCGTTGTTTCGACAAAAAGAGTTACGAATTATGGATGTTTTTATAGAAATCGTAATGGTTCGATGAATTGTATCCGAATGCAGCGATATCATTTTACTTTTTGATAAAATGGCTCCCGCCGGACCGACATGACGGCAAAGATCAAACTTTGTCAATCTCCCGACCGGCACGTGGGGACATAGAGGTATTGTCGGCCAAACAGTTTTTCCGCGTTGTTTCGACAAAAAGAGTTACGAATTATGGATGTTTTTATAGAAATCGTAATGGTTCGATGAATTGTAACCGAATGCAGCGATATCATTTTACTTTTTGATAAAATGGCTGCCGCCGGACCGACATGATGGCAAAGTTCAAACTTTGTCAATTTCCCGACCGGCACGAGGGGACATAGGAGAATTGTCGGCCAAACAATTTTTCCGCGTTGTTTCGATAACAAGAGTTACGAATTATGGATATTTTTATAGAAATCGTAATGGTTCGACGAATTGTAATCGAATGCAGCGATATCATTTTACTTTTTGGTAAAATGGCTCCCGCCGGGCCGACATGACCGCAAAGCAGACACTTTGTCAATCTCCCGACCGGCACGTGGGGACATAGAGGTATTGTCGGCCAAACAATTTTTCCGCGTTATTTCGATAACAAGAGTTACGAATTATGGATATTTTTATAGAAATCGTAATGGTTCGACGAATTGTAATCGAATGCAGGAATATCATTTTACTTTTTGGTAAAATGGCTCCCGCCGGACCGACATGACCGCAAAGCAGACACTTTGTCAATCTCCCGACCGGCACGTGGGGACATAGAGGTATTGTCGGCCAAACAGCTTTTCCGCGTTGTTTCGACAGAAAGAGTTACGAATTATGGATGTTTTTATAGAAATCGTAATGGTTCGATGAATTGTATCCGAATGCAGCGATATCATGTTACTTTTTGATAAAATGGCTCCTGCCGGACCGACATGACGGCAAAGATCAAACTTTGTCAATCTCCCGACCGGCACTTGGGGACATAGAGGTATTGTCGGCCAAACAGTTTTTGCGCGTTATTTCGACAAAAAGAGTTACGAATTATGGATGTTTTTATAGAAATCGTAATGGTTCGATGAATTGTAACCGAATGCAGCGATATCATTTTACTTTTTGATAAAATGGCTGCCGCCGGACCGACATGACGGCAAAGTTCAAACTTTGTCAATTTCCCGACCGGCACGAGGGGACATAGGAGAATTGTCGGCCAAACAATTTTTCCGCGTTGTTTCGATAACAAGAGTTACGAATTATGGATATTTTTATAGAAATCGTAATGGTTCGACGAATTGTAATCGAATGCAGCGATATCATTTTACTTTTTGGTAAAATGGCCCCCGCCGGACCGACATGACCGCAAAGCAGACACTTTGTCAATCTTCCGACCGGCACGTGGGGACATAGAGGTATTGTCGGCCAAACAGCTTTTCCGCGTTGTTTCGACAAAAAGAGTTACGAATTATGGATGTTTTTATAGAAATCGTAATGGTTCGATGAATTGTAACCGAATGCAGCGATATCATTTTACTTTTTGATAAAATGACTACCGCCGGACCGACATGACGGCAAAGATCAAACTTTGTCAATCTCCCGACCGGCACGTGGGGACATAGAGGTATTGTCGGCCAAACAGTTTTTGCGCGTTATTTCGACAAAAAGAGTTACGAATTATGGATGTTTTTATAGAAATCGTAATGGTTCGATGAATTGTAACCGAATGCAGCGATATCATTTTACTTTTTGATAAAATGGCTCCCGCCGGACCGACATGACGGCAAAGATCAAACTTTGTCAATTTCCCGACCGGCACGAGGGGACATAGGAGAATTGTCGGCCAAACAATTTTTCCGCGTTATTTCGCTAACAAGAGTTACGAATTATGGATATTTTTATAGAAATCGTAATGGTTCGACGAATTGTAATCGAATGCAGGAATATCATTTTACTTTTTGGTAAAATGGCTCCCGCCGGACCGACATGACCGCAAAGCAGACACTTTGTCAATCTCCCGACCGGCACGTGGGGACATAGAGGTATTGTCGGCCAAACAGTTTTTCCGCGTTGTTTCGACAAAAAGAGTTACGAATTATGGATGTTTTTATAGAAATCGAAATGGTTCGATGAATTGTAACCGAATGCAGCGATATCATTTTACTTTTTGATAAAATGGCTCCCGCCGGACCGACATGACGGCAAAGATCAAACTTTGTCAATCTCCCGACCGGCACGTGGGGACATAGAGGTATTGTCGGCCAAACAGTTTTTGCGCGTTGTTTCGACAAAAAGAGTTACGAATTATGGATGTTTTTATAGAAATCGTAATGGTTCGATGAATTGTAACCGAATGCAGCGATATCATTTTACTTTTTGATAAAATGACTACCGCCGGACCGACATGACGGCAAAGATCAAACTTTGTCAATCTCCCGACCGGCACGTGGGGACATAGAGGTATTGTCGGCCAAACAGTTTTTGCGCGTTATTTCGACAAAAAGAGTTACGAATTATGGATGTTTTTATAGAAATCGTAATGGTTCGATGAATTGTAACCGAATGCAGCGATATCATTTTACTTTTTGATAAAATGGCTCCCGCCGGACCGACATGACGGCAAAGATCAAACTTTGTCAATTTCCCGACCGGCACGAGGGGACATAGGAGAATTGTCGGCCAAACAATTTTTCCGCGTTATTTCGCTAACAAGAGTTACGAATTATGGATATTTTTATAGAAATCGTAATGGTTCGACGAATTGTAATCGAATGCAGGAATATCATTTTACTTTTTGGTAAAATGGCTCCCGCCGGACCGACATGACCGCAAAGCAGACACTTTGTCAATCTCCCGACCGGCACGTGGGGACATAGAGGTATTGTCGGCCAAACAGTTTTTCCGCGTTGTTTCGACAAAAAGAGTTACGAATTATGGATGTTTTTATAGAAATCGAAATGGTTCGATGAATTGTAACCGAATGCAGCGATATCATTTTACTTTTTGATAAAATGGCTCCCGCCGGACCGACATGACGGCAAAGATCAAACTTTGTCAATCTCCCGACCGGCACGTGGGGACATAGAGGTATTGTCGGCCAAACAGTTTTTGCGCGTTATTTCGACAAAAAGAGTTACGAATTATGGATGTTTTTATAGAAATCGTAATGGTTCGATGAATTGTAACCGAATGCAGCGATATCATTTTACTTTTTGATAAAATGGCTCCCGCCGGACCGACATGACGGCAAAGATCAAACTTTGTCAATTTCCCGACCGGCACGAGGGGCCATAGGAGAATTGTCGGCCAAACAATTTTTCCGCGTTATTTCGATAACAAGAGTTACGAATTATGGATATTTTTATAGAAATCGTAATGGTTCGACGAATTGTAATCGAATGCAGGAATATCATTTTACTTTTTGGTAAAATGGCTCCCGCCGGACCGACATGACCGCAAAGCAGACACTTTGTCAATCTCCCGACCGGCACGTGGGGACATAGAGGTATTGTCGGCCAAACAGTTTTTCCGCGTTGTTTCGACAAAAAGAGTTACGAATTATGGATGTTTTTATAGAAATCGTAATGGTTCGATGAATTGTAACCGAATGCAGCGATATCATTTTACTTTTTGATAAAATGGCTCCCGCCGGACCGACATGACGGCAAAGATCAAACTTTGTCAATCTCCCGACCGGCACGTGGGGACATAGAGGTATTGTCGGCCAAACAGTTTTTGCGCGTTATTTCGACAAAAAGAGTTACGAATTATGGATGTTTTTATAGAAATCGTAATGGTTCGACGAATTGTAACCGAATGCAGCGATATCATTTTACTTTTTGATAAAATGGCTCCCGCAGGACCGACATGACGGCAAAGATCAAACTTTGTCAATTTCCCGACCGGCACGAGGGGACATAGGAGAATTGTCGGCCAAACAATATTTCCGCGTTATTTCGATAACGAGAGTTACGAATTATGGATATTTTTATAGAAATCGTAATGGTTCGACGAATTGTAATCGAATGCAGCAATATCATTTTACTTTTTGGTAAAATGGCTCCCGCCGGACCGACATGACCGCAAAGCAGACACTTTGTCAATCTCCCGACCGGCACGTGGGGACATAGAGGTATTGTCGGCCAAACAGAGTTTCCGCGTTGTTTCGACAAAAAGAGTTACGAATTATGGATGTTTTTATAGAAATCGTAATGGTTCGATGAATTGTAACCGAATACAGCGATATCATTTTACTTTTTGATAAAATGGCTCCCGCCGGACCGACATGACGGCGAAGATCAAACTTTGTCAATCTCCCGACCGGCACGAGGGGACATAGGAGAATTGTCGGCCAAACAATTTTTCCGCGTTGTTTCGATAACAAGAGTTACGAATTATGGATATTTTTGTAGAAATCGTAATGGTTCGACGAATTGTAACCGAATGCAGCGATATCATTTTACTTTTTGATAAAATGGCTCCCGCCGGACCGACATGACGGCAAAGATCAAACTTTGTCAATCTCCCGACCGGCACGTGGGGACATAGAGGTATTGTCGGCCAAACAGTTTTTGCGCGTTATTTCGACAAAAAGAGTTACGAATTATGGATGTTTTTATAGAAATCGTAATGGTTCGATGAATTGTAACCGAATGCAGCGATATCATTTTACTTTTTGATAAAATGGCTCCCGCAGGACCGACATGACGGCAAAGATCAAACTTTGTCAATTTCCCGACCGGCACGAGGGGACATAGGAGAATTGTCGGCCAAACAATATTTCCGCGTTATTTCGATAACGAGAGTTACGAATTATGGATATTTTTATAGAAATCGTAATGGTTCGACGAATTGTAATCGAATGCAGGAATATCATTTTACTTTTTGGTAAAATGGCTCCCGCCGGACCGACATGACCGCAAAGCAGACACTTTGTCAATCTCCCGACCGGCACGTGGGGACATAGAGGTATTGTCGGCCAAACAGAGTTTCCGCGTTGTTTCGACAAAAAGAGTTACGAATTATGGATGTTTTTATAGAAATCGTAATGGTTCGATGAATTGTAACCGAATGCAGCGATATCATTTTACTTTTTGATAAAATGGCTCCCGCCGGACCGACATGACGGCGAAGATCAAACTTTGTCAATCTCCCGACCGGCACGAGGGGACATAGGAGAATTGTCGGCCAAACAATTTTTCCGCGTTGTTTCGATAACAAGAGTTACGAATTATGGATATTTTTGTAGAAATCGTAATGGTTCGATGAATTGGGACCGAATGCAGCGATATCATTTTACTTTTTGATAAAATGGCTCCCGCCGGACCGACATGACGGCAAAGATCAAACTTTGTCAATCTCCCGACCGGCACGTGGGGACATAGAGGTATTGTCGGCCAAACAGTTTTTGCGCGTTATTTCGACAAAAAGAGTTACGAATTATGGATGTTTTTATAGAAATCGTAATGGTTCGATGAATTGTAACCGAATGCAGCGATATCATTTTACTTTTTGATAAAATGGCTCCCGCCGGACCGACATGACGGCAAAGATCAAACTTTGTCAATTTCCCGACCGGCACGAGGGGACATAGGAGAATTGTCGGCCAAACAATTTTTCCGCGTTATTTCGATAACAAGAGTTACGAATTATGGATATTTTTATAGAAATCGTAATGGTTCGACGAATTGTAATCGAATGCAGGAATATCATTTTACTTTTTGGTAAAATGGCTCCCGCCGGACCGACATGACCGCAAAGCAGACACTTTGTCAATCTCCCGACCGGCACGTGGGGACATAGAGGTATTGTCGGCCAAACAGTTTTTCCGCGTTGTTTCGACAAAAAGAGTTACGAATTATGGATGTTTTTATAGAAATCGTAATGGTTCGATGAATTGTAACCGAATGCAGCGATATCATTTTACTTTTTGATAAAATGGCTCCCGCCGGACCGACATGACGGCAAAGATCAAACTTTGTCAATCTCCCGACCGGCACGTGGGGACATAGAGGTATTGTCGGCCAAACAGTTTTTGCGCGTTATTTCGACAAAAAGAGTTACGAATTATGGATGTTTTTATAGAAATCGTAATGGTTCGACGAATTGTAACCGAATGCAGCGATATCATTTTACTTTTTGATAAAATGGCTCCCGCAGGACCGACATGACGGCAAAGATCAAACTTTGTCAATTTCCCGACCGGCACGAGGGGACATAGGAGAATTGTCGGCCAAACAATATTTCCGCGTTATTTCGATAACGAGAGTTACGAATTATGGATATTTTTATAGAAATCGTAATGGTTCGACGAATTGTAATCGAATGCAGGAATATCATTTTACTTTTTGGTAAAATGGCTCCCGCCGGACCGACATGACCGCAAAGCAGACACTTTGTCAATCTCCCGACCGGCACGTGGGGACATAGAGGTATTGTCGGCCAAACAGAGTTTCCGCGTTGTTTCGACAAAAAGAGTTACGAATTATGGATGTTTTTATAGAAATCGTAATGGTTCGATGAATTGTAACCGAATACAGCGATATCATTTTACTTTTTGATAAAATGGCTCCCGCCGGACCGACATGACGGCGAAGATCAAACTTTGTCAATCTCCCGACCGGCACGAGGGGACATAGGAGAATTGTCGGCCAAACAATTTTTCCGCGTTGTTTCGATAACAAGAGTTACGAATTATGGATATTTTTGTAGAAATCGTAATGGTTCGACGAATTGTAACCGAATGCAGCGATATCATTTTACTTTTTGATAAAATGGCTCCCGCCGGACCGACATGACGGCAAAGATCAAACTTTGTCAATCTCCCGACCGGCACGTGGGGACATAGAGGTATTGTCGGCCAAACAGTTTTTGCGCGTTATTTCGACAAAAAGAGTTACGAATTATGGATGTTTTTATAGAAATCGTAATGGTTCGATGAATTGTAACCGAATGCAGCGATATCATTTTACTTTTTGATAAAATGGCTCCCGCAGGACCGACATGACGGCAAAGATCAAACTTTGTCAATTTCCCGACCGGCACGAGGGGACATAGGAGAATTGTCGGCCAAACAATATTTCCGCGTTATTTCGATAACGAGAGTTACGAATTATGGATATTTTTATAGAAATCGTAATGGTTCGACGAATTGTAATCGAATGCAGGAATATCATTTTACTTTTTGGTAAAATGGCTCCCGCCGGACCGACATGACCGCAAAGCAGACACTTTGTCAATCTCCCGACCGGCACGTGGGGACATAGAGGTATTGTCGGCCAAACAGAGTTTCCGCGTTGTTTCGACAAAAAGAGTTACGAATTATGGATGTTTTTATAGAAATCGTAATGGTTCGATGAATTGTAACCGAATGCAGCGATATCATTTTACTTTTTGATAAAATGGCTCCCGCCGGACCGACATGACGGCGAAGATCAAACTTTGTCAATCTCCCGACCGGCACGAGGGGACATAGGAGAATTGTCGGCCAAACAATTTTTCCGCGTTGTTTCGATAACAAGAGTTACGAATTATGGATATTTTTGTAGAAATCGTAATGGTTCGATGAATTGGGACCGAATGCAGCGATATCATTTTACTTTTTGATAAAATGGCTCCCGCCGGACCGACATGACGGCAAAGATCAAACTTTGTCAATCTCCCGACCGGCACGTGGGGACATAGAGGTATTGTCGGCCAAACAGTTTTTGCGCGTTATTTCGACAAAAAGAGTTACGAATTATGGATGTTTTTATAGAAATCGTAATGGTTCGATGAATTGTAACCGAATGCAGCGATATCATTTTACTTTTTGATAAAATGGCTCCCGCCGGACCGACATGACGGCAAAGATCAAACTTTGTCAATTTCCCGACCGGCACGAGGGGACATAGGAGAATTGTCGGCCAAACAATTTTTCCGCGTTATTTCGATAACAAGAGTTACGAATTATGGATATTTTTATAGAAATCGTAATGGTTCGACGAATTGTAATCGAATGCAGGAATATCATTTTACTTTTTGGTAAAATGGCTCCCGCCGGACCGACATGACCGCAAAGCAGACACTTTGTCAATCTCCCGACCGGCACGTGGGGACATAGAGGTATTGTCGGCCAAACAGTTTTTCCGCGTTGTTTCGACAAAAAGAGTTACGAATTATGGATGTTTTTATAGAAATCGTAATGGTTCGATGAATTGTAACCGAATGCAGCGATATCATTTTACTTTTTGATAAAATGGCTCCCGCCGGACCGACATGACGGCAAAGATCAAACTTTGTCAATCTCCCGACCGGCACGTGGGGACATAGAGGTATTGTCGGCCAAACAGTTTATGCGCGTTATTTCGACAAAAAGAGTTACGAATTATGGATGTTTTTATAGAAATCGTAATGGTTCGACGAATTGTAACCGAATGCAGCGATATCATTTTACTTTTTGATAAAATGGCTCCCGCCGGACCGACATGACGGCAAAGATCAAACTTTGTCAATCTCCCGACCGGCACGTGGGGACATAGAGGTATTGTCGGCCAAACAGTTTTTGCGCGTTATTTCGACAAAAAGAGTTACGAATTATGGATGTTTTTATAGAAATCGTAATGGTTCGGTGAATTGTATCCGAATGCAGCGATATCATGTTACTTTTTGATAAAATGGCTCCCGCCGGACCGACATGACGGCAAAGATCAAACTTTGTCAATCTCCCGACCGGCACTTGGGGACATAGAGGTATTGTCGGCCAAACAGTTTTTGCGCGTTATTTCGACAAAAAGAGTTACGAATTATGGATGTTTTTATAGAAATCGTAATGGTTCGATGAATTGTAACCGAATGCAGCGATATCATTTTACTTTTTGATAAAATGGCTGCCGCCGGACCGACATGACGGCAAAGTTCAAACTTTGTCAATTTCCCGACCGGCACGAGGGGACATAGGAGAATTGTCGGCCAAACAATTTTTCCGCGTTGTTTCGATAACAAGAGTTACGAATTATGGATATTTTTATAGAAATCGTAATGGTTCGACGAATTGTAATCGAATGCAGCGATATCATTTTACTTTTTGGTAAAATGGCCCCCGCCGGACCGACATGACCGCAAAGCAGACACTTTGTCAATCTTCCGACCGGCACGTGGGGACATAGAGGTATTGTCGGCCAAACAGCTTTTCCGCGTTGTTTCGACAAAAAGAGTTACGAATTATGGATGTTTTTATAGAAATCGTAATGGTTCGATGAATTGTAACCGAATGCAGCGATATCATTTTACTTTTTGATAAAATGACTACCGCCGGACCGACATGACGGCAAAGATCAAACTTTGTCAATCTCCCGACCGGCACGTGGGGACATAGAGGTATTGTCGGCCAAACAGTTTTTGCGCGTTATTTCGACAAAAAGAGTTACGAATTATGGATGTTTTTATAGAAATCGTAATGGTTCGATGAATTGCAACCGAATGCAGCGATATCATTTTACTTTTTGATAAAATGGCTCCCGCCGGACCGACATGACGGCAAAGATCAAACTTTGTCAATTTCCCGACCGGCACGAGGGGACATAGGAGAATTGTCGGCCAAACAATTTTTCCGCGTTATTTCGCTAACAAGAGTTACGAATTATGGATATTTTTATAGAAATCGTAATGGTTCGACGAATTGTAATCGAATGCAGGAATATCATTTTACTTTTTGGTAAAATGGCTCCCGCCGGACCGACATGACCGCAAAGCAGACACTTTGTCAATCTCCCGACCGGCACGTGGGGACATAGAGGTATTGTCGGCCAAACAGTTTTTCCGCGTTGTTTCGACAAAAAGAGTTACGAATTATGGATGTTTTTATAGAAATCGTAATGGTTCGATGAATTGTAACCGAATGCAGCGATATCATTTTACTTTTTGATAAAATGGCTCCCGCCGGACCGACATGACGGCAAAGATCAAACTTTGTCAATCTCCCGACCGGCACGTGGGGACATAGAGGTATTGTCGGCCAAACAGTTTTTGCGCGTTATTTCGACAAAAAGAGTTACGAATTATGGATGTTTTTATAGAAATCGTAATGGTTCGACGAATTGTAACCGAATGCAGCGATATCATTTTACTTTTTGATAAAATGGCTCCCGCCGGACCGACATGACGGCAAAGATCAAACTTTGTCAATCTCCCGACCGGCACGTGGGGACATAGAGGTATTGTCGGCCAAACAGTTTTTGCGCGTTATTTCGACAAAAAGAGTTACGAATTATGGATGTTTTTATAGAAATCGTAATGGTTCGATGAATTGTAACCGAATGCAGCGATATCATTTTACTTTTTGATAAAATGGCTCCCGCAGGACCGACATGACGGCAAAGATCAAACTTTGTCAATTTCCCGACCGGCACGAGGGGACATAGGAGAATTGTCGGCCAAACAATATTTCCGCGTTATTTCGATAACGAGAGTTACGAATTATGGATATTTTTATAGAAATCGTAATGGTTCGACGAATTGTAATCGAATGCAGGAATATCATTTTACTTTTTGGTAAAATGGCTCCCGCCGGACCGACATGACCGCAAAGCAGACACTTTGTCAATCTCCCGACCGGCACGTGGGGACATAGAGGTATTGTCGGCCAAACAGAGTTTCCGCGTTGTTTCGACAAAAAGAGTTACGAATTATGGATGTTTTTATAGAAATCGTAATGGTTCGATGAATTGTAACCGAATGCAGCGATATCATTTTACTTTTTGATAAAATGGCTCCCGCCGGACCGACATGACGGCGAAGATCAAACTTTGTCAATCTCCCGACCGGCACGAGGGGACATAGGAGAATTGTCGGCCAAACAATTTTTCCGCGTTGTTTCGATAACAAGAGTTACGAATTATGGATATTTTTGTAGAAATCGTAATGGTTCGACGAATTGTAACCGAATGCAGCGATATCATTTTACTTTTTGATAAAATGGCTCCCGCCGGACCGACATGACGGCAAAGATCAAACTTTGTCAATCTCCCGACCGGCACGTGGGGACATAGAGGTATTGTCGGCCAAACAGTTTTTGCGCGTTATTTCGACAAAAAGAGTTACGAATTATGGATGTTTTTATAGAAATCGTAATGGTTCGATGAATTGTAACCGAATGCAGCGATATCATTTTACTTTTTGATAAAATGGCTCCCGCAGGACCGACATGACGGCAAAGATCAAACTTTGTCAATTTCCCGACCGGCACGAGGGGACATAGGAGAATTGTCGGCCAAACAATATTTCCGCGTTATTTCGATAACGAGAGTTACGAATTATGGATATTTTTATAGAAATCGTAATGGTTCGACGAATTGTAATCGAATGCAGGAATATCATTTTACTTTTTGGTAAAATGGCTCCCGCCGGACCGACATGACCGCAAAGCAGACACTTTGTCAATCTCCCGACCGGCACGTGGGGACATAGAGGTATTGTCGGCCAAACAGAGTTTCCGCGTTGTTTCGACAAAAAGAGTTACGAATTATGGATGTTTTTATAGAAATCGTAATGGTTCGATGAATTGTAACCGAATGCAGCGATATCATTTTACTTTTTGATAAAATGGCTCCCGCCGGACCGACATGACGGCGAAGATCAAACTTTGTCAATCTCCCGACCGGCACGAGGGGACATAGGAGAATTGTCGGCCAAACAATTTTTCCGCGTTGTTTCGATAACAAGAGTTACGAATTATGGATATTTTTGTAGAAATCGTAATGGTTCGATGAATTGGGACCGAATGCAGCGATATCATTTTACTTTTTGATAAAATGGCTCCCGCCGGACCGACATGACGGCAAAGATCAAACTTTGTAAATCTCCCGACCGGCACGTGGGGACATAGAGGTATTGTCGGCCAAACAGTTTTTGCGCGTTATTTCGACAAAAAGAGTTACGAATTATGGATGTTTTTATAGAAATCGTAATGGTTCGATGAATTGTAACCGAATGCAGCGATATCATTTTACTTTTTGATAAAATGGCTCCCGCAGGACCGACATGACGGCAAAGATCAAACTTTGTCAATTTCCCGACCGGCACGAGGGGACATAGGAGAATTGTCGGCCAAACAATTTTTCCGCGTTATTTCGACAAAAAGAGTTACGAATTATGGATGTTTTTATAGAAATCGTAATGGTTCGATGAATTGTAACCGAATGCAGCGATATCATTTTACTTTTTGATAAAATGGCTCCCGCCGGACCGACATGACGGCGAAGATCAAACTTTGTCAATCTCCCGACCGGCACGAGGGGACATAGGAGAATTGTCGGCCAAACAATTTTTCCGCGTTGTTTCGATAACAAGAGTTACGAATTATGGATATTTTTATAGAAATCGTAATGGTTCGATGAATTGGGACCGAATGCAGCGATATCATTTTACTTTTTGATAAAATGGCTCCCGCCGGACCGACATGACGGCAAAGATCAAACTTTGTCAATCTCCCGACCGGCACGTGGGGACATAGAGGTATTGTCGGCCAAACAGTTTTTGCGCGTTATTTCGACAAAAAGAGTTACGAATTATGGATGTTTTTATAGAAATCGTAATGGTTCGACGAATTGTAACCGAATGCAGCGATATCATTTTACTTTTTTGTAAAATGGCTCCCGCCGGACCGACATGACCGCAAGGCAGACACTTTGTCAATCTCCCGACCGGCACGTGGGGACATAGAGGTATTGTCGGCCAAACAGCTTTTCCGCGTTGTTTCGACAAAAAGAGTTACGAATTATGGATGTTTTTATAGAAATCGTAATGGTTCGATGAATTGTATCCGAATGCAGCGATATCATTTTACTTTTTGATAAAATGGCTCCCGCCGGACCGACATGACGGCAAAGATCAAGCTTTGTCAATCTCCCGACCGGCACGTGGGGACATAGAGGTATTGTCGGCCAAACAGTTTTTGCGCGTTATTTCGACAAAAAGAGTTACGAATTATGGATGTTTTTATAGAAATCGTAATGGTTCGATGAATTGTAACCGAATGCAGCGATATCATTTTACTTTTTGATAAAATGGCTCCCGCCGGACCGACATGACGGCAAAGATCAAACTTTGTCAATCTCCCGACCGGCACGTGGGGACATAGAGGTATTGTCGGCCAAACAGTTCTTCCGCGTTGTTTCGACAAAAAGAGTTACGAATTATGGATGTTTTTATAGAAATCGTAATGGTTCGATGAACTGTAACCGAATGCAGCGATATCATTTTACTTTTTGATAAAATGGCTCCCGCCGGACCGACATGACGGCGAAGATCAAACTTTGTCAATCTCCCGACCGGCACGTGGGGACATAGAGGTATTGTCGGCCAAACAGTTTTTGCGCGTTATTTCGACAAAAAGAGTTACGAATTATGGATGTTTTTATAGAAATCGTAATGGTTCGATGAATTGTAACCGAATGCAGCGATATCATTTTACTTTTTGATAAAATGGCTCCCGCCGGACCGACATGACGGCAAAGATCAAACTTTGTCAATCTCCCGACCGGCACGTGGGGACATAGAGGTATTGTCGGCCAAACAGTTTTTCCGCGTTGTTTCGACAAAAAGAGTTACGAATTATGGATGTTTTTATAGAAATCGTAATGGTTCGATGAACTGTAACCGAATGCAGCGATATCATTTTACTTTTTGATAAAATGGCTCCCGCCGGACGACATGACGGCGAAGATCAAACTTTGTCAATCTCCCGACCGGCACGAGGGGACATAGAGGTATTGTCGGCCAAACAGTTTTTCCGCGTTATTTCGACAAAAAGAGTTACGAATTATGGATGTTTTTATAGAAATCGTAATGGTTCGATGAATTGTAACCGAATGCAGCGATATCATTTTACTTTTTGGTAAAATGGCTCCCGCCGGACCGACATGACCGCAAAGCAGACACTTTGTCAATCTCCCGACCGGCACGTGGGGACATAGAGGTATTGTCGGCCAAACAGCTTTTCCGCGTTGTTTCGACAAAAAGAGTTACGAATTATGGATGTTTTTATAGAAATCGTAATCGTTCGATGAATTGTATCCGAATGCAGTGATATCATTTTACTTTTTGATAAAATGGCTCCCGCCGGACCGACATGACGGCAAAGATCAAACTTTGTCAATCTCCCGACCGGCACGTGGGGACATAGAGGTATTGTCGGCCAAACAGTTTTTGCGCGTTATTTCGACAAAAAGAGTTACGAATTATGGATGTTTTTATAGAAATCGTAATGGTTCGATGAATTGTAACCGAATGCAGCGATATCATTTTACTTTTTGATAAAATGGCTGCCGCCGGACCGACATGAAGGCAAAGTTCAAACTTTGTCAATTTCCCGACCGGCACGAGGGGACATAGGAGAATTGTCGGCCAAACAATTTTTCCGTGTTGTTTCGATAACAAGAGTTACGAATTATGGAAAGTGTTATAGAAATCGTAATGGTTCGACGAATTGTAATCGAATGCAGCGATATCATTTTACTTTTTGGTAAAATGGCTCCCGCCGGACCGACATGACCGCAAAGCAGACACTTTGTCAATCTCCCGACGGGCACGTGGGGACATAGAGGTATTGTCGGCCAAACAGTCTTTCCGCGTTGTTTCGACAAAAAGAGTTACGAATTATGGATGTTTTTATAGAAATCGTAATGGTTCGATGAATTGTAACCGAATGCAGCGATATCATTATACTTTTTGATAAAATGGCTCCCGCCGGACCGACATGACGGCGAAGATCAAACTTTGTCAATCTCCCGACGGGCACGTGGGGACATAGAGGTATTGTCGGCCAAACAGCTTTTCCGCGTTGTTTCGACAAAAAGAGTTACGAATTATGGATGTTTTTATAGAAATCGTAATCGTTCGATGAATTGTATCCGAATGCAGTGATATCATTTTACTTTTTGATAAAATGGCTCCCGCCGGACCGACATGACGGCAAAGATCAAACTTTGTCAATCTCCCGACCGGCACGTGGGGACATAGAGGTATTGTCGGCCAAACAGTTTTTGCGCGTTATTTCGACAAAAAGAGTTACGAATTATGGATGTTTTTATCGAAATCGTAATGGTTCGATGAATTGTAACCGAATGCAGCGATATCATTTTACTTTTTGATAAAATGGCTGCCGCCGGACCGACATGAAGGCAAAGTTCAAACTTTGTCAATTTCCCGACCGGCACGAGGGGACATAGGAGAATTGTCGGCCAAACAATTTTTCCGTGTTGTTTCGATAACAAGAGTTACGAATTATGGAAATTTTTATAGAAATCGTAATGGTTCGACGAATTGTAATCGAATGCAGCGATATCATTTTACTTTTTGGTAAAATGGCTCCCGCCGGACCGACATGACCGCAAAGCAGACACTTTGTCAATCTCCCGACGGGCACGTGGGGACATAGAGGTATTGTCGGCCAAACAGTCTTTCCGCGTTGTTTCGACAAAAAGAGTTACGAATTATGGATGTTTTTATAGAAATCGTAATGGTTCGATGAATTGTAACCGAATGCAGCGATATCATTATACTTTTTGATAAAATGGCTCCCGCCGGACCGACATGACGGCGAAGATCAAACTTTGTCAATCTCCCGACCGGCACGTGGGGACATAGAGGTATTGTCGGCCAAACAGTTTTTGCGCGTTATTTCGACAAAAAGAGTTACGAATTATGGATGTTTTTATAGAAATCGTAATGGTTCGATGAATTGTAACCGAATGCAGCGATATCATTTTACTTTTTGATAAAATGGCTCCCGCCGGACCGACATGACGGCGAAGATCAAACTTTGTCAATCTCCCGACCGGCACGAGGGGACATAGAGGTATTGTCGGCCAAACAGTTTTTCCGCGTTATTTCGACAAAAAGAGTTACGAATTATGGATGTTTTTATAGAAATCGTAATGGTTCGATGAATTGTAACCGAATGCAGCGATATCATTTTACTTTTTGGTAAAATGGCTCCCGCCGGACCGACATGACCGCAAAGCAGACACTTTGTCAATCTCCCGACCGGCACGTGGGGACATAGAGGTATTGTCGGCCAAACAGCTTTTCCGCGTTGTTTCGACAAAAAGAGTTACGAATTATGGATGTTTTTATAGAAATCGTAATCGTTCGATGAATTGTATCCGAATGCAGTGATATCATTTTACTTTTTGATAACATGGCTCCCGCCGGACCGACATGACGGCGAAGATCAAACTTTGTCAATCTCCCGACCGGCACGTGGGGACATAGAGGTATTGTCGGCCAAACAGTTTTTGCGCGTTATTTCGACAAAAAGAGTTACGAATTATGGATGTTTTTATAGAAATCGTAATGGTTCGATGAATTGTAACCGAATGCAGCGATATCATTTTACTTTTTGATAAAATGGCTCCCGCCGGACCGACATGACGGCGAAGATCAAACTTTGTCAATCTCCCGACCGGCACGAGGGGACATAGAGGTATTGTCGGCCAAACAGTTTTTCCGCGTTATTTCGACAAAAAGAGTTACGAATTATGGATGTTTTTATAGAAATCGTAATGGTTCGATGAATTGTAACCGAATGCAGCGATATCATTTTACTTTTTGGTAAAATGGCTCCCGCCGGACCGACATGACCGCAAAGCAGACACTTTGTCAATCTCCCGACCGGCACGTGGGGACATAGAGGTATTGTCGGCCAAACAGCTTTTCCGCGTTGTTTCGACAAAAAGAGTTACGAATTATGGATGTTTTTATAGAAATCGTAATCGTTCGATGAATTGTATCCGAATGCAGTGATATCATTTTACTTTTTGATAAAATGGCTCCCGCCGGACCGACATGACGGCAAAGATCAAACTTTGTCAATCTCCCGACCGGCACGTGGGGACATAGAGGTATTGTCGGCCAAACAGTTTTTGCGCGTTATTTCGACAAAAAGAGTTACGAATTATGGATGTTTTTATAGAAATCGTAATGGTTCGATGAATTGTAACCGAATGCAGCGATATCATTTTACTTTTTGATAAAATGGCTGCCGCCGGACCGACATGAAGGCAAAGTTCAAACTTTGTCAATTTCCCGACCGGCACGAGGGGACATAGGAGAATTGTCGGCCAAACAGTTTTTCCGCGTTATTTCGACAAAAAGAGTTACGAATTATGGATGTTTTTATAGAAATCGTAATGGTTCGATGAATTGTAACCGAATGCAGCGATATCATTTTACTTTTTGGTAAAATGGCTCCCGCCGGACCGACATGACCGCAAAGCAGACACTTTGTCAATCTCCCGACCGGCACGTGGGGACATAGAGGTATTGTCGGCCAAACAGCTTTTCCGCGTTGTTTCGACAAAAAGAGTTACGAATTATGGATGTTTTTATAGAAATCGTAATCGTTCGATGAATTGTATCCGAATGCAGTGATATCATTTTACTTTTTGATAAAATGGCTCCCGCCGGACCGACATGACGGCGAAGATCAAACTTTGTCAATCTCCCGACCGGCACGTGGGGACATAGAGGTATTGTCGGCCAAACAGTTTTTGCGCGTTATTTCGACAAAAAGAGTTACGAATTATGGATGTTTTTATAGAAATCGTAATGGTTCGATGAATTGTAACCGAATGCAGCGATATCATTTTACTTTTTGATAAAATGGCTCCCGCCGGACCGACATGACGGCGAAGATCAAACTTTGTCAATCTCCCGACCGGCACGAGGGGACATAGAGGTATTGTCGGCCAAACAGTTTTTCCGCGTTATTTCGACAAAAAGAGTTACGAATTATGGATGTTTTTATAGAAATCGTAATGGTTCGATGAATTGTAACCGAATGCAGCGATATCATTTTACTTTTTGGTAAAATGGCTCCCGCCGGACCGACATGACCGCAAAGCAGACACTTTGTCAATCTCCCGACCGGCACGTGGGGACATAGAGGTATTGTCGGCCAAACAGCTTTTCCGCGTTGTTTCGACAAAAAGAGTTACGAATTATGGATGTTTTTATAGAAATCGTAATCGTTCGATGAATTGTATCCGAATGCAGTGATATCATTTTACTTTTTGATAAAATGGCTCCCGCCGGACCGACATGACGGCAAAGATCAAACTTTGTCAATCTCCCGACCGGCACGTGGGGACATAGAGGTATTGTCGGCCAAACAGTTTTTGCGCGTTATTTCGACAAAAAGAGTTACGAATTATGGATGTTTTTATAGAAATCGTAATGGTTCGATGAATTGTAACCGAATGCAGCGATATCATTTTACTTTTTGATAAAATGGCTGCCGCCGGACCGACATGAAGGCAAAGTTCAAACTTTGTCAATTTCCCGACCGGCACGAGGGGACATAGGAGAATTGTCGGCCAAACAATTGTTCCGTGTTGTTTCGATAACAAGAGTTACGAATTATGGAAATTTTTATAGAAATCGTAATGGTTCGACGAATTGTAATCGAATGCAGCGATATCATTTTACTTTTTGGTAAAATGGCTCCCGCCGGACCGACATGACCGCAAAGCACACACTTTGTCAATCTCCCGACGGGCACGTGGGGACATAGAGGTATTGTCGGCCAAACAGTCTTTCCGCGTTGTTTCGACAAAAAGAGTTACGAATTATGGATGTTTTTATAGAAATCGTAATGGTTCGATGAATTGTAACCGAATGCAGCGATATCATTTTACTTTTTGATAAAATGGCTCCCGCCGGACCGACATGACGGCGAAGATCAAACTTTGTCAATCTCCCGACCGGCACGTGGGGACATAGAGGTATTGTCGGCCAAACAGTTTTTGCGCGTTATTTCGACAAAAAGAGTTACGAATTATGGATGTTTTTATAGAAATCGTAATGGTTCGATGAATTGTAACCGAATGCAGCGATATCATTTTACTTTTTGATAAAATGGCTGCCGCCGGACCGACATGAAGGCAAAGTTCAAACTTTGTCAATTTCCCGACCGGCACGAGGGGACATAGGAGAATTGTCGGCCAAACAATTTTTCCGTGTTGTTTCGATAACAAGAGTTACGAATTATGGAAATTGTTATAGAAATCGTAATGGTTCGACGAATTGTAATCGAATGCAGCGATATCATTTTACTTTTTGGTAAAATGGCTCCCGCCGGACCGACATGACCGCAAAGCAGACACTTTGTCAATCTCCCGACGGGCACGTGGGGACATAGAGGTATTGTCGGCCAAACAGTCTTTCCGCGTTGTTTCGACAAAAAGAGTTACGAATTATGGATGTTTTTATAGAAATCGTAATGGTTCGATGAATTGTAACCGAATGCAGCGATATCATTATACTTTTTGATCAAATGGCTCCCGCCGGACCGACATGACGGCGAAGATCAAACTTTGTCAATCTCCCGACGGGCACGTGGGGACATAGAGGTATTGTCGGCCAAACAGCTTTTCCGCGTTGTTTCGACAAAAAGAGTTACGAATTATGGATGTTTTTATAGAAATCGTAATCGTTCGATGAATTGTATCCGAATGCAGTGATATCATTTTACTTTTTGATAAAATGGCTCCCGCCGGACCGACATGACGGCAAAGATCAAACTTTGTCAATCTCCCGACCGGCACGTGGGGACATAGAGGTATTGTCGGCCAAACAGTTTTTGCGCGTTATTTCGACAAAAAGAGTTACGAATTATGGATGTTTTTATAGAAATCGTAATGGTTCGATGAATTGTAACCGAATGCAGCGATATCATTTTACTTTTTGATAAAATGGCTGCCGCCGGACCGACATGAAGGCAAAGTTCAAACTTTGTCAATTTCCCGACCGGCACGAGGGGACATAGGAGAATTGTCGGCCAAACAATTTTTCCGTGTTGTTTCGATAACAAGAGTTACGAATTATGGAAATTTTTATAGAAATCGTAATGGTTCGACGAATTGTAATCGAATGCAGCGATATCATTTTACTTTTTGGTAAAATGGCTCCCGCCGGACCGACATGACCGCAAAGCAGACACTTTGTCAATCTCCCGACGGGCACGTGGGGACATAGAGGTATTGTCGGCCAAACAGTCTTTCCGCGTTGTTTCGACAAAAAGAGTTACGAATTATGGATGTTTTTATAGAAATCGTAATGGTTCGATGAATTGTAACCGAATGCAGCGATATCATTATACTTTTTGATCAAATGGCTCCCGCCGGACCGACATGACGGCGAAGATCAAACTTTGTCAATCTCCCGACGGGCACGTGGGGACATAGAGGTATTGTCGGCCAAACAGCTTTTCCGCGTTGTTTCGACAAAAAGAGTTACGAATTATGGATGTTTTTATAGAAATCGTAATCGTTCGATGAATTGTATCCGAATGCAGTGATATCATTTTACTTTTTGATAAAATGGCTCCCGCCGGACCGACATGACGGCAAAGATCAAACTTTGTCAATCTCCCGACCGGCACGTGGGGACATAGAGGTATTGTCGGCCAAACAGTTTTTGCGCGTTATTTCGACAAAAAGAGTTACGAATTATGGATGTTTTTATAGAAATCGTAATGGTTCGATGAATTGTAACCGAATGCAGCGATATCATTTTACTTTTTGATAAAATGGCTGCCGCCGGACCGACATGAAGGCAAAGTTCAAACTTTGTCAATTTCCCGACCGGCACGAGGGGACATAGAGGTATTGTCGGCCAAACAGTTTTTGCGCGTTATTTCGACAAAAAGAGTTACGAATTATGGATGTTTTTATAGAAATCGTAATGGTTCGATGAATTGTAACCGAATGCAGCGATATCATTTTACTTTTTGATAAAATGGCTCCCGCCGGACCGACATGACGGCAAAGATCAAACTTTGTCAATCTCCCGACCGGCACGTGGGGACATAGAGGTATTGTCGGCCAAACAGTTCTTCCGCGTTGTTTCGACAAAAAGAGTTACGAATTATGGATGTTTTTATAGAAATCGTAATGGTTCGATGAACTGTAACCGAATGCAGCGATATCATTTTACTTTTTGATAAAATGGCTCCCGCCGGACCGACATGACGGCGAAGATCAAACTTTGTCAATCTCCCGACCGGCACGTGGGGACATAGAGGTATTGTCGGCCAAACAGTTTTTGCGCGTTATTTCGACAAAAAGAGTTACGAATTATGGATGTTTTTATAGAAATCGTAATGGTTCGATGAATTGTAACCGAATGCAGCGATATCATTTTACTTTTTGATAAAATGGCTCCCGCCGGACCGACATGACGGCAAAGATCAAACTTTGTCAATCTCCCGACCGGCACGTGGGGACATAGAGGTATTGTCGGCCAAACAGTTTTTCCGCGTTGTTTCGACAAAAAGAGTTACGAATTATGGATGTTTTTATAGAAATCGTAATGGTTCGATGAACTGTAACCGAATGCAGCGATATCATTTTACTTTTTGATAAAATGGCTCCCGCCGGACCGACATGACGGCGAAGATCAAACTTTGTCAATCTCCCGACCGGCACGAGGGGACATAGAGGTATTGTCGGCCAAACAGTTTTTCCGCGTTATTTCGACAAAAAGAGTTACGAATTATGGATGTTTTTATAGAAATCGTAATGGTTCGATGAATTGTAACCGAATGCAGCGATATCATTTTACTTTTTGGTAAAATGGCTCCCGCCGGACCGACATGACCGCAAAGCAGACACTTTGTCAATCTCCCGACCGGCACGTGGGGACATAGAGGTATTGTCGGCCAAACAGCTTTTCCGCGTTGTTTCGACAAAAAGAGTTACGAATTATGGATGTTTTTATAGAAATCGTAATCGTTCGATGAATTGTATCCGAATGCAGTGATATCATTTTACTTTTTGATAAAATGGCTCCCGCCGGACCGACATGACGGCAAAGATCAAACTTTGTCAATCTCCCGACCGGCACGTGGGGACATAGAGGTATTGTCGGCCAAACAGTTTTTGCGCGTTATTTCGACAAAAAGAGTTACGAATTATGGATGTTTTTATAGAAATCGTAATGGTTCGATGAATTGTAACCGAATGCAGCGATATCATTTTACTTTTTGATAAAATGGCTGCCGCCGGACCGACATGAAGGCAAAGTTCAAACTTTGTCAATTTCCCGACCGGCACGAGGGGACATAGGAGAATTGTCGGCCAAACAATTTTTCCGTGTTGTTTCGATAACAAGAGTTACGAATTATGGAAAGTGTTATAGAAATCGTAATGGTTCGACGAATTGTAATCGAATGCAGCGATATCATTTTACTTTTTGGTAAAATGGCTCCCGCCGGACCGACATGACCGCAAAGCAGACACTTTGTCAATCTCCCGACGGGCACGTGGGGACATAGAGGTATTGTCGGCCAAACAGTCTTTCCGCGTTGTTTCGACAAAAAGAGTTACGAATTATGGATGTTTTTATAGAAATCGTAATGGTTCGATGAATTGTAACCGAATGCAGCGATATCATTATACTTTTTGATAAAATGGCTCCCGCCGGACCGACATGACGGCGAAGATCAAACTTTGTCAATCTCCCGACGGGCACGTGGGGACATAGAGGTATTGTCGGCCAAACAGCTTTTCCGCGTTGTTTCGACAAAAAGAGTTACGAATTATGGATGTTTTTATAGAAATCGTAATCGTTCGATGAATTGTATCCGAATGCAGTGATATCATTTTACTTTTTGATAAAATGGCTCCCGCCGGACCGACATGACGGCAAAGATCAAACTTTGTCAATCTCCCGACCGGCACGTGGGGACATAGAGGTATTGTCGGCCAAACAGTTTTTGCGCGTTATTTCGACAAAAAGAGTTACGAATTATGGATGTTTTTATCGAAATCGTAATGGTTCGATGAATTGTAACCGAATGCAGCGATATCATTTTACTTTTTGATAAAATGGCTGCCGCCGGACCGACATGAAGGCAAAGTTCAAACTTTGTCAATTTCCCGACCGGCACGAGGGGACATAGGAGAATTGTCGGCCAAACAATTTTTCCGTGTTGTTTCGATAACAAGAGTTACGAATTATGGAAATTTTTATAGAAATCGTAATGGTTCGACGAATTGTAATCGAATGCAGCGATATCATTTTACTTTTTGGTAAAATGGCTCCCGCCGGACCGACATGACCGCAAAGCAGACACTTTGTCAATCTCCCGACGGGCACGTGGGGACATAGAGGTATTGTCGGCCAAACAGTCTTTCCGCGTTGTTTCGACAAAAAGAGTTACGAATTATGGATGTTTTTATAGAAATCGTAATGGTTCGATGAATTGTAACCGAATGCAGCGATATCATTATACTTTTTGATAAAATGGCTCCCGCCGGACCGACATGACGGCGAAGATCAAACTTTGTCAATCTCCCGACCGGCACGTGGGGACATAGAGGTATTGTCGGCCAAACAGTTTTTGCGCGTTATTTCGACAAAAAGAGTTACGAATTATGGATGTTTTTATAGAAATCGTAATGGTTCGATGAATTGTAACCGAATGCAGCGATATCATTTTACTTTTTGATAAAATGGCTCCCGCCGGACCGACATGACGGCGAAGATCAAACTTTGTCAATCTCCCGACCGGCACGAGGGGACATAGAGGTATTGTCGGCCAAACAGTTTTTCCGCGTTATTTCGACAAAAAGAGTTACGAATTATGGATGTTTTTATAGAAATCGTAATGGTTCGATGAATTGTAACCGAATGCAGCGATATCATTTTACTTTTTGGTAAAATGGCTCCCGCCGGACCGACATGACCGCAAAGCAGACACTTTGTCAATCTCCCGACCGGCACGTGGGGACATAGAGGTATTGTCGGCCAAACAGCTTTTCCGCGTTGTTTCGACAAAAAGAGTTACGAATTATGGATGTTTTTATAGAAATCGTAATCGTTCGATGAATTGTATCCGAATGCAGTGATATCATTTTACTTTTTGATAACATGGCTCCCGCCGGACCGACATGACGGCGAAGATCAAACTTTGTCAATCTCCCGACCGGCACGTGGGGACATAGAGGTATTGTCGGCCAAACAGTTTTTGCGCGTTATTTCGACAAAAAGAGTTACGAATTATGGATGTTTTTATAGAAATCGTAATGGTTCGATGAATTGTAACCGAATGCAGCGATATCATTTTACTTTTTGATAAAATGGCTCCCGCCGGACCGACATGACGGCGAAGATCAAACTTTGTCAATCTCCCGACCGGCACGAGGGGACATAGAGGTATTGTCGGCCAAACAGTTTTTCCGCGTTATTTCGACAAAAAGAGTTACGAATTATGGATGTTTTTATAGAAATCGTAATGGTTCGATGAATTGTAACCGAATGCAGCGATATCATTTTACTTTTTGGTAAAATGGCTCCCGCCGGACCGACATGACCGCAAAGCAGACACTTTGTCAATCTCCCGACCGGCACGTGGGGACATAGAGGTATTGTCGGCCAAACAGCTTTTCCGCGTTGTTTCGACAAAAAGAGTTACGAATTATGGATGTTTTTATAGAAATCGTAATCGTTCGATGAATTGTATCCGAATGCAGTGATATCATTTTACTTTTTGATAAAATGGCTCCCGCCGGACCGACATGACGGCAAAGATCAAACTTTGTCAATCTCCCGACCGGCACGTGGGGACATAGAGGTATTGTCGGCCAAACAGTTTTTGCGCGTTATTTCGACAAAAAGAGTTACGAATTATGGATGTTTTTATAGAAATCGTAATGGTTCGATGAATTGTAACCGAATGCAGCGATATCATTTTACTTTTTGATAAAATGGCTGCCGCCGGACCGACATGAAGGCAAAGTTCAAACTTTGTCAATTTCCCGACCGGCACGAGGGGACATAGGAGAATTGTCGGCCAAACAGTTTTTCCGCGTTATTTCGACAAAAAGAGTTACGAATTATGGATGTTTTTATAGAAATCGTAATGGTTCGATGAATTGTAACCGAATGCAGCGATATCATTTTACTTTTTGGTAAAATGGCTCCCGCCGGACCGACATGACCGCAAAGCAGACACTTTGTCAATCTCCCGACCGGCACGTGGGGACATAGAGGTATTGTCGGCCAAACAGCTTTTCCGCGTTGTTTCGACAAAAAGAGTTACGAATTATGGATGTTTTTATAGAAATCGTAATCGTTCGATGAATTGTATCCGAATGCAGTGATATCATTTTACTTTTTGATAAAATGGCTCCCGCCGGACCGACATGACGGCGAAGATCAAACTTTGTCAATCTCCCGACCGGCACGTGGGGACATAGAGGTATTGTCGGCCAAACAGTTTTTGCGCGTTATTTCGACAAAAAGAGTTACGAATTATGGATGTTTTTATAGAAATCGTAATGGTTCGATGAATTGTAACCGAATGCAGCGATATCATTTTACTTTTTGATAAAATGGCTCCCGCCGGACCGACATGACGGCGAAGATCAAACTTTGTCAATCTCCCGACCGGCACGAGGGGACATAGAGGTATTGTCGGCCAAACAGTTTTTCCGCGTTATTTCGACAAAAAGAGTTACGAATTATGGATGTTTTTATAGAAATCGTAATGGTTCGATGAATTGTAACCGAATGCAGCGATATCATTTTACTTTTTGGTAAAATGGCTCCCGCCGGACCGACATGACCGCAAAGCAGACACTTTGTCAATCTCCCGACCGGCACGTGGGGACATAGAGGTATTGTCGGCCAAACAGCTTTTCCGCGTTGTTTCGACAAAAAGAGTTACGAATTATGGATGTTTTTATAGAAATCGTAATCGTTCGATGAATTGTATCCGAATGCAGTGATATCATTTTACTTTTTGATAAAATGGCTCCCGCCGGACCGACATGACGGCAAAGATCAAACTTTGTCAATCTCCCGACCGGCACGTGGGGACATAGAGGTATTGTCGGCCAAACAGTTTTTGCGCGTTATTTCGACAAAAAGAGTTACGAATTATGGATGTTTTTATAGAAATCGTAATGGTTCGATGAATTGTAACCGAATGCAGCGATATCATTTTACTTTTTGATAAAATGGCTGCCGCCGGACCGACATGAAGGCAAAGTTCAAACTTTGTCAATTTCCCGACCGGCACGAGGGGACATAGGAGAATTGTCGGCCAAACAATTTTTCCGTGTTGTTTCGATAACAAGAGTTACGAATTATGGAAATTTTTATAGAAATCGTAATGGTTCGACGAATTGTAATCGAATGCAGCGATATCATTTTACTTTTTGGTAAAATGGCTCCCGCCGGACCGACATGACCGCAAAGCACACACTTTGTCAATCTCCCGACGGGCACGTGGGGACATAGAGGTATTGTCGGCCAAACAGTCTTTCCGCGTTGTTTCGACAAAAAGAGTTACGAATTATGGATGTTTTTATAGAAATCGTAATGGTTCGATGAATTGTAACCGAATGCAGCGATATCATTTTACTTTTTGATAAAATGGCTCCCGCCGGACCGACATGACGGCGAAGATCAAACTTTGTCAATCTCCCGACCGGCACGTGGGGACATAGAGGTATTGTCGGCCAAACAGTTTTTGCGCGTTATTTCGACAAAAAGAGTTACGAATTATGGATGTTTTTATAGAAATCGTAATGGTTCGATGAATTGTAACCGAATGCAGCGATATCATTTTACTTTTTGATAAAATGGCTGCCGCCGGACCGACATGAAGGCAAAGTTCAAACTTTGTCAATTTCCCGACCGGCACGAGGGGACATAGGAGAATTGTCGGCCAAACAATTTTTCCGTGTTGTTTCGATAACAAGAGTTACGAATTATGGAAATTGTTATAGAAATCGTAATGGTTCGACGAATTGTAATCGAATGCAGCGATATCATTTTACTTTTTGGTAAAATGGCTCCCGCCGGACCGACATGACCGCAAAGCAGACACTTTGTCAATCTCCCGACGGGCACGTGGGGACATAGAGGTATTGTCGGCCAAACAGTCTTTCCGCGTTGTTTCGACAAAAAGAGTTACGAATTATGGATGTTTTTATAGAAATCGTAATGGTTCGATGAATTGTAACCGAATGCAGCGATATCATTATACTTTTTGATCAAATGGCTCCCGCCGGACCGACATGACGGCGAAGATCAAACTTTGTCAATCTCCCGACGGGCACGTGGGGACATAGAGGTATTGTCGGCCAAACAGCTTTTCCGCGTTGTTTCGACAAAAAGAGTTACGAATTATGGATGTTTTTATAGAAATCGTAATCGTTCGATGAATTGTATCCGAATGCAGTGATATCATTTTACTTTTTGATAAAATGGCTCCCGCCGGACCGACATGACGGCAAAGATCAAACTTTGTCAATCTCCCGACCGGCACGTGGGGACATAGAGGTATTGTCGGCCAAACAGTTTTTGCGCGTTATTTCGACAAAAAGAGTTACGAATTATGGATGTTTTTATAGAAATCGTAATGGTTCGATGAATTGTAACCGAATGCAGCGATATCATTTTACTTTTTGATAAAATGGCTGCCGCCGGACCGACATGAAGGCAAAGTTCAAACTTTGTCAATTTCCCGACCGGCACGAGGGGACATAGGAGAATTGTCGGCCAAACAATTTTTCCGTGTTGTTTCGATAACAAGAGTTACGAATTATGGAAATTTTTATAGAAATCGTAATGGTTCGACGAATTGTAATCGAATGCAGCGATATCATTTTACTTTTTGGTAAAATGGCTCCCGCCGGACCGACATGACCGCAAAGCAGACACTTTGTCAATCTCCCGACGGGCACGTGGGGACATAGAGGTATTGTCGGCCAAACAGTCTTTCCGCGTTGTTTCGACAAAAAGAGTTACGAATTATGGATGTTTTTATAGAAATCGTAATGGTTCGATGAATTGTAACCGAATGCAGCGATATCATTATACTTTTTGATCAAATGGCTCCCGCCGGACCGACATGACGGCGAAGATCAAACTTTGTCAATCTCCCGACGGGCACGTGGGGACATAGAGGTATTGTCGGCCAAACAGCTTTTCCGCGTTGTTTCGACAAAAAGAGTTACGAATTATGGATGTTTTTATAGAAATCGTAATCGTTCGATGAATTGTATCCGAATGCAGTGATATCATTTTACTTTTTGATAAAATGGCTCCCGCCGGACGGACATGACGGCAAAGATCAAACTTTGTCAATCTCCCGACCGGCACGTGGGGACATAGAGGTATTGTCGGCCAAACAGTTTTTGCGCGTTATTTCGACAAAAAGAGTTACGAATTATGGATGTTTTTATAGAAATCGTAATGGTTCGATGAATTGTAACCGAATGCAGCGATATCATTTTACTTTTTGATAAAATGGCTGCCGCCGGACCGACATGAAGGCAAAGTTCAAACTTTGTCAATTTCCCGACCGGCACGAGGGGACATAGAGGTATTGTCGGCCAAACAGTTTTTGCGCGTTATTTCGACAAAAAGAGTTACGAATTATGGATGTTTTTATAGAAATCGTAATGGTTCGATGAATTGTAACCGAATGCAGCGATATCATTTTACTTTTTGATAAAATGGCTCCCGCCGGACCGACATGACGGCGAAGATCAAACTTTGTCAATCTCCCGACCGGCACGTGGGGACATAGAGGTATTGTCGGCCAAACAGTTTTTGCGCGTTATTTCGACAAAAAGAGTTACGAATTATGGATGTTTTTATAGAAATCGTAATGGTTCGATGAATTGTAACCGAATGCAGCGATATCATTTTACTTTTTGATAAAATGGCTCCCGCCGGACCGACATGACGGCGAAGATCAAACTTTGTCAATCTCCCGACCGGCACGAGGGGACATAGAGGTATTGTCGGCCAAACAGTTTTTCCGCGTTATTTCGACAAAAAGAGTTACGAATTATGGATGTTTTTATAGAAATCGTAATGGTTCGATGAATTGTAACCGAATGCAGCGATATCATTTTACTTTTTGGTAAAATGGCTCCCGCCGGACCGACATGACCGCAAAGCAGACACTTTGTCAATCTCCCGACCGGCACGTGGGGACATAGAGGTATTGTCGGCCAAACAGCTTTTCCGCGTTGTTTCGACAAAAAGAGTTACGAATTATGGATGTTTTTATAGAAATCGTAATCGTTCGATGAATTGTATCCGAATGCAGTGATATCATTTTACTTTTTGATAAAATGGCTCCCGCCGGACCGACATGACGGCAAAGATCAAACTTTGTCAATCTCCCGACCGGCACGTGGGGACATAGAGGTATTGTCGGCCAAACAGTTTTTGCGCGTTATTTCGACAAAAAGAGTTACGAATTATGGATGTTTTTATAGAAATCGTAATGGTTCGATGAATTGTAACCGAATGCAGCGATATCATTTTACTTTTTGATAAAATGGCTGCCGCCGGACCGACATGAAGGCAAAGTTCAAACTTTGTCAATTTCCCGACCGGCACGAGGGGACATAGGAGAATTGTCGGCCAAACAATTTTTCCGTGTTGTTTCGATAACAAGAGTTACGAATTATGGAAATTTTTATAGAAATCGTAATGGTTCGACGAATTGTAATCGAATGCAGCGATATCATTTTACTTTTTGGTAAAATGGCTCCCGCCGGACCGACATGACCGCAAAGCAGACACTTTGTCAATCTCCCGACGGGCACGTGGGGACATAGAGGTATTGTCGGCCAAACAGTCTTTCCGCGTTGTTTCGACAAAAAGAGTTACGAATTATGGATGTTTTTATAGAAATCGTAATGGTTCGATGAATTGTAACCGAATGCAGCGATATCATTTTACTTTTTGATAAAATGGCTCCCG
The DNA here is from genome assembly GCA_029958995.1 of Bombus sonorus. Classification (NCBI taxonomy): domain Eukaryota; kingdom Metazoa; phylum Arthropoda; class Insecta; order Hymenoptera; family Apidae; genus Bombus; species Bombus sonorus. The sequence continues at coordinate 125,336 of JARWAU010000114.1, forward strand.
CCGGACCGACATGACGGCGAAGATCAAACTTTGTCAATCTCCCGACCGGCACGTGGGGACATAGAGGTATTGTCGGCCAAACAGTTTTTGCGCGTTATTTCGACAAAAAGAGTTACGAATTATGGATGTTTTTATAGAAATCGTAATGGTTCGATGAATTGTAACCGAATGCAGCGATATCATTTTACTTTTTGATAAAATGGCTCCCGCCGGACCGACATGACGGCAAAGATCAAACTTTGTCAATTTCCCGACCGGCACGAGGGGACATAGGAGAATTGTCGGCCAAACAATTTTTCCGCGTTATTTCGATAACAAGAGTTACGAATTATGGATATTTTTATAGAAATCGTAATGGTTCGACGAATTGTAATCGAATGCAGGAATATCATTTTACTTTTTGGTAAAATGGCTCCCGCCGGACCGACATGACCGCAAAGCAGAAACTTTGTCAATCTCCCGACCGGCACGTGGGGACATAGAGATATTGTCGGTCAAACAGTTTTTCCGCGTTGTTTCGACAAAAAGAGTTACGAATTATGGATGTTTTTATAGAAATCGTAATGGTTCGATGAATTGTAACCGAATGCAGCGATATCATTTTACTTTTTGATAAAATGGCTCCCGCCGGACCGGCATGACGGCGAGGATCAAACTTTGCCAATCTCCCGACCGGCACGAGGGGACATAGAGGTATTGTCGGCCAAACAGTTTTTCCGCGTTATTTCGACAAAAAGAGTTACGAATTATGGATGTTTTTATAGAAATCGTAATGGTTCGATGAATTGTAACCGAATGCAGCGATATCATTTTACTTTTTGGTAAAATGGCTCCCGCCGGACCGACATGACCGCAAAGCAGACACTTTGTCAATCTCCCGACCGGCACGTGGGGACATAGAGGTATTGTCGGCCAAACAGCTTTTCCGCGTTGTTTCGACAAAAAGAGTTACGAATTATGGATGTTTTTATAGAAATCGTAATGGTTCGATGAATTGTAACCGAATGCAGCGATATCATTTTACTTTTTGATAAAATGGCTGCCGCCGGACCGACATGAAGGCAAAGTTCAAACTTTGTCAATTTCCCGACCGGCACGAGGGGACATAGGAGAATTGTCGGCCAAACAATTTTTCCGTGTTGTTTCGATAACAAGAGTTACGAATTATGGAAATTTTTATAGAAATCGTAATGGTTCGACGAATTGTAATCGAATGCAGCGATATCATTTTACTTTTTGGTAAAATGGCTCCCGCCGGACCGACATGACCGCAAAGCAGACACTTTGTCAATCTCCCGACGGGCACGTGGGGACATAGAGGTATTGTCGGCCAAACAGTCTTTCCGCGTTGTTTCGACAAAAAGAGTTACGAATTATGGATGTTTTTATAGAAATCGTAATGGTTCGATGAATTGTAACCGAATGCAGCGATATCATTTTACTTTTTGATAAAATGGCTCCCGCCGGACCGACATGACGGCGAAGATCAAACTTTGTCAATCTCCCGACCGGCACGTGGGGACATAGAGGTATTGTCGGCCAAACAGTTTTTGCGCGTTATTTCGACAAAAAGAGTTACGAATTATGGATGTTTTTATAGAAATCGTAATGGTTCGATGAATTGTAACCGAATGCAGCGATATCATTTTACTTTTTGATAAAATGGCTGCCGCCGGACCGACATGAAGGCAAAGTTCAAACTTTGTCAATTTCCCGACCGGCACGAGGGGACATAGGAGAATTGTCGGCCAAACAATTTTTCCGTGTTGTTTCGATAACAAGAGTTACGAATTATGGAAATTGTTATAGAAATCGTAATGGTTCGACGAATTGTAATCGAATGCAGCGATATCATTTTACTTTTTGGTAAAATGGCTCCCGCCGGACCGACATGACCGCAAAGCAGACACTTTGTCAATCTCCCGACGGGCACGTGGGGACATAGAGGTATTGTCGGCCAAACAGTCTTTCCGCGTTGTTTCGACAAAAAGAGTTACGAATTATGGATGTTTTTATAGAAATCGTAATGGTTCGATGAATTGTAACCGAATGCAGCGATATCATTATACTTTTTGATCAAATGGCTCCCGCCGGACCGACATGACGGCGAAGATCAAACTTTGTCAATCTCCCGACGGGCACGTGGGGACATAGAGGTATTGTCGGCCAAACAGCTTTTCCGCGTTGTTTCGACAAAAAGAGTTACGAATTATGGATGTTTTTATAGAAATCGTAATCGTTCGATGAATTGTATCCGAATGCAGTGATATCATTTTACTTTTTGATAAAATGGCTCCCGCCGGACCGACATGACGGCAAAGATCAAACTTTGTCAATCTCCCGACCGGCACGTGGGGACATAGAGGTATTGTCGGCCAAACAGTTTTTGCGCGTTATTTCGACAAAAAGAGTTACGAATTATGGATGTTTTTATAGAAATCGTAATGGTTCGATGAATTGTAACCGAATGCAGCGATATCATTTTACTTTTTGATAAAATGGCTGCCGCCGGACCGACATGAAGGCAAAGTTCAAACTTTGTCAATTTCCCGACCGGCACGAGGGGACATAGGAGAATTGTCGGCCAAACAATTTTTCCGTGTTGTTTCGATAACAAGAGTTACGAATTATGGAAATTTTTATAGAAATCGTAATGGTTCGACGAATTGTAATCGAATGCAGCGATATCATTTTACTTTTTGGTAAAATGGCTCCCGCCGGACCGACATGACCGCAAAGCAGACACTTTGTCAATCTCCCGACGGGCACGTGGGGACATAGAGGTATTGTCGGCCAAACAGTCTTTCCGCGTTGTTTCGACAAAAAGAGTTACGAATTATGGATGTTTTTATAGAAATCGTAATGGTTCGATGAATTGTAACCGAATGCAGCGATATCATTATACTTTTTGATCAAATGGCTCCCGCCGGACCGACATGACGGCGAAGATCAAACTTTGTCAATCTCCCGACGGGCACGTGGGGACATAGAGGTATTGTCGGCCAAACAGCTTTTCCGCGTTGTTTCGACAAAAAGAGTTACGAATTATGGATGTTTTTATAGAAATCGTAATCGTTCGATGAATTGTATCCGAATGCAGTGATATCATTTTACTTTTTGATAAAATGGCTCCCGCCGGACCGACATGACGGCAAAGATCAAACTTTGTCAATCTCCCGACCGGCACGTGGGGACATAGAGGTATTGTCGGCCAAACAGTTTTTGCGCGTTATTTCGACAAAAAGAGTTACGAATTATGGATGTTTTTATAGAAATCGTAATGGTTCGATGAATTGTAACCGAATGCAGCGATATCATTTTACTTTTTGATAAAATGGCTGCCGCCGGACCGACATGAAGGCAAAGTTCAAACTTTGTCAATTTCCCGACCGGCACGAGGGGACATAGAGGTATTGTCGGCCAAACAGTTTTTGCGCGTTATTTCGACAAAAAGAGTTACGAATTATGGATGTTTTTATAGAAATCGTAATGGTTCGATGAATTGTAACCGAATGCAGCGATATCATTTTACTTTTTGATAAAATGGCTCCCGCCGGACCGACATGACGGCGAAGATCAAACTTTGTCAATCTCCCGACCGGCACGTGGGGACATAGAGGTATTGTCGGCCAAACAGTTTTTGCGCGTTATTTCGACAAAAAGAGTTACGAATTATGGATGTTTTTATAGAAATCGTAATGGTTCGATGAATTGTAACCGAATGCAGCGATATCATTTTACTTTTTGATAAAATGGCTCCCGCCGGACCGACATGACGGCGAAGATCAAACTTTGTCAATCTCCCGACCGGCACGAGGGGACATAGAGGTATTGTCGGCCAAACAGTTTTTCCGCGTTATTTCGACAAAAAGAGTTACGAATTATGGATGTTTTTATAGAAATCGTAATGGTTCGATGAATTGTAACCGAATGCAGCGATATCATTTTACTTTTTGGTAAAATGGCTCCCGCCGGACCGACATGACCGCAAAGCAGACACTTTGTCAATCTCCCGACCGGCACGTGGGGACATAGAGGTATTGTCGGCCAAACAGCTTTTCCGCGTTGTTTCGACAAAAAGAGTTACGAATTATGGATGTTTTTATAGAAATCGTAATCGTTCGATGAATTGTATCCGAATGCAGTGATATCATTTTACTTTTTGATAAAATGGCTCCCGCCGGACCGACATGACGGCAAAGATCAAACTTTGTCAATCTCCCGACCGGCACGTGGGGACATAGAGGTATTGTCGGCCAAACAGTTTTTGCGCGTTATTTCGACAAAAAGAGTTACGAATTATGGATGTTTTTATAGAAATCGTAATGGTTCGATGAATTGTAACCGAATGCAGCGATATCATTTTACTTTTTGATAAAATGGCTGCCGCCGGACCGACATGAAGGCAAAGTTCAAACTTTGTCAATTTCCCGACCGGCACGAGGGGACATAGGAGAATTGTCGGCCAAACAATTTTTCCGTGTTGTTTCGATAACAAGAGTTACGAATTATGGAAATTTTTATAGAAATCGTAATGGTTCGACGAATTGTAATCGAATGCAGCGATATCATTTTACTTTTTGGTAAAATGGCTCCCGCCGGACCGACATGACCGCAAAGCAGACACTTTGTCAATCTCCCGACGGGCACGTGGGGACATAGAGGTATTGTCGGCCAAACAGTCTTTCCGCGTTGTTTCGACAAAAAGAGTTACGAATTATGGATGTTTTTATAGAAATCGTAATGGTTCGATGAATTGTAACCGAATGCAGCGATATCATTTTACTTTTTGATAAAATGGCTCCCGCCGGACCGACATGACGGCGAAGATCAAACTTTGTCAATCTCCCGACCGGCACGTGGGGACATAGAGGTATTGTCGGCCAAACAGTTTTTGCGCGTTATTTCGACAAAAAGAGTTACGAATTATGGATGTTTTTATAGAAATCGTAATGGTTCGATGAATTGTAACCGAATGCAGCGATATCATTTTACTTTTTGATAAAATGGCTCCCGCCGGACCGACATGACGGCAAAGATCAAACTTTGTCAATTTCCCGACCGGCACGAGGGGACATAGGAGAATTGTCGGCCAAACAATTTTTCCGCGTTATTTCGATAACAAGAGTTACGAATTATGGATATTTTTATAGAAATCGTAATGGTTCGACGAATTGTAATCGAATGCAGGAATATCATTTTACTTTTTGGTAAAATGGCTCCCGCCGGACCGACATGACCGCAAAGCAGAAACTTTGTCAATCTCCCGACCGGCACGTGGGGACATAGAGATATTGTCGGTCAAACAGTTTTTCCGCGTTGTTTCGACAAAAAGAGTTACGAATTATGGATGTTTTTATAGAAATCGTAATGGTTCGATGAATTGTAACCGAATGCAGCGATATCATTTTACTTTTTGATAAAATGGCTCCCGCCGGACCGGCATGACGGCGAGGATCAAACTTTGCCAATCTCCCGACCGGCACGAGGGGACATAGAGGTATTGTCGGCCAAACAGTTTTTCCGCGTTATTTCGACAAAAAGAGTTACGAATTATGGATGTTTTTATAGAAATCGTAATGGTTCGATGAATTGTAACCGAATGCAGCGATATCATTTTACTTTTTGGTAAAATGGCTCCCGCCGGACCGACATGACCGCAAAGCAGACACTTTGTCAATCTCCCGACCGGCACGTGGGGACATAGAGGTATTGTCGGCCAAACAGCTTTTCCGCGTTGTTTCGACAAAAAGAGTTACGAATTATGGATGTTTTTATAGAAATCGTAATCGTTCGATGAATTGTATCCGAATGCGGTGATATCATTTTACTTTTTGATAAAATGGCTCCCGCCGGACCGACATGACGGCAAAGATCAAGCTTTGTCAATCTCCCGACCGGCACGTGGGGACATAGAGGTATTGTCGGCCAAACAGTTTTTCCGCGTTATTTCGACAAAAAGAGTTACGAATTATGGATGTTTTTATAGAAATCGTAATGGTTCGATGAATTGTAACCGAATGCAGCGATATCATTTTACTTTTTGATAAAATGGCTCCCGCCGGACCGACATGACGGCAAAGATCAAACTTTGTCAATTTCCCGACCGGCACGAGGGGACATAGGAGAATTGTCGGCCAAACAATTTTTCCGCGTTATTTCGATAACAAGAGTTACGAATTATGGATATTTTTATAGAAATCGTAATGGTTCGACGAATTGTAACCGAATGCAGCGATATCATTTTACTTTTTGATAAAATGGCTCCCGCCGGACCGACATGACGGCGAAGATCAAACTTTGTCAATCTCCCGACCGGCACGTGGGGACATAGAGGTATTGTCGGCCAAACAGTTTTTGCGCGTTATTTCGACAAAAAGAGTTACGAATTATGGATGTTTTTATAGAAATCGTAATGGTTCGATGAATTGTAACCGAATGCAGCGATATCATTTTACTTTTTGATAAAATGGCTCCCGCCGGACCGACATGACGGCAAAGATCAAACTTTGTCAATTTCCCGACCGGCACGAGGGGACATAGGAGAATTGTCGGCCAAACAATTTTTCCGCGTTATTTCGATAACAAGAGTTACGAATGATGGATGTTTTTATAGAAATCGTAATGGTTCGACGAATTGTAATCGAATGCAGGAATATCATTTTACTTTTTGGTAAAATGGCTCCCGCCGGACCGACATGACCGCAAAGCAGAAACTTTGTCAATCTCCCGACCGGCACGTGGGGACATAGAGGTATTGTCGGCCAAACAGTTTTTCCGCGTTGTTTCGACAAAAAGAGTTACGAATTATGGATGTTTTTATAGAAATCGTAATGGTTCGATGAATTGTAACCGAATGCAGCGATATCATTTTACTTTTTGATAAAATGGCTCCCGCCGGACCGACATGACGGCAAAGATCAAACTTTGTCAATTTCCCGACCGGCACGAGGGGACATAGGAGAATTGTCGGCCAAACAATTTTTCCGCGTTATTTCGATAACAAGAGTTACGAATGATGGATGTTTTTATAGAAATCGTAATGGTTCGACGAATTGTAATCGAATGCAGGAATATCATTTTACTTTTTGGTAAAATGGCTCCCGCCGGACCGACATGACCGCAAAGCAGAAACTTTGTCAATCTCCCGACCGGCACGTAGGGACATAGAGGTATTGTCGGCCAAACGGTTTTTCCGCGTTGTTTCGACAAAAAGAGTTACGAATTATGGATGTTTTTATAGAAATCGTAATGGTTCGATGAATTGTAACCGAATGCAGCGATATCATTTTACTTTTTGATAAAATGGCTCCCGCCGGACCGACATGACGGCGAAGATCAAACTTTGTCAATCTCCCGACCGGCACGAGGGGACATAGAGGTATTGTCGGCCAAACAGTTTTTCCGCGTTATTTCGACAAAAAGAGTTACGAATTATGGATGTTTTTATAGAAATCGTAATGGTTCGATGAATTGTAACCGAATGCAGCGATATCATTTTACTTTTTGGTAAAATGGCTCCCGCCGGACCGACATGACCGCAAAGCAGACACTTTGTCAATCTCCCGACCGGCACGTGGGGACATAGAGGTATTGTCGGCCAAACAGCTTTTCCGCGTTGTTTCGACAAAAAGAGTTACGAATTATGGATGTTTTTATAGAAATCGTAATCGTTCGATGAATTGTATCCGAATGCAGTGATATCATTTTACTTCTTGATAAAATGGCTCCCGCCGGACCGACATGACGGCAAAGATCAAACTTTGTCAATCTCCCGACCGGCACGTGGGGACATAGAGGTATTGTCGGCCAAACAATTTTTCCGCGTTATTTCGATAACAAGAGTTACGAATTATGGATATTTTTATAGAAATCGTAATGGTTCGACGAATTGTAATCGAATGCAGGAATATCATTTTACTTTTTGGTAAAATGGCTCCCGCCGGACCGACATGACCGCAAAGCAGACTCTTTGTCAATCTCCCGACCGGCACGTGGGGACATAGAGGTATTGTCGGCCAAACAGTTTTTCCGCGTTATTTCGACAAAAAGAGTTACGAATTATGGATGTTTTTATAGAAATCGTAATGGTTCGATGAATTGTAACCGAATGCAGCGATATCATTTTACTTTTTGGTAAAATGGCTCCCGCCGGACCGACATGACGGCGAAGATCAAACTTTGTCAATCTCCCGACCGGCACGTGGGGACATAGAGGTATTGTCGGCCAAACAGTTTTTGCGCGTTATTTCGACAAAAAGAGTTACGAATTATGGATGTTTTTATAGAAATCGTAATGGTTCGATGAATTGTAACCGAATGCAGCGATATCATTTTACTTTTTGATAAAATGGCTTCCGCCGGACCGACATGACGGCAAAGATCAAACTTTGTCAATTTCCCGACCGGCACGAGGGGACATAGGAGAATTGTCGGCCAAACAATTTTTCCGCGTTATTTCGATAACAAGAGTTACGAATGATGGATGTTTTTATAGAAATCGTAATGGTTCGACGAATTGTAATCGAATGCAGGAATATCATTTTACTTTTTGGTAAAATGGCTCCCGCCGGACCGACATGACCGCAAAGCAGAAACTTTGTCAATCTCCCGACCGGCACGTGGGGACATAGAGGTATTGTCGGCCAAACAGTTTTTCCGCGTTGTTTCGACAAAAAGAGTTACGAATTATGGATGTTTTTATAGAAATCGTAATGGTTCGATGAATTGTAACCGAATGCAGCGATATCATTTTACTTTTTGATAAAATGGCTCCCGCCGGACCGACATGACGGCAAAGATCAAACTTTGTCAATTTCCCGACCGGCACGAGGGGACATAGGAGAATTGTCGGCCAAACAATTTTTCCGCGTTATTTCGATAACAAGAGTTACGAATGATGGATGTTTTTATAGAAATCGTAATGGTTCGACGAATTGTAATCGAATGCAGGAATATCATTTTACTTTTTGGTAAAATGGCTCCCGCCGGACCGACATGACCGCAAAGCAGAAACTTTGTCAATCTCCCGACCGGCACGTAGGGACATAGAGGTATTGTCGGCCAAACGGTTTTTCCGCGTTGTTTCGACAAAAAGAGTTACGAATTATGGATGTTTTTATAGAAATCGTAATGGTTCGATGAATTGTAACCGAATGCAGCGATATCATTTTACTTTTTGATAAAATGGCTCCCGCCGGACCGACATGACGGCGAAGATCAAACTTTGTCAATCTCCCGACCGGCACGAGGGGACATAGAGGTATTGTCGGCCAAACAGTTTTTCCGCGTTATTTCGACAAAAAGAGTTACGAATTATGGATGTTTTTATAGAAATCGTAATGGTTCGATGAATTGTAACCGAATGCAGCGATATCATTTTACTTTTTGGTAAAATGGCTCCCGCCGGACCGACATGACCGCAAAGCAGACACTTTGTCAATCTCCCGACCGGCACGTGGGGACATAGAGGTATTGTCGGCCAAACAGCTTTTCCGCGTTGTTTCGACAAAAAGAGTTACGAATTATGGATGTTTTTATAGAAATCGTAATCGTTCGATGAATTGTATCCGAATGCAGTGATATCATTTTACTTCTTGATAAAATGGCTCCCGCCGGACCGACATGACGGCAAAGATCAAACTTTGTCAATCTCCCGACCGGCACGTGGGGACATAGAGGTATTGTCGGCCAAACAATTTTTCCGCGTTATTTCGATAACAAGAGTTACGAATTATGGATATTTTTATAGAAATCGTAATGGTTCGACGAATTGTAATCGAATGCAGGAATATCATTTTACTTTTTGGTAAAATGGCTCCCGCCGGACCGACATGACCGCAAAGCAGACTCTTTGTCAATCTCCCGACCGGCACGTGGGGACATAGAGGTATTGTCGGCCAAACAGTTTTTCCGCGTTATTTCGACAAAAAGAGTTACGAATTATGGATGTTTTTATAGAAATCGTAATGGTTCGATGAATTGTAACCGAATGCAGCGATATCATTTTACTTTTTGGTAAAATGGCTCCCGCCGGACCGACATGACGGCGAAGATCAAACTTTGTCAATCTCCCGACCGGCACGTGGGGACATAGAGGTATTGTCGGCCAAACAGTTTTTGCGCGTTATTTCGACAAAAAGAGCTACGAATTATGGATGTTTTTATAGAAATCGTAATGGTTCGATGAATTGTAACCGAATGCAGCGATATCATTTTACTTTTTGATAAAATGGCTTCCGCCGGACCGACATGACGGCAAAGATCAAACTTTGTCAATTTCCCGACCGGCACGAGGGGACATAGGAGAATTGTCGGCCAAACAATTTTTCCGCGTTATTTCGATAACAAGAGTTACGAATGATGGATGTTTTTATAGAAATCGTAATGGTTCGACGAATTGTAATCGAATGCAGGAATATCATTTTACTTTTTGGTAAAATGGCTCCCGCCGGACCGACATGACCGCAAAGCAGAAACTTTGTCAATCTCCCGACCGGCACGTGGGGACATAGAGGTATTGTCGGCCAAACAGTTTTTCCGCGTTGTTTCGACAAAAAGAGTTACGAATTATGGATGTTTTTATAGAAATCGTAATGGTTCGATGAATTGTAACCGAATGCAGCGATATCATTTTACTTTTTGATAAAATGGCTCCCGCCGGACCGACATGACGGCAAAGATCAAACTTTGTCAATTTCCCGACCGGCACGAGGGGACATAGGAGAATTGTCGGCCAAACAATTTTTCCGCGTTATTTCGATAACAAGAGTTACGAATGATGGATGTTTTTATAGAAATCGTAATGGTTCGACGAATTGTAATCGAATGCAGGAATATCATTTTACTTTTTGGTAAAATGGCTCCCGCCGGACCGACATGACCGCAAAGCAGAAACTTTGTCAATCTCCCGACCGGCACGTAGGGACATAGAGGTATTGTCGGCCAAACGGTTTTTCCGCGTTGTTTCGACAAAAAGAGTTACGAATTATGGATGTTTTTATAGAAATCGTAATGGTTCGATGAATTGTAACCGAATGCAGCGATATCATTTTACTTTTTGATAAAATGGCTCCCGCCGGACCGACATGACGGCGAAGATCAAACTTTGTCAATCTCCCGACCGGCACGAGGGGACATAGAGGTATTGTCGGCCAAACAGTTTTTCCGCGTTATTTCGACAAAAAGAGTTACGAATTATGGATGTTTTTATAGAAATCGTAATGGTTCGATGAATTGTAACCGAATGCAGCGATATCATTTTACTTTTTGGTAAAATGGCTCCCGCCGGACCGACATGACCGCAAAGCAGACACTTTGTCAATCTCCCGACCGGCACGTGGGGACATAGAGGTATTGTCGGCCAAACAGCTTTTCCGCGTTGTTTCGACAAAAAGAGTTACGAATTATGGATGTTTTTATAGAAATCGTAATCGTTCGATGAATTGTATCCGAATGCAGTGATATCATTTTACTTCTTGATAAAATGGCTCCCGCCGGACCGACATGACGGCAAAGATCAAACTTTGTCAATCTCCCGACCGGCACGTGGGGACATAGAGGTATTGTCGGCCAAACAATTTTTCCGCGTTATTTCGATAACAAGAGTTACGAATTATGGATATTTTTATAGAAATCGTAATGGTTCGACGAATTGTAATCGAATGCAGGAATATCATTTTACTTTTTGGTAAAATGGCTCCCGCCGGACCGACATGACCGCAAAGCAGACTCTTTGTCAATCTCCCGACCGGCACGTGGGGACATAGAGGTATTGTCGGCCAAACAGTTTTTCCGCGTTATTTCGACAAAAAGAGTTACGAATTATGGATGTTTTTATAGAAATCGTAATGGTTCGATGAATTGTAACCGAATGCAGCGATATCATTTTACTTTTTGGTAAAATGGCTCCCGCCGGACCGACATGACGGCGAAGATCAAACTTTGTCAATCTCCCGACCGGCACGTGGGGACATAGAGGTATTGTCGGCCAAACAGTTTTTGCGCGTTATTTCGACAAAAAGAGTTACGAATTATGGATGTTTTTATAGAAATCGTAATGGTTCGATGAATTGTAACCGAATGCAGCGATATCATTTTACTTTTTGATAAAATGGCTTCCGCCGGACCGACATGACGGCAAAGATCAAACTTTGTCAATTTCCCGACCGGCACGAGGGGACATAGGAGAATTGTCGGCCAAACAATTTTTCCGCGTTATTTCGATAACAAGAGTTACGAATTATGGATATTTTTATAGAAATCGTAATGGTTCGACGAATTGTAATCGAATGCAGGAATATCATTTTACTTTTTGGTAAAATGGCTCCCGCCGGACCGACCTGACCGCAAAGCAGAAACTTTGTCAATCTCCCGACCGGCACGTGGGGACATAGAGGTATTGTCGGCCAAACAGTTTTTCCGCGTTGTTTCGACAAAAAGAGTTACGAATTATGGATGTTTTTATAGAAATCGTAATGGTTCGATGAATTGTAACCGAATGCAGCGATATCATTTTACTTTTTGATAAAATGGCTCCCGCCGGACCGACATGACGGCGAAGATCAAACTTTGTCAATCTCCCGACCGGCACGAGGGGACATAGAGGTATTGTCGGCCAAACAGTTTTTCCGCGTTATTTCGACAAAAAGAGTTACGAATTATGGATGTTTTTATAGAAATCGTAATGGTTCGATGAATTGTAACCGAATGCAGCGATATCATTTTACTTTTTGGTAAAATGGCTCCCGCCGGACCGACATGACCGCAAAGCAGACACTTTGTCAATCTCCCGACCGGCACGTGGGGATATAGAGGTATTGTCGGCCAAACAGCTTTTCCGCGTTGTTTCGACAAAAAGAGTTACGAATTATGGATGTTTTTATAGAAATCGTAATCGTTCGATGAATTTTATCCGAATGCAGTGATATCATTTTACTTTTTGATAAAATGGCTCCCGCCGGACCGACATGACGGCAAAGATCAAGCTTTGTCAATCTCCCGACCGGCACGTGGGGACATAGAGGTATTGTCGGCCAAACAGTTTTTCCGCGTTATTTCGACAAAAAGAGTTACGAATTATGGATGTTTTTATAGAAATCGTAATGGTTCGATGAATTGTAACCGAATGCAGCGATATCATTTTACTTCTTGATAAAATGGCTCCCGCCGGACCGACATGACGGCAAAGATCAAACTTTGTCAATTTCCCGACCGGCACGAGGGGACATAGGAGAATTGTCGGCCAAACAATTTTTCCGCGTTATTTCGATAACAAGAGTTACGAATTATGGATATTTTTATAGAAATCGTAATGGTTCGACGAATTGTAACCGAATGCAGCGATATCATTTTACTTTTTGATAAAATGGCTCCCGCCGGACCGACATGACGGCGAAGATCAAACTTTGTCAATCTCCCGACCGGCACGTGGGGACATAGAGGTATTGTCGGCCAAACAGTTTTTGCGCGTTATTTCGACAAAAAGAGTTACGAATTATGGATGTTTTTATAGAAATCGTAATGGTTCGATGAATTGTAACCGAATGCAGCGATATCATTTTACTTTTTGATAAAATGGCTCCCGCCGGACCGACATGACGGCAAAGATCAAACTTTGTCAATTTCCCGACCGGCACGAGGGGACATAGGAGAATTGTCGGCCAAACAATTTTTCCGCGTTATTTCGATAACAAGAGTTACGAATTATGGATGTTTTTATAGAAATCGTAATGGTTCGATGAATTGTAACCGAATGCAGCGATATCATTTTACTTTTTGGTAAAATGGCTCCCGCCGGACCGACATGACCGCAAAGCAGACACTTTGTCAATCTCCCGACCGGCACGTGGGGACATAGAGGTATTGTCGGCCAAACAGCTTTTCCGCGTTGTTTCGACAAAAAGAGTTACGAATTATGGATGTTTTTATAGAAATCGTAATCGTTCGATGAATTGTATCCGAATGCGGTGATATCATTTTACTTTTTGATAAAATGGCTCCCGCCGGACCGACATGACGGCAAAGATCAAGCTTTGTCAATCTCCCGACCGGCACGTGGGGACATAGAGGTATTGTCGGCCAAACAGTTTTTCCGCGTTATTTCGACAAAAAGAGTTACGAATTATGGATGTTTTTATAGAAATCGTAATGGTTCGATGAATTGTAACCGAATGCAGCGATATCATTTTACTTTTTGATAAAATGGCTCCCGCCGGACCGACATGACGGCAAAGATCAAACTTTGTCAATTTCCCGACCGGCACGAGGGGACATAGGAGAATTGTCGGCCAAACAATTTTTCCGCGTTATTTCGATAACAAGAGTTACGAATTATGGATATTTTTATAGAAATCGTAATGGTTCGACGAATTGTAATCGAATGCAGGAATATCATTTTACTTTTTGGTAAAATGGCTCCCGCCGGACCGACATGACCGCAACTCAGAAACTTTGTCAATCTCCCGACCGGCACGTGGGGACATAGAGGTATTGTCGGCCAAACAGTTTTTCCGCGTTTTTTCGACAAAAAGAGTTACGAATTATGGATGTTTTTATAGAAATCGTAATGGTTCGATGAATTGTAACCGAATGCAGCGATATCATTTTACTTTTTGATAAAATGGCTCCCGCCGGACCGACATGACGGCAAAGATCAAACTTTGTCAATTTCCCGACCGGCACGAGGGGACATAGGAGAATTGTCGGCCAAACAATTTTTCCGCGTTATTTCGATAACAAGATTTACGAATGATGGATATTTTTATAGAAATCGTAATGGTTCGACGAATTGTAATCGAATGCAGGAATATCATTTTACTTTTTGGTAAAATGGCTCCCGCCGGACCGACATGACCGCAAAGCAGAAACTTTGTCAATCTCCCGACCGGCACGTAGGGACATAGAGGTATTGTCGGCCAAACGGTTTTTCCGCGTTGTTTCGACAAAAAGAGTTACGAATTATGGATGTTTTTATAGAAATCGTAATGGTTCGATGAATTGTAACCGAATGCAGCGATATCATTTTACTTTTTGATAAAATGGCTCCCGCCGGACCGACATGACGGCGAAGATCAAACTTTGTCAATCTCCCGACCGGCACGAGGGGACATAGAGGTATTGTCGGCCAAACAGTTTTTCCGCGTTATTTCGACAAAAAGAGTTACGAATTATGGATGTTTTTATAGAAATCGTAATGGTTCGATGAATTGTAACCGAATGCAGCGATATCATTTTACTTTTTGGTAAAATGGCTCCCGCCGGACCGACATGACCGCAAAGCAGACACTTTGTCAATCTCCCGACCGGCACGTGGGGACATAGAGGTATTGTCGGCCAAACAGCTTTTCCGCGTTGTTTCGACAAAAAGAGTTACGAATTATGGATGTTTTTATAGAAATCGTAATCGTTCGATGAATTGTATCCGAATGCAGTGATATCATTTTACTTCTTGATAAAATGGCTCCCGCCGGACCGACATGACGGCAAAGATCAAACTTTGTCAATCTCCCGACCGGCACGTGGGGACATAGAGGTATTGTCGGCCAAACAATTTTTCCGCGTTATTTCGATAACAAGAGTTACGAATTATGGATGTTTTTATAGAAATCGTAATGGTTCGATGAATTGTAACCGAATGCAGCGATATCATTTTACTTTTTGATAAAATGGCTTCCGCCGGACCGACATGACGGCAAAGATCAAACTTTGTCAATTTCCCGACCGGCACGAGGGGACATAGGAGAATTGTCGGCCAAACAATTTTTCCGCGTTATTTCGATAACAAGAGTTACGAATTATGGATATTTTTATAGAAATCGTAATGGTTCGACGAATTGTAATCGAATGCAGGAATATCATTTTACTTTTTGGTAAAATGGCTCCCGCCGGACCGACCTGACCGCAAAGCAGAAACTTTGTCAATCTCCCGACCGGCACGTGGGGACATAGAGGTATTGTCGGCCAAACAGTTTTTCCGCGTTGTTTCGACAAAAAGAGTTACGAATTATGGATGTTTTTATAGAAATCGTAATGGTTCGATGAATTGTAACCGAATGCAGCGATATCATTTTACTTTTTGATAAAATGGCTCCCGCCGGACCGACATGACCGCAAAGCAGAAACTTTGTCAATCTCCCGACCGGCACGTGGGGACATAGAGGTATTGTCGGCCAAACAGTTTTTCCGCGTTGTTTCGACAAAAAGAGTTACGAATTATGGATGTTTTTATAGAAATCGTAATGGTTCGATGAATTGTAACCGAATGCAGCGATATCATTTTACTTTTTGATAAAATGGCTCCCGCCGGACCGACATGACGGCAAAGATCAAACTTTGTCAATTTCCCGACCGGCACGAGGGGACATAGGAGAATTGTCGGCCAAACAATTTTTCCGCGTTATTTCGATAACAAGAGTTACGAATGATGGATATTTTTATAGAAATCGTAATGGTTCGACGAATTGTAATCGAATGCAGGAATATCATTTTACTTTTTGGTAAAATGGCTCCCGCCGGACCGACATGACCGCAAAGCAGAAACTTTGTCAATCTCCCGACCGGCACGTAGGGACATAGAGGTATTGTCGGCCAAACGGTTTTTCCGCGTTGTTTCGACAAAAAGAGTTACGAATTATGGATGTTTTTATAGAAATCGTAATGGTTCGATGAATTGTAACCGAATGCAGCGATATCATTTTACTTTTTGATAAAATGGCTCCCGCCGGACCGACATGACGGCAAAGATCAAACTTTGTCAATTTCCCGACCGGCACGAGGGGACATAGGAGAATTGTCGGCCAAACAATTTTTCCGCGTTATTTCGATAACAAGAGTTACGAATTATGGATATTTTTATAGAAATCGTAATGGTTCGACGAATTGCAATCGAATGCAGGAATATCATTTTACTTTTTGGTAAAATGGCTCCCGCCGGACCGACCTGACCGCAAAGCAGAAACTTTGTCAATCTCCCGACCGGCACGTGGGGACATAGAGGTATTGTCGGCCAAACAGTTTTTCCGCGTTGTTTCGACAAAAAGAGTTACGAATTATGGATGTTTTTATAGAAATCGTAATGGTTCGATGAATTGTAACCGAATGCAGCGATATCATTTTACTTTTTGATAAAATGGCTCCCGCCGGACCGACATGACGGCGAAGATCAAACTTTGTCAATCTCCCGACCGGCACGAGGGGACATAGAGGTATTGTCGGCCAAACAGTTTTTCCGCGTTATTTCGACAAAAAGAGTTACGAATTATGGATGTTTTTATAGAAATCGTAATGGTTCGATGAATTGTAACCGAATGCAGGAATATCATTTTACTTTTTGGTAAAATGGCTCCCGCCGGACCGACATGACCGCAAAGCAGACTCTTTGTCAATCTCCCGACCGGCACGTGGGGACATAGAGGTATTGTCGGCCAAACAGTTTTTCCGCGTTATTTCGACAAAAAGAGTTACGAATTATGGATGTTTTTATAGAAATCGTAATGGTTCGATGAATTGTAACCGAATGCAGCGATATCATTTTACTTTTTGGTAAAATGGCTCCCGCCGGACCGACATGACGGCGAAGATCAAACTTTGTCAATCTCCCGACCGGCACGTGGGGACATAGAGGTATTGTCGGCCAAACAGTTTTTGCGCGTTATTTCGACAAAAAGAGTTACGAATTATGGATGTTTTTATAGAAATCGTAATGGTTCGATGAATTGTAACCGAATGCAGCGATATCATTTTACTTTTTGATAAAATGGCTTCCGCCGGACCGACATGACGGCAAAGATCAAACTTTGTCAATTTCCCGACCGGCACGAGGGGACATAGGAGAATTGTCGGCCAAACAATTTTTCCGCGTTATTTCGATAACAAGAGTTACGAATTATGGATATTTTTATAGAAATCGTAATGGTTCGACGAATTGTAATCGAATGCAGGAATATCATTTTACTTTTTGGTAAAATGGCTCCCGCCGGACCGACCTGACCGCAAAGCAGAAACTTTGTCAATCTCCCGACCGGCACGTGGGGACATAGAGGTATTGTCGGCCAAACAGTTTTTCCGCGTTGTTTCGACAAAAAGAGTTACGAATTATGGATGTTTTTATAGAAATCGTAATGGTTCGATGAATTGTAACCGAATGCAGCGATATCATTTTACTTTTTGATAAAATGGCTTCCGCCGGACCGACATGACGGCAAAGATCAAACTTTGTCAATTTCCCGACCGGCACGAGGGGACATAGGAGAATTGTCGGCCAAACAATTTTTCCGCGTTATTTCGATAACAAGAGTTACGAATTATGGATATTTTTATAGAAATCGTAATGGTTCGACGAATTGTAATCGAATGCAGGAATATCATTTTACTTTTTGGTAAAATGGCTCCCGCCGGACCGACCTGACCGCAAAGCAGAAACTTTGTCAATCTCCCGACCGGCACGTGGGGACATAGAGGTATTGTCGGCCAAACAGTTTTTCCGCGTTGTTTCGACAAAAAGAGTTACGAATTATGGATGTTTTTATAGAAATCGTAATGGTTCGATGAATTGTAACCGAATGCAGCGATATCATTTTACTTTTTGATAAAATGGCTCCCGCCGGACCGACATGACGGCGAAGATCAAACTTTGTCAATCTCCCGACCGGCACGAGGGGACATAGAGGTATTGTCGGCCAAACAGTTTTTCCGCGTTATTTCGACAAAAAGAGTTACGAATTATGGATGTTTTTATAGAAATCGTAATGGTTCGATGAATTGTAACCGAATGCAGCGATATCATTTTACTTTTTGGTAAAATGGCTCCCGCCGGACCGACATGACCGCAAAGCAGACACTTTGTCAATCTCCCGACCGGCACCTGGGGATATAGAGGTATTGTCGGCCAAACAGCTTTTCCGCGTTGTTTCGACAAAAAGAGTTACGAATTATGGATGTTTTTATAGAAATCGTAATCGTTCGATGAATTTTATCCGAATGCAGTGATATCATTTTACTTTTTGATAAAATGGCTCCCGCCGGACCGACATGACGGCAAAGATCAAGCTTTGTCAATCTCCCGACCGGCACGTGGGGACATAGAGGTATTGTCGGCCAAACAGTTTTTCCGCGTTATTTCGACAAAAAGAGTTACGAATTATGGATGTTTTTATAGAAATCGTAATGGTTCGATGAATTGTAACCGAATGCAGCGATATCATTTTACTTTTTGATTAAATGGCTCCCGCCGGACCGACATGACGGCAAAGATCAAACTTTGTCAATTTCCCGACCGGCACGAGGGGACATAGGAGAATTGTCGGCCAAACAATTTTTCCGCGTTATTTCGATAACAAGAGTTACGAATTATGGATATTTTTATAGAAATCGTAATGGTTCGACGAATTGTAACCGAATGCAGCGATATCATTTTACTTTTTGATAAAATGGCTCCCGCCGGACCGACATGACGGCGAAGATCAAACTTTGTCAATCTCCCGACCGGCACGTGGGGACATAGAGGTATTGTCGGCCAAACAGTTTTTGCGCGTTATTTCGACAAAAAGAGTTACGAATTATGGATGTTTTTATAGAAATCGTAATGGTTCGATGAATTGTAACCGAATGCAGCGATATCATTTTACTTTTTGATAAAATGGCTCCCGCCGGACCGACATGACGGCAAAGATCAAACTTTGTCAATTTCCCGACCGGCACGAGGGGACATAGGAGAATTGTCGGCCAAACAATTTTTCCGCGTTATTTCGATAACAAGAGTTACGAATTATGGATATTTTTATAGAAATCGTAATGGTTCGACGAATTGTAATCGAATGCAGGAATATCATTTTACTTTTTGGTAAAATGGCTCCCGCCGGACCGACATGACCGCAAAGCAGAAACTTTGTCAATCTCCCGACCGGCACGTGGGGACATAGAGGTATTGTCGGTCAAACAGTTTTTCCGCGTTGTTTCGACAAAAAGAGTTACGAATTATGGATGTTTTTATAGAAATCGTAATGGTTCGATGAATTGTAACCGAATGCAGCGATATCATTTTACTTTTTGATAAAATGGCTCCCGCCGGACCGGCATGACGGCGAGGATCAAACTTTGCCAATCTCCCGACCGGCACGAGGGGACATAGAGGTATTGTCGGCCAAACAGTTTTTCCGCGTTATTTCGACAAAAAGAGTTACGAATTATGGATGTTTTTATAGAAATCGTAATGGTTCGATGAATTGTAACCGAATGCAGCGATATCATTTTACTTTTTGGTAAAATGGCTCCCGCCGGACCGACATGAAGGCAAAGTTCAAACTTTGTCAATTTCCCGACCGGCACGAGGGGACATAGGAGAATTGTCGGCCAAACAATTTTTCCGCGTTGTTTCGATAACAAGAGTTACGAATTATGGATATTTTTGTAGAAATCGTAATGGTTCGATGAATTGGGACCGAATGCAGCGATATCATTTTACTTTTTGATAAAATGGCTCCCGCCGGACCGACATGACGGCAAAGATCAAACTTTGTCAATCTCCCGACCGGCACGTGGGGACATAGAGGTATTGTCGGCCAAACAGTTTTTGCGCGTTATTTCGACAAAAAGAGTTACGAATTATGGATGTTTTTATAGAAATCGTAATGGTTCGACGAATTGTAATCGAATGCAGGAATATCATTTTACTTTTTGGTAAAATGGCTCCCGCCGGACCGACATGACGGCGAAGATCAAACTTTGTCAATCTCCCGACCGGCACGAGGGGACATAGGAGAATTGTCGGCCAAACAATTTTTCCGCGTTGTTTCGATAACAAGAGTTACGAATTATGGATATTTTTGTAGAAATCGTAATGGTTCGATGAATTGGGACCGAATGCAGCGATATCATTTTACTTTTTGATAAAATGGCTCCCGCCGGACCGACATGACGGCAAAGATCAAACTTTGTCAATCTCCCGACCGGCACGTGGGGACATAGAGGTATTGTCGGCCAAACAGTTTTTGCGCGTTATTTCGACAAAAAGAGTTACGAATTATGGATGTTTTTATAGAAATCGTAATGGTTCGACGAATTGTAACCGAATGCAGCGATATCATTTTACTTTTTGGTAAAATGGCTCCCGCCGGACCGACATGACGGCAAAGATCAAACTTTGTCAATCTCCCGACCGGCACGTGGGGACATAGAGGTATTGACGGCCAAACAGTTCTTCCGCGTTGTTTCGACAAAAAGAGTTACGAATTATGAATGTTTTTATAGAAATCGTAATGGTTCGATGAATTGTAACCGAATGCAGCGATATCATTTTACTTTTTGATAAAATGGCTCCCGCCGGACCGACATGACGGCAAAGATCAAACTTTGTCAATCTCCCGACCGGCACGTGGGGACATAGAGGTATTGTCGGCCAAACAGTTTTTGCGCGTTATTTCGACAAAAAGAGTTACGAATTATGGATGTTTTTATAGAAATCGTAATGGTTCGATGAATTGTAACCGAATGCAGCGATATCATTTTACTTTTTGATAAAATGGCTCCCGCCGGACCGACATGACGGCAAAGATCAAACTTTGTCAATTTCCCGACCGGCACGAGGGGACATAGGAGAATTGTCGGCCAAACAATTTTTCCGCGTTATTTCGATAACAAGAGTTACGAATTATGGATATTTTTATAGAAATCGTAATGGTTCGACGAATTGTAATCGAATGCAGCGATATCATTTTACTTTTTGGTAAAATGGCTCCCGCCGGACCGACATGACCGCAAAGCAGACACTTTGTCAATCTTCCGACCGGCACGTGGGGACATAGAGGTATTGTCGGCCAAACAGCTTTTCCGCGTTGTTTCGACAAAAAGAGTTACGAATTATGGATGTTTTTATAGAAATCGTAATGGTTCGATGAATTGTATCCGAATGCAGCGATATCATTTTACTTTTTGATAAAATGGCTCCCGCCGGACCGACATGACGGCAAAGATCAAACTTTGTCAATCTCCCGACCGGCACGTGGGGACATAGAGGTATTGTCGGCCAAACAGTTTTTGCGCGTTATTTCGACAAAAAGAGTTACGAATTATGGATGTTTTTATAGAAATCGTAATGGTTCGATGAATTGTAACCGAATGCAGCGATATCATTTTACTTTTTGATAAAATGGCTGCCGCCGGACCGACATGACGGCAAAGTTCAAACTTTGTCAATCTCCCGACCGGCACGTGGGGACATAGAGGTATTGTCGGCCAAACAGTTTTTCCGCGTTGTTTCGACAAACAGAGTTACAAATTATGGATATTTTTATAGAAATCGTAGTGGTTCGATGAATTGTAACCGAATGCAGCGATATCATTTTACTTTTTGATAAAATGGCTGCCGCCGGACCGACATGATTGCAAAGTTCAAACTTTGTCAATGTCCCGACCGGCACGAGGGGACATAGGAGAATTGTCGGCCAAACAATTTTTCCGCGTTGTTTCGATAACAAGAGTTACGAATTATGGATATTTTTATAGAAATCGTAATGGTTCGACGAATTGTAATCGAATGCAGCGATATCATTTTACTTTTTGGTAAAATGGCTCCCGCCGGGCCGACATGACCACAAAGCAGACACTTTGTCAATCTCCCGACCGGCACGTGGGGACATAGAGGTATTGTCGGCCAAACAATTTTTCCGCGTTATTTCGATAACAAGAGTTACGAATTATGGATATTTTTATAGAAATCGTAATGGTTCGATGAATTGTATCCGAATGCAGCGATATCATTTTACTTTTTGATAAAATGGCTCCCGCCGGACAGACATGACCGCAAAGCAGACACTTTGTCAATCTTCCGACCGGCACGTGGGGACATAGGAGAATTGTCGGCCAAACAATTTTTCCGCGTTGTTTCGATAACAAGAGTTACGAATTATGGATATTTTTATAGAAATCGTAATGGTTCGACGAATTGTAATCGAATGCAGCGATATCATTTTACTTTTTGGTAAAATGGCTCCCGCCGGGCCGACATGACCACAAAGCAGACACTTTGTCAATCTCCCGACCGGCACGTGGGGACATAGAGGTATTGTCGGCCAAACAATTTTTCCGCGTTATTTCGATAACAAGAGTTACGAATTATGGATATTTTTATAGAAATCGTAATGGTTCGATGAATTGTATCCGAATGCAGCGATATCATTTTACTTTTTGATAAAATGGCTCCCGCCGGACAGACATGACCGCAAAGCAGACACTTTGTCAATCTTCCGACCGGCACGTGGGGACATAGGAGAATTGTCGGCCAAACAATTTTTCCGCGTTGTTTCGATAACAAGAGTTACGAATTATGGATATTTTTATAGAAATCGTAATGGTTCGACGAATTGTAATCGAATGCAGCGATATCATTTTACTTTTTGGTAAAATGGCTCCCGCCGGGCCGACATGACCACAAAGCAGACACTTTGTCAATCTCCCGACCGGCACGTGGGGACATAGAGGTATTGTCGGCCAAACAATTTTTCCGCGTTATTTCGATAACAAGAGTTACGAATTATGGATATTTTTATAGAAATCGTAATGGTTCGATGAATTGTATCCGAATGCAGCGATATCATTTTACTTTTTGATAAAATGGCTCCCGCCGGACAGACATGACCGCAAAGCAGACACTTTGTCAATCTTCCGACCGGCACGTGGGGACATAGAGGTATTGTCGGCCAAACAGCTTTTCCGCGTTGTTTCGACAAAAAGAGTTACGAATTATGGATGTTTTTATAGAAATCGTAATGGTTCGATGAATTGTATCCGAATGCAGCGATATCATTTTACTTTTTGATAAAATGGCTCCCGCCGGACCGACATGACGGCAAAGATCAAACTTTGTCAATCTCCCGACCGGCACGTGGGGACATAGAGGTATTGTCGGCCAAACAGTTTTTGCGCGTTATTTCGACAAAAAGAGTTACGAATTATGGATGTTTTTATAGAAATCGTAATGGTTCGATGAATTGTAACCGAATGCAGCGATATCATTTTACTTTTTGGTAAAATGGCTCCCGCCGGGCCGACATGACCGCAAAGCAGACACTTTGTCAATCTCCCGACCGGCACGTGGGGACATAGAGGTATTGTCGGCCAAACAATTTTTCCGCGTTATTTCGATAACAAGAGTTACGAATTATGGATATTTTTATAGAAATCGTAATGGTTCGACGAATTGTAATCGAATGCAGGAATATCATTTTACTTTTTGGTAAAATGGCTCCCGCCGGACCGACATGACCGCAAAGCAGACACTTTGTCAATCTCCCGACCGGCACGTGGGGACATAGAGGTATTGTCGGCCAAACAGCTTTTCCGCGTTGTTTCGACAAAAAGAGTTACGAATTATGGATGTTTTTATAGAAATCGTAATGGTTCGATGAATTGTATCCGAATGCAGCGATATCATTTTACTTTTTGATAAAATGGCTCCCGCCGGACAGACATGACCGCAAAGCAGACACTTTGTCAATCTTCCGACCGGCACGTGGGGACATAGAGGTATTGTCGGCCAAACAGCTTTTCCGCGTTGTTTCGACAAAAAGAGTTACGAATTATGGTTGTTCTTATAGAAATCGTAATGGTTCGATGAATTGTATCCGAATGCAGCGATATCATTTTACTTTTTGATAAAATGGCTCCCGCCGGACCGACATGACGGCAAAGATCAAACTTTGTCAATCTCCCGACCGGCACGTGGGGACATAGAGGTATTGTCGGCCAAACTGTTTTTGCGCGTTATTTCGACAAAAAGAGTTACGAATTATGGATGTTTTTATAGAAATCGTAATGGTTCGATGAATTGTAACCGAATGCAGCGATATCATTTTACTTTTTGATAAAATGGCTGCCGGCGGACCGACATGACGGCAAAGTTCAAACTTTGTCAATCTCCCGACCGGCACGTGGGGACATAGAGGTATTGTCGGCCAAACAGTTTTTCCGCGTTGTTTCGACAAACAGAGTTACGAATTATGGATGTTTTTATAGAAATCGTAATGGTTCGATGAATTGTAACCGAATGCAGCGATATCATTTTACTGTTTGATAAAGTGGCTGCCGCCGGACCGACATGATGGCAAAGTTCAAACTTTGTCAATTTCCCGACCGGTACGAGGGGACATAGGAGAATTGTCGGCCAAACAATTTTTCCGCGTTGTTTCGATAACAAGAGTTACGAATTATGGATATTTTTATAGAAATCGTAATGGTTCGACGAATTGTAATCGAATGCAGGAATATCATTTTACTTTTTGGTAAAATGGCTCCCGCCGGACCGACATGGCCGCAAAGCAGACACTTTGTCAATCTCCCGACCGGCACGTGGGGACATAGAGGTATTGTCGGCCAAACAATTTTTCCGCGTTATTTCGATAACAAGAGTTACGAATTATGGATATTTTTATAGAAATCGTAATGGTTCGACGAATTGTAATCGAATGCAGGAATATCATTTTACTTTTTGGTAAAATGGCTCCCGTCGGACCGACATGACCGCAAAGCAGACACTTTGTCAATCTCCCGACCGGCACGTGGGGACATAGAGGTATTGTCGGCCAAACAGCTTTTCCGCGTTGTTTCGACAAAAAGAGTTACGAATTATGGATGTTTTTATAGAAATCGTAATGGTTCGATGAATTGTATCCGAATGCAGCGATATCATTTTACTTTTTGATAAAATGGCTCCCGCCGGACAGACATGACCGCAAAGCAGACACTTTGTCAATCTCCCGACCGGCACGTGGGGACATAGAGGTATTGTCGGCCAAACAGTTTTTCCGCGTTGTTTCGACAAAAAGAGTTACGAATTATGGATGTTTTTATAGAAATCGTAATGGTTCGATGAATTGTAACCGAATGCAGCGATATCATTTTACTTTTTGATAAAATGGCTCCCGCCGGACCGACATGACGGCAAAGATCAAACTTTGTCAATCTCCCGACCGGCACGTGGGGACATAGCGGTATTGTCGGCCAAACAGTTTTTGCGCGTTATTTCGACAAAAAGAGTTACGAATTATGGATGTTTTTATAGAAATCGTAATGGTTCGATGAATTGTAACCGAATGCAGCGATATCATTTTACTTTTTGATAAAATGGCTCCCGCCGGACCGACATGACGGCAAAGATCAAACTTTGTCAATTTCCCGACCGGCACGAGCGGACATAGGAGAATTGTCGGCCAAACAATTTTTCCGCGTTATTTCGATAACAAGAGTTACGAATTATGGATATTTTTATAGAAATCGTAATGGTTCGACGAATTGTAATCGAATGCAGCGATATCATTTTACTTTTTGGTAAAATGGCTCCCGCCGGACCGACATGACGGCAAAGATCAAACTTTGTCAATCTCCCGACCGGCACGTGGGGACATAGAGGTATTGTCGGCCAAACAGTTTTTGCGCGTTATTTCGACAAAAAGAGTTACGAATTATGGATGTTTTTATAGAAATCGTAATGGTACGATGAATTGTAACCGAATGCAGCGATATCATTTTACTTTTTGATAAAATGGCTGCCGCCGGACCGACATGACGGCAAAGATCAAACTTTGTCAATTTCCCGACCGGCACGAGGGGACATAGGAGAATTGTCGGCCAAACAATTTTTACCGCGTTATTTCGATAACAAGAGTTACGAATTATGGATATTTTTTATAGAAATCGTAATGGTTCGACGAATTGTAATCGAATGCAGGAATATCATTTTACTTTTTGGTAAAATGGCTCCCGCCGGACCGACATGACGGCGAAGATCAAACTTTGTCAATCTCCCGACCGGCACGAGGGGACATAGGAGAATTGTCGGCCAAACAATTTTTCCGCGTTGTTTCGATAACAAGAGTTACGAATTATGGATATTTTTATAGAAATCGTAATGGTTCGATGAATTGTATCCGAATGCAGCGATATCATTTTACTTTTTGATAAAATGGCTCCCGCCGGACAGACATGACCGCAAAGCAGACACTTTGTCAATCTCCCGACCGGCACGTGGGGACATAGAGGTATTGTCGGCCAAACAGTTTTTCCGCGTTGTTTCGACAAAAAGAGTTACGAATTATGGATGTTTTTATAGAAATCGTAATGGTTCGATGAATTGTAACCGAATGCAGCGATATCATTTTACTTTTTGATAAAATGGCTCCCGCCGGACCGACATGACGGCAAAGATCAAACTTTGTCAATCTCCCGACCGGCACGTGGGGACATAGAGGTATTGTCGGCCAAACAGTTTTTGCGCGTTATTTCGACAAAAAGAGTTACGAATTATGGATGTTTTTATAGAAATCGTAATGGTTCGATGAATTGTAACCGAATGCAGCGATATCATTTTACTTTTTGATAAAATGGCTCCCGCCGGACCGACATGACGGCAAAGATCAAACTTTGTCAATTTCCCGACCGGCACGAGCGGACATAGGAGAATTGTCGGCCAAACAATTTTTCCGCGTTATTTCGATAACAAGAGTTACGAATTATGGATATTTTTATAGAAATCGTAATGGTTCGACGAATTGTAATCGAATGCAGCGATATCATTTTACTTTTTGGTAAAATGGCTCCCGCCGGACCGACATGACGGCAAAGATCAAACTTTGTCAATCTCCCGACCGGCACGTGGGGACATAGAGGTATTGTCGGCCAAACAGTTTTTGCGCGTTATTTCGACAAAAAGAGTTACGAATTATGGATGTTTTTATAGAAATCGTAATGGTACGATGAATTGTAACCGAATGCAGCGATATCATTTTACTTTTTGATAAAATGGCTGCCGCCGGACCGACATGACGGCAAAGATCAAACTTTGTCAATTTCCCGACCGGCACGAGGGGACATAGGAGAATTGTCGGCCAAACAATTTTTACCGCGTTATTTCGATAACAAGAGTTACGAATTATGGATATTTTTTATAGAAATCGTAATGGTTCGACGAATTGTAATCGAATGCAGGAATATCATTTTACTTTTTGGTAAAATGGCTCCCGCCGGACCGACATGACGGCGACGATCAAACTTTGTCAATCTCCCGACCGGCACGAGGGGACATAGGAGAATTGTCGGCCAAACAATTTTTCCGCGTTGTTTCGATAACAAGAGTTACGAATTATGGATATTTTTATAGAAATCGTAATGGTTCGATGAATTGGGACCGAATGCAGCG
This sequence comes from Bombus sonorus, assembly GCA_029958995.1. Lineage (NCBI taxonomy): Eukaryota > Metazoa > Arthropoda > Insecta > Hymenoptera > Apidae > Bombus > Bombus sonorus. Next base: position 153,522 of record JARWAU010000114.1, read on the forward strand.
ATATCATTTTACTTTTTGATAAAATGGCTCCCGCCGGACCGACATGAGCGCAAAGCAGACACTTTGTCAATCTTCCGACCGGCACGTGGGGACATAGAGGTATTGTCGGCCAAACAGTTTTTGCGCGTTATTTCGACAAAAAGAGTTACGAATTATGGATGTTTTTATAGAAATCGTAATGGTTCGATGAATTGTAACCGAATGCAGCGATATCATTTTACTTTTTGGTAAAATGGCTCCCGCCGGACCGACATGACCGCAAAGCAGACACTTTGTCAATCTCCAGACCGGCACGTGGGGACATAGAGGTATTGTCGGCCAAACAGCTTTTCCGCGTTGTTTCGACAAAAAGAGTTACGAATTACGGATGTTTTTATAGAAATCGTAATAGTTCGATGAATTGTATCCGAATGCAGCGATATCATTTTACTTTTTGATAAAATGGCTCCCGCCGGACCGACATGACGGCAAAGATCAAACTTTGTCAATCTCCCGACCGGCACGAGGGGACATGGAGGTATTGTCGGCCAAACAGTTTTTCCGCGTTATTTCGACAAAAAGAGTTACGAACTATGGATGTTTTTATAGAAATCGTAATGGTTCGATGAATTGTAACCGAATGCAGCGATATCATTCTACTTTTTGATAAAATGGCTCCCGCCGGACCGACATGACGGCAAAGATCAAACTTTGTCAATCTCCCGACCGGCACGTGGGGACATAGAGGTATTGTCGGCCAAACAGTTTTTCCGCGTTGTTTCGACAAAAAGAGTTACGAATTATGGATGTTTTTATAGAAATCGTAATGGTTCGATGAATTGTAACCGAATGCAGCGATATCATTTTACTTTTTGATAAAATGGCTCCCGCCGGACCGACATGACGGCGAAGATCAAACTTTGTCAATCTCCCGACCGGCACGAGGGGACATAGAGGTATTGTCGGCCAAACAGTTTTTCCGCGTTATTTCGACAAAAAGAGTTACGAATTATGGATGTTTTTATAGAAATCGTAATGGTTCGATGAATTGTAATCGAATGCAGCGATATCATTTTACTTTTTGGTAAAATGGCTCCCGCCGGACCGACATTACCGCAAAGCAGACACTTTGTCAATCTTCCGACCGGCACGTGGGGACATAGAGGTATTGTCGGCCAAACAGCTTTTCCGCGTTGTTTCGACAAAAAGAGTTACGAATTATGGATGTTTTTATAGAAATCGTAATGGTTCGATGAATTGTATCCGAATGCAGCGATATCATTTTACTTTTTGATAAAATGGCTCCCGCCGGACCGACATGACGGCAAAGATCAAACTTTGTCAATCTCCCGACCGGCACGTGGGGACATAGAGGTATTGTCGGCCAAACAGTTTTTCCGCGTTATTTCGACAAAAAGAGTTACGAACTATGGATGTTTTTATAGAAATCGTAATGGTTCGATGAATTGTAACCGAATGCAGCGATATCATTTTACTTTTTGATAAAATGGCTCCCGCCGGACCGACATGACGGCAAAGATCAAACTTTGTCAATCTCCCGACCGGCACGTGGGGACATAGAGGTATTGTCGGCCAAACAGTTTTTCCGCGTTGTTTCGACAAAAAGAGTTACGAATTATGGATGTTTTTATAGAAATCGTAATGGTTCGATGAATTGTAACCGAATGCAGCGATATCATTTTACTTTTTGATAAAATGGCTGCCGCCGGACCGACATGATGGCAAAGTTCAAACTTTGTCAATTTCCCGACCGGCACGAGGGGACATAGGAGAATTGTCGGCCAAACAATTTTTCCGCGTTGTTTCGATAACAAGAGTTACGAATTATGGATATTTTTATAGAAATCGTAATGGTTCGACGAATTGTAATCGAATGCAGCGATATCATTTTACTTTTTGGTAAAATGGCTCCCGCCGGGCCGACATGACCGCAAAGCAGACACTTTGTCAATCTCCCGACCGGCACGTGGGGACATAGAGGTATTGTCGGCCAAACAATTTTTCCGCGTTATTTCGATAACAAGAGTTACGAATTATGGATATTTTTATAGAAATCGTAATGGTTCGACGAATTGTAATCGAATGCAGGAATATCATTTTACTTTTTGGTAAAATGGCTCCCGCCGGACCGACATGACCGCAAAGCAGACACTTTGTCAATCTCCCGATCGGCACGTGGGGACATAGAGGTATTGTCGGCCAAACAGCTTTTCCGCGTTGTTTCGACAAAAAGAGTTACGAATTATGGATGTTTTTATAGAAATCGTAATGGTTCGATGAATTGTATCCGAATGCAGCGATATCATTTTACTTTTTGATAAAATGGCTCCCGCCGGACCGACATGACGGCAAAGATCAAACTTTGTCAATCTCCCGACCGGCACGTGGGGACATAGAGGTATTGTCGGCCAAACAGTTTTTGCGCGTTATTTCGACAAAAAGAGTTACGAATTATGGATGTTTTTATAGAAATCGTAATGGTTCGATGAATTGTAACCGAATGCAGCGATATCATTTTACTTTTTGATAAAATGGCTGCCGCCGGACCGACATGACGGCAAAGTTCAAACTTTGTCAATTTCCCGACCGGCACGAGGGGACATAGGAGAATTGTCGGCCAAACAATTTTTCCGCGTTGTTTCGATAACAAGAGTTACGAATTATGGATATTTTTATAGAAATCGTAATGGTTCGACGAATTGTAATCGAATGCAGCGATATCATTTTACTTTTTGGTAAAATGGCTCCCGCCGGACCGACATGACCGCAAAGCAGACACTTTGTCAATCTCCCGACCGGCACGTGGGGACATAGAGGTATTGTCGGCCAAACAATTTTTCCGCGTTATTTCGATAACAAGAGTTACGAATTATGGATATTTTTATAGAGATCGTAATGGTTCGACGAATTGTAATCGAATGCAGGAATATCATTTTACTTTTTGGTAAAATGGCTCCCGCCGGACCGACATGACCGCAAAGCAGACACTTTGTCAATCTCCCGATCGGCACGTGGGGACATAGAGGTATTGTCGGCCAAACAGCTTTTCCGCGTTGTTTCGACAAAAAGAGTTACGAATTATGGATGTTTTTATAGAAATCGTAATGGTTCGATGAATTGTATCCGAATGCAGCGATATCATTTTACTTTTTGATAAAATGGCTCCCGCCGGACCGACATGACGGCAAAGATCAAACTTTGTCAATCTCCCGACCGGCACGTGGGGACATAGAGGTATTGTCGGCCAAACAGTTTTTCCGCGTTATTTCGACAAAAAGAGTTACGAATTATGGATGTTTTTATAGAAATCGTAATGGTTCGATGAATTGTAATCGAATGCAGCGATATCATTTTACTTTTTGGTAAAATGGCTCCCGCCGGACCGACATTACCGCAAAGCAGACACTTTGTCAATCTTCCGACCGGCACGTGGGGACATAGAGGTATTGTCGGCCAAACAGCTTTTCCGCGTTGTTTCGACAAAAAGAGTTACGAATTATGGATGTTTTTATAGAAATCGTAATGGTTCGATGAATTGTATCCGAATGCAGCGATATCATTTTACTTTTTGATAAAATGGCTCCCGCCGGACCGACATGACGGCAAAGATCAAACTTTGTCAATCTCCCGACCGGCACGTGGGGACATAGAGGTATTGTCGGCCAAACAGTTTTTCCGCGTTATTTCGACAAAAAGAGTTACGAACTATGGATGTTTTTATAGAAATCGTAATGGTTCGATGAATTGTAACCGAATGCAGCGATATCATTTTACTTTTTGATAAAATGGCTCCCGCCGGACCGACATGACGGCAAAGATCAAACTTTGTCAATCTCCCGACCGGCACGTGGGGACATAGAGGTATTGTCGGCCAAACAGTTTTTGCGCGTTATTTCGACAAAAAGAGTTACGAATTATGGATGTTTTTATAGAAATCGTAATGGTTCGATGAATTGTAACCGAATGCAGCGATATCATTTTACTTTTTGATAAAATGGCTGCCGCCGGACCGACATGACGGCAAAGTTCAAACTTTGTCAATTTCCCGACCGGCACGAGGGGACATAGGAGAATTGTCGGCCAAACAATTTTTCCGCGTTGTTTCGATAACAAGAGTTACGAATTATGGATATTTTTATAGAAATCGTAATGGTTCGACGAATTGTAATCGAATGCAGCGATATCATTTTACTTTTTGGTAAAATGGCTCCCGCCGGGCCGACATGACCGCAAAGCAGACACTTTGTCAATCTCCCGACCGGCACGTGGGGACATAGAGGTATTGTCGGCCAAACAATTTTTCCGCGTTATTTCGATAACAAGAGTTACGAATTATGGATATTTTTATAGAAATCGTAATGGTTCGACGAATTGTAATCGAATGCAGGAATATCATTTTACTTTTTGGTAAAATGGCTCCCGCCGGACCGACATGACCGCAAAGCAGACACTTTGTCAATCTCCCGATCGGCACGTGGGGACATAGAGGTATTGTCGGCCAAACAGCTTTTCCGCGTTGTTTCGACAAAAAGAGTTACGAATTATGGATGTTTTTATAGAAATCGTAATGGTTCGATGAATTGTATCCGAATGCAGCGATATCATTTTACTTTTTGATAAAATGGCTCCCGCCGGACCGACATGACGGCAAAGATCAAACTTTGTCAATCTCCCGAACGGCACGTGGGGACATAGAGGTATTGTCGGCCAAACAGTTTTTGCGCGTTATTTCGACAAAAAGAGTTACGAATTATGGATGTTTTTATAGAAATCGTAATGGTTCGATGAATTGTAACCGAATGCAGCGATATCATTTTACTTTTTGATAAAATGGCTGCCGCCGGACCGACATGACGGCAAAGTTCAAACTTTGTCAATTTCCCGACCGGCACGAGGGGACATAGGAGAATTGTCGGCCAAACAATTTTTCCGCGTTGTTTCGATAACAAGAGTTACGAATTATGGATATTTTTATAGAAATCGTAATGGTTCGACGAATTGTAATCGAATGCAGCGATATCATTTTACTTTTTGGTAAAATGGCTCCCGCCGGACCGACATGACCGCAAAGCAGACACTTTGTCAATCTCCCGACCGGCACGTGGGGACATAGAGGTATTGTCGGCCAAACAATTTTTCCGCGTTATTTCGATAACAAGAGTTACGAATTATGGATATTTTTATAGAAATCGTAATGGTTCGACGAATTGTAATCGAATGCAGGAATATCATTTTACTTTTTGGTAAAATGGCTCCCGCCGGACCGACATGACCGCAAAGCAGACACTTTGTCAATCTCCCGATCGGCACGTGGGGACATAGAGGTATTGTCGGCCAAACAGTTTTTGCGAGTTATTTCGACAAAAAGAGTTACGAACTATGGATGTTTTTATAGAAATCGTAATGGTTCGATGAATTGTAACCGAATGCAGCGATATCATTTTACTTTTTGATAAAATGGCTCCCGCCGGACCTACATGACGGCAAAGATCAAACTTTGTCAATCTCCCGACCGGCACGTGGGGACATAGAGGTATTGTCGGCCAAACAGTTTTTGCGCGTTATTTCGACAAAAAGAGTTACGAATTATGGATGTTTTTATAGAAATCGTAATGGTTCGATGAATTGTATCCGAATGCAGCGATATCATTTTACTTTTTGATAAAATGGCTCCCGCCGGACCGACATGACGGCAAAGATCAAACTTTGTCAATCTCCCGACCGGCACGTGGGGACATAGAGGTATTGTCGGCCAAACAGTTTTTCCGCGTTATTTCGACAAAAAGAGTTACGAACTATGGATGTTTTTATAGAAATCGTAATGGTTCGATGAATTGTAACCGAATGCAGCGATATCATTTTACTTTTTGATAAAATGGCTCCCGCCGGACCGACATGACGGCAAAGATCAAACTTTGTCAATCTCCCGACCGGCACGTGGGGACATAGAGGTATTGTCGGCCAAACAGTTTTTCCGCGTTATTTCGACAAAAAGAGTTACGAACTATGGATGTTTTTATAGAAATCGTAATGGTTCGATGAATTGTAACCGAATGCAGCGATATCATTTTACTTTTTGATAAAATGGCTCCCGCCGGACCTACATGACGGCAAAGATCAAACTTTGTCAATCTCCCGACCGGCACGTGGGGACATAGAGGTATTGTCGGCCAAACAGTTTTTGCGCGTTATTTCGACAAAAAGAGTTACGAATTATGGATGTTTTTATAGAAATCGTAATGGTTCGATGAATTGTAACCGAATGCAGCGATATCATTTTACTTTTTGATAAAATGGCTGCCGCCGGACCGACATGAAGGCAAAGTTCAAACTTTGTCAATTTCCCGACCGGCACGAGGGGACATAGGAGAATTGTCGGCCAAACAATTTTTCCGCGTTGTTTCGATAACAAGAGTTACGAATTATGGATATTTTTATAGAAATCGTAATGGTTCGACGAATTGTAATCGAATGCAGCGATATCATTTTACTTTTTGGTAAAATGGCTCCCGCCGGACCGACATGACCGCAAAGCAGACACTTTGTCAATCTCCCGACCGGCACGTGGGGACATAGAGGTATTGTCGGCCAAACAATTTTTCCGCGTTATTTCGATAACAAGAGTTACGAATTATGGATATTTTTATAGAAATCGTAATGGTTCGACGAATTGTAATCGAATGCAGGAATATCATTTTACTTTTTGGTAAAATGGCTCCCGCCGGACCGACATGACCGCAAAGCAGACACTTTGTCAATCTCCCGATCGGCACGTGGGGACATAGAGGTATTGTCGGCCAAACAGCTTTTCCGCGTTGTTTCGACAAAAAGAGTTACGAATTAAGGATGTTTTTATAGAAATCGTAATGGTTCGATGAATTGTATCCGAATGCAGCGATATCATTTTACTTTTTGATAAAATGGCTCCCGCCGGACCGACATGACGGCAAAGATCAAACTTTGTCAATCTCCCGACCGGCACGTGGGGACATAGAGGTATTGTCGGCCAAACAGTTTTTGCGCGTTATTTCGACAAAAAGAGTTACGAACTATGGATGTTTTTATAGAAATCGTAATGGTTCGATGAATTGTAACCGAATGCAGCGATATCATTTTACTTTTTGATAAAATGGCTCCCGCCGGACCTACATGACGGCAAAGATCAAACTTTGTCAATCTCCCGACCGGCACGTGGGGACATAGAGGTATTGTCGGCCAAACAGTTTTTCCGCGTTATTTCGACAAAAAGAGTTACGAACTATGGATGTTTTTATAGAAATCGTAATGGTTCGATGAATTGTAACCGAATGCAGCGATATCATTTTACTTTTTGATAAAATGGCTCCCGCCGGACCGACATGACGGCAAAGATCAAACTTTGTCAATCTCCCGACCGGCACGTGGGGACATAGAGGTATTGTCGGCCAAACAGTTTTTCCGCGTTATTTCGACAAAAAGAGTTACGAACTATGGATGTTTTTATAGAAATCGTAATGGTTCGATGAATTGTAACCGAATGCAGCGATATCATTTTACTTTTTGATAAAATGGCTCCCGCCGGACCTACATGACGGCAAAGATCAAACTTTGTCAATCTCCCGACCGGCACGTGGGGACATAGAGGTATTGTCGGCCAAACAGTTTTTGCGCGTTATTTCGACAAAAAGAGTTACGAATTATGGATGTTTTTATAGAAATCGTAATGGTTCGATGAATTGTAACCGAATGCAGCGATATCATTTTACTTTTTGATAAAATGGCTGCCGCCGGACCGACATGAAGGCAAAGTTCAAACTTTGTCAATTTCCCGACCGGCACGACGGGACATAGGAGAATTGTCGGCCAAACAATTTTTCCGCGTTGTTTCGATAACAAGAGTTAAGAATTATGGATATTTTTATAGAAATCGTAATGGTTCGACGAATTGTAATCGAATGCAGGAATATCATTTTACATTTTGGTAAAATGGCTCCCGCCGGACCGACATGACCGCAAAGCAGACACTTTGTCAATCTCCCGACCTGCACGAGGGGACATAGAGGTATTGTCGGCCAAACAGCTTTTCCGCGTTGTTTCGACAAAAAGAGTTACGAATTATGGATGTTTTTATAGAAATCGTAATCGTTCGATGAATTGTATCCGAATGCAGTGATATCATTTTACTTTTTGATAAAATGGCTCCCGCCGGACCGACATGACGGCAAAGATCAAACTTTGTCAATCTCCCGACCGGCACGTGTGGACATAGAGGTATTGTCGGCCAAACAGTTTTTGCGCGTTATTTCGACAAAAAGAGTTACGAATTATGGATGTTTTTATAGAAATCGTAATGGTTCGATGAATTGTAACCGAATGCAGCGATATCATTTTACTTTTTGATAAAATGGCTGCCGCCGGACCGACATGAAGGCAAAGTTCAAACTTTGTCAATTTCCCGACCGGCACGAGGGGACATAGGAGAATTGTCGGCCAAACAATTTTTCCGCGTTGTTTCGATAACAAGAGTTACGAATTATGGATATTTTTATAGAAATCGTAATGGTTCGATGAATTGGGACCGAATGCAGCGATATCATTTTACTTTTTGATAAAATGGCTCCCGCCGGACCGACATGACGGCAAAGATCAAACTTTGTCAATCTCCCGACCGGCACGTGGGGACATAGAGGTATTGTCGGCCAAACAGTCTTTGCGCGTTATTTCGACAAAAAGAGTTACGAATTATGGATGTTTTTATAGAAATCGTAATGGTTCGATGAATTGTAACCGAATGCAGCGATATCATTTTACTTTTTGATAAAATGGCTCCCGCCGGACCGACATGTCGGCGAAGATCAAACTTTGTCAATCTCCCGACCGGCACGAGGGGACATAGGAGAATTGTCGGCCAAACAATTTTTCCGCGTTGTTTCGATAACAAGAGTTACGAATTATGGATATTTTTATAGAAATCGTAATGGTTCGATGAATTGGGACCGAATGCAGCGATATCATTTTACTTTTTGATAAAATGGCTCCCGCCGGACCGACATGACGGCAAAGATCAAACTTTGTCAATCTCCCGACCGGCACGTGGGGACATAGAGGTATTGTCGGCCAAACAGTTTTTGCGCGTTATTTCGACAAAAAGAGTTACGAATTATGGATGTTTTTATAGAAATCGTAATGGTTCGATGAATTGTATCCGAATGCAGCGATATCATTTTACTTTTTGATAAAATGGCTCCCGCCGGACCGACATAACGGCAAAGATCAAACTTTGTCAATCTCCCGACCGGCACGTGGGGACATAGAGGTATCGTCGGCCAAACAGTTTTTCCGCGTTATTTCGACAAAAAGAATTACGAACTATGGATGTTTTTATAGAAATCGTAATGGTTCGATGAATTGTAACCGAATGCAGCGATATCATTTTACTTTTTGATAAAATGGCTCCCGTCGGACCGACATGACGGCAAAGATCAAACTTTGTCAATCTCCCGACCGGCACGTGGGGACATAGAGGTATTGTCGGCCAAACAGTTTTTCCGCGTTGTTTCGACAAAAAGAGTTACGAATTATGGATGTTTTTATAGAAATCGTAATGGTTCGATGAACTGTAACCGAATGCAGCGATATCATTTTACTTTTTGATAAAATGGCTCCCGCCGGACCGACATTACGGCGAAGATCAAACTTTGTCAATCTCCCGACCGGCACGAGGGGACATAGAGGTATTGTCGGCCAAACAGTTTTTCCGCGTTATTTCGACAAAAAGAGTTACGAATTATGGATGTTTTTATAGAAATCGTAATGGTTCGATGAATTGTAACCGAATGCAGCGATATCATTTTACTTTTTGGTAAAATGGCTCCCGCCGGACCGACATGACCGCAAAGCGGACACTTTGTCAATCTCCCGACCGGCACGTGGGGACATAGAGGTATTGTCGGCCAAACAGCTTTTCCGCGTTGTTTCGACAAAAAGAGTTACGAATTATGGATGTTTTTATAGAAATCGTAATCGTTCGATGAATTGTATCCGAATGCAGTGATATCATTTTACTTTTTGATAAAATGGATCCCGCCGGACCGACATGACGGCAAAGATCAAACTTTGTCAATCTCCCGACCGGCACGTGGGGACATAGAGGTATTGTCGGCCAAACAGTTTTTGCGCGTTATTTCGACAAAAAGAGTTACGAATTATGAATGTTTTTATAGAAATCGTAATGGTTCGATGAATTGTAACCGAATGCAGCGATATCATTTTACTTTTTGATAAAATGGCTGCCGCCGGACCGACATGAAGGCAAAGTTCAAACTTTGTCAATTTGCCGACCGGCACGAGGGGGCATAGGAGAATTGTCGGCCAAACAATTTTTCCGCGTTGTTTCGATAACCAGAGTTACGAATTATGGATATTTTTATAGAAATCGTAATGGTTCGACGAATTGTAATCGAATGCAGCGATATCATTTTACTTTTTGGTAAAATGGCTCCCGCCGGACCGACATGACCGCAAAGCAGACACTTTGTCAATCTCCCGACCGGCACGTGGGGACATAGAGGTATTGTCGGCCAAACAGTTTTTCCGCGTTGTTTCGACAAAAAGAGTTACGAATTATGGATGTTTTTATAGAAATCGTAATGGTTCGATGAATTGTAACCGAATGCAGCGATATCATTTTACTTTTTGATAAAATGACTCCCGCCGGACCGACATGACGGCGAAGATCAAACTTTGTCAATCTCCCGACCGGCACGTGGGGACATAGAGGTATTGTCGACCAAACAGTTTTTGCGCGTTATTTCGACAAAAAGAGTTACGAATTATGGATGTTTTTATAGAAATCGTAATGGTTCGATGAATTGTAACCGAATGCAGCGATATCATTTTACTTTTTGATAAAATGGCTCCCGCCGGACCGACATGACGGCAAAGATCAAACTTTGTCAATTTCCCGACCGGCACGTGGGGACATAGAGGTATTGTCGGCCAAACAGTTTTTCCGATGTTGTTTCGACAAAAAGAGTTACGAATTATGGATGTTTTTATAGAAATCGTAATGGTTCGATGAACTGTAACCGAATGCAGCGATATCATTTTACTTTTTGATAAAATGGCTCCCGCCGGACCGACATTACGGCGAAGATCAAACTTTGTCAATCTCCCGACCGGCACGAGGGGACATAGAGGTATTGTCGGCCAAACAGTTTTTCCGCGTTATTTCGACAAAAAGAGTTACGAATTATGGATGTTTTTATAGAAATCGTAATGGTTCGATGAATTGTATCCGAATGCAGCGATATCATTTTACTTTTTGATAAAATGGCTCCCGCCGGACCGACATGACGGCAAAGATCAAACTTTGTCAATCTCCCGACCGGCACGTGGGGACATAGAGGTATTGTCGGCCAAACAGTTTTTCCGCGTTGTTTCGACAAAAAGAGTTACGAATTATGGATGTTTTTATAGAAATCGTAATGGTTCGATGAATTGTAACCGAATGCAGCGATATCATTTTACTTTTTGATAAAATGGCTGCCGCCGGACCGACATGATGGCAAAGTTCAAACTTTGTCAATTTCCCGACCGGCACGAGGGGACATAGGAGAATTGTCGGCCAAACAATTTTTCCGCGTTGTTTCGATAACAAGAGTTACGAATTATGGATATTTTTATAGAAATCGTAATGGTTCGACGAATTGTAATCGAATGCAGCGATATCATTTTACTTTTTGGTAAAATGGCTCCCGCCGGGCCGACATGACCGCAAAGCAGACACTTTGTCAATCTCCGGACCGGCACGTGGGGACATAGAGGTATTGTCGGCCAAACAATTTTTCCGCGTTATTTCGATAACAAGAGTTACGAATTATGGATATTTTTATAGAAATCGTAATGGTTCGATGAATTGTAACCGAATGCAGCGATATCATTTTACTTTTTGATAAAATGGCTGCCGCCGGACCGACATGACGGCAAAGTTCAAACTTTGTCAATTTCCCGACCGGCACGAGGGGACATAGGAGAATTGTCGGCCAAACAATTTTTCCGCGTTGTTTCGATAACAAGAGTTACGAATTATGGATATTTTTATAGAAATCGTAATGGTTCGACGAATTGTAATCGAATGCAGCGATATCATTTTACTTTTTGGTAAAATGGCCCCCGCCGGACCGACATGACCGCAAAGCAGACACTTTGTCAATCTTCCGACCGGCACGTGGGGACATAGAGGTATTGTCGGCCAAACAGCTTTTCCGCGTTGTTTCGACAAAAAGAGTTACGAATTATGGATGTTTTTATAGAAATCGTAATGGTTCGATGAATTGTAACCGAATGCAGCGATATCATTTTACTTTTTGATAAAATGGCTGCCGCCGGACCGACATGACGGCAAAGTTCAAACTTTGTCAATTTCCCGACCGGCACGAGGGGACATAGGAGAATTGTCGGCCAAACAATTTTTCCGCGTTGTTTCGATAACAAGAGTTACGAATTATGGATATTTTTATAGAAATCGTAATGGTTCGACGAATTGTAATCGAATGCAGCGATATCATTTTACTTTTTGGTAAAATGGCCCCCGCCGGACCGACATGACCGCAAAGCAGACACTTTGTCAATCTTCCGACCGGCACGTGGGGACATAGAGGTATTGTCGGCCAAACAGCTTTTCCGCGTTGTTTCGACAAAAAGAGTTACGAATTATGGATGTTTTTATAGAAATCGTAATGGTTCGATGAATTGTAACCGAATGCAGCGATATCATTTTACTTTTTGATAAAATGGCTCCCGCCGGACCGACATGACGGCAAAGATCAAACTTTGTCAATCTCCCGACCGGCACGTGGGGACATAGAGGTATTGTCGGCCAAACAGTTTTTGCGCGTTATTTCGACAAAAAGAGTTACGAATTATGGATGTTTTTATAGAAATCGTAATGGTTCGATGAATTGTAACCGAATGCAGCGATATCATTTTACTTTTTGATAAAATGGCTCCCGCCGGACCGACATGACGGCAAAGATCAAACTTTGTCAATTTCCCGACCGGCACGAGGGGCCATAGGAGAATTGTCGGCCAAACAATTTTTCCGCGTTATTTCGATAACAAGAGTTACGAATTATGGATATTTTTATAGAAATCGTAATGGTTCGACGAATTGTAATCGAATGCAGGAATATCATTTTACTTTTTGGTAAAATGGCTCCCGCCGGACCGACATGACCGCAAAGCAGACACTTTGTCAATCTCCCGACCGGCACGTGGGGACATAGAGGTATTGTCGGCCAAACAGTTTTTCCGCGTTGTTTCGACAAAAAGAGTTACGAATTATGGATGTTTTTATAGAAATCGTAATGGTTCGATGAATTGTAACCGAATGCAGCGATATCATTTTACTTTTTGATAAAATGGCTCCCGCCGGACCGACATGACGGCAAAGATCAAACTTTGTCAATCTCCCGACCGGCACGTGGGGACATAGAGGTATTGTCGGCCAAACAGTTTTTGCGCGTTATTTCGACAAAAAGAGTTACGAATTATGGATGTTTTTATAGAAATCGTAATGGTTCGACGAATTGTAACCGAATGCAGCGATATCATTTTACTTTTTGATAAAATGGCTCCCGCAGGACCGACATGACGGCAAAGATCAAACTTTGTCAATTTCCCGACCGGCACGAGGGGACATAGGAGAATTGTCGGCCAAACAATATTTCCGCGTTATTTCGATAACGAGAGTTACGAATTATGGATATTTTTATAGAAATCGTAATGGTTCGACGAATTGTAATCGAATGCAGGAATATCATTTTACTTTTTGGTAAAATGGCTCCCGCCGGACCGACATGACCGCAAAGCAGACACTTTGTCAATCTCCCGACCGGCACGTGGGGACATAGAGGTATTGTCGGCCAAACAGAGTTTCCGCGTTGTTTCGACAAAAAGAGTTACGAATTATGGATGTTTTTATAGAAATCGTAATGGTTCGATGAATTGTAACCGAATGCAGCGATATCATTTTACTTTTTGATAAAATGGCTCCCGCCGGACCGACATGACGGCGAAGATCAAACTTTGTCAATCTCCCGACCGGCACGAGGGGACATAGGAGAATTGTCGGCCAAACAATTTTTCCGCGTTGTTTCGATAACAAGAGTTACGAATTATGGATATTTTTGTAGAAATCGTAATGGTTCGACGAATTGTAACCGAATGCAGCGATATCATTTTACTTTTTGATAAAATGGCTCCCGCCGGACCGACATGACGGCAAAGATCAAACTTTGTCAATCTCCCGACCGGCACGTGGGGACATAGAGGTATTGTCGGCCAAACAGTTTTTGCGCGTTATTTCGACAAAAAGAGTTACGAATTATGGATGTTTTTATAGAAATCGTAATGGTTCGATGAATTGTAACCGAATGCAGCGATATCATTTTACTTTTTGATAAAATGGCTCCCGCAGGACCGACATGACGGCAAAGATCAAACTTTGTCAATTTCCCGACCGGCACGAGGGGACATAGGAGAATTGTCGGCCAAACAATATTTCCGCGTTATTTCGATAACGAGAGTTACGAATTATGGATATTTTTATAGAAATCGTAATGGTTCGACGAATTGTAATCGAATGCAGGAATATCATTTTACTTTTTGGTAAAATGGCTCCCGCCGGACCGACATGACCGCAAAGCAGACACTTTGTCAATCTCCCGACCGGCACGTGGGGACATAGAGGTATTGTCGGCCAAACAGAGTTTCCGCGTTGTTTCGACAAAAAGAGTTACGAATTATGGATGTTTTTATAGAAATCGTAATGGTTCGATGAATTGTAACCGAATGCAGCGATATCATTTTACTTTTTGATAAAATGGCTCCCGCCGGACCGACATGACGGCGAAGATCAAACTTTGTCAATCTCCCGACCGGCACGAGGGGACATAGGAGAATTGTCGGCCAAACAATTTTTCCGCGTTGTTTCGATAACAAGAGTTACGAATTATGGATATTTTTGTAGAAATCGTAATGGTTCGATGAATTGGGACCGAATGCAGCGATATCATTTTACTTTTTGATAAAATGGCTCCCGCCGGACCGACATGACGGCAAAGATCAAACTTTGTCAATCTCCCGACCGGCACGTGGGGACATAGAGGTATTGTCGGCCAAACAGTTTTTGCGCGTTATTTCGACAAAAAGAGTTACGAATTATGGATGTTTTTATAGAAATCGTAATGGTTCGATGAATTGTAACCGAATGCAGCGATATCATTTTACTTTTTGATAAAATGGCTCCCGCCGGACCGACATGACGGCAAAGATCAAACTTTGTCAATTTCCCGACCGGCACGAGGGGACATAGGAGAATTGTCGGCCAAACAATTTTTCCGCGTTATTTCGATAACAAGAGTTACGAATTATGGATATTTTTATAGAAATCGTAATGGTTCGACGAATTGTAATCGAATGCAGGAATATCATTTTACTTTTTGGTAAAATGGCTCCCGCCGGACCGACATGACCGCAAAGCAGACACTTTGTCAATCTCCCGACCGGCACGTGGGGACATAGAGGTATTGTCGGCCAAACAGTTTTTCCGCGTTGTTTCGACAAAAAGAGTTACGAATTATGGATGTTTTTATAGAAATCGTAATGGTTCGATGAATTGTAACCGAATGCAGCGATATCATTTTACTTTTTGATAAAATGGCTCCCGCCGGACCGACATGACGGCAAAGATCAAACTTTGTCAATCTCCCGACCGGCACGTGGGGACATAGAGGTATTGTCGGCCAAACAGTTTTTGCGCGTTATTTCGACAAAAAGAGTTACGAATTATGGATGTTTTTATAGAAATCGTAATGGTTCGACGAATTGTAACCGAATCCAGCGATATCATTTTACTTTTTGATAAAATGGCTCCCGCCGGACCGACATGACGGCAAAGATCAAACTTTGTCAATCTCCCGACCGGCACGTGGGGACATAGAGGTATTGTCGGCCAAACAGTTTTTGCGCGTTATTTCGACAAAAAGAGTTACGAATTATGGATGTTTTTATAGAAATCGTAATGGTTCGATGAATTGTATCCGAATGCAGCGATATCATGTTACTTTTTGATAAAATGGCTCCCGCCGGACCGACATGACGGCAAAGATCAAACTTTGTCAATCTCCCGACCGGCACTTGGGGACATAGAGGTATTGTCGGCCAAACAGTTTTTGCGCGTTATTTCGACAAAAAGAGTTACGAATTATGGATGTTTTTATAGAAATCGTAATGGTTCGATGAATTGTAACCGAATGCAGCGATATCATTTTACTTTTTGATAAAATGGCTGCCGCCGGACCGACATGACGGCAAAGTTCAAACTTTGTCAATTTCCCGACCGGCACGAGGGGACATAGGAGAATTGTCGGCCAAACAATTTTTCCGCGTTGTTTCGATAACAAGAGTTACGAATTATGGATATTTTTATAGAAATCGTAATGGTTCGACGAATTGTAATCGAATGCAGCGATATCATTTTACTTTTTGGTAAAATGGCCCCCGCCGGACCGACATGACCGCAAAGCAGACACTTTGTCAATCTTCCGACCGGCACGTGGGGACATAGAGGTATTGTCGGCCAAACAGCTTTTCCGCGTTGTTTCGACAAAAAGAGTTACGAATTATGGATGTTTTTATAGAAATCGTAATGGTTCGATGAATTGTAACCGAATGCAGCGATATCATTTTACTTTTTGATAAAATGACTACCGCCGGACCGACATGACGGCAAAGATCAAACTTTGTCAATCTCCCGACCGGCACGTGGGGACATAGAGGTATTGTCGGCCAAACAGTTTTTGCGCGTTATTTCGACAAAAAGAGTTACGAATTATGGATGTTTTTATAGAAATCGTAATGGTTCGATGAATTGTAACCGAATGCAGCGATATCATTTTACTTTTTGATAAAATGGCTCCCGCCGGACCGACATGACGGCAAAGATCAAACTTTGTCAATTTCCCGACCGGCACGAGGGGACATAGGAGAATTGTCGGCCAAACAATTTTTCCGCGTTATTTCGCTAACAAGAGTTACGAATTATGGATATTTTTATAGAAATCGTAATGGTTCGACGAATTGTAATCGAATGCAGGAATATCATTTTACTTTTTGGTAAAATGGCTCCCGCCGGACCGACATGACCGCAAAGCAGACACTTTGTCAATCTCCCGACCGGCACGTGGGGACATAGAGGTATTGTCGGCCAAACAGTTTTTCCGCGTTGTTTCGACAAAAAGAGTTACGAATTATGGATGTTTTTATAGAAATCGAAATGGTTCGATGAATTGTAACCGAATGCAGCGATATCATTTTACTTTTTGATAAAATGGCTCCCGCCGGACCGACATGACGGCAAAGATCAAACTTTGTCAATCTCCCGACCGGCACGTGGGGACATAGAGGTATTGTCGGCCAAACAGTTTTTGCGCGTTATTTCGACAAAAAGAGTTACGAATTATGGATGTTTTTATAGAAATCGTAATGGTTCGATGAATTGTAACCGAATGCAGCGATATCATTTTACTTTTTGATAAAATGGCTCCCGCCGGACCGACATGACGGCAAAGATCAAACTTTGTCAATTTCCCGACCGGCACGAGGGGCCATAGGAGAATTGTCGGCCAAACAATTTTTCCGCGTTATTTCGATAACAAGAGTTACGAATTATGGATATTTTTATAGAAATCGTAATGGTTCGACGAATTGTAATCGAATGCAGGAATATCATTTTACTTTTTGGTAAAATGGCTCCCGCCGGACCGACATGACCGCAAAGCAGACACTTTGTCAATCTCCCGACCGGCACGTGGGGACATAGAGGTATTGTCGGCCAAACAGTTTTTCCGCGTTGTTTCGACAAAAAGAGTTACGAATTATGGATGTTTTTATAGAAATCGTAATGGTTCGATGAATTGTAACCGAATGCAGCGATATCATTTTACTTTTTGATAAAATGGCTCCCGCCGGACCGACATGACGGCAAAGATCAAACTTTGTCAATCTCCCGACCGGCACGTGGGGACATAGAGGTATTGTCGGCCAAACAGTTTTTGCGCGTTATTTCGACAAAAAGAGTTACGAATTATGGATGTTTTTATAGAAATCGTAATGGTTCGACGAATTGTAACCGAATGCAGCGATATCATTTTACTTTTTGATAAAATGGCTCCCGCCGGACCGACATGACGGCAAAGATCAAACTTTGTCAATCTCCCGACCGGCACGTGGGGACATAGAGGTATTGTCGGCCAAACAGTTTTTGCGCGTTATTTCGACAAAAAGAGTTACGAATTATGGATGTTTTTATAGAAATCGTAATGGTTCGATGAATTGTAACCGAATGCAGCGATATCATTTTACTTTTTGATAAAATGGCTCCCGCAGGACCGACATGACGGCAAAGATCAAACTTTGTCAATTTCCCGACCGGCACGAGGGGACATAGGAGAATTGTCGGCCAAACAATATTTCCGCGTTATTTCGATAACGAGAGTTACGAATTATGGATATTTTTATAGAAATCGTAATGGTTCGACGAATTGTAATCGAATGCAGGAATATCATTTTACTTTTTGGTAAAATGGCTCCCGCCGGACCGACATGACCGCAAAGCAGACACTTTGTCAATCTCCCGACCGGCACGTGGGGACATAGAGGTATTGTCGGCCAAACAGAGTTTCCGCGTTGTTTCGACAAAAAGAGTTACGAATTATGGATGTTTTTATAGAAATCGTAATGGTTCGATGAATTGTAACCGAATGCAGCGATATCATTTTACTTTTTGATAAAATGGCTCCCGCCGGACCGACATGACGGCGAAGATCAAACTTTGTCAATCTCCCGACCGGCACGAGGGGACATAGGAGAATTGTCGGCCAAACAATTTTTCCGCGTTGTTTCGATAACAAGAGTTACGAATTATGGATATTTTTGTAGAAATCGTAATGGTTCGACGAATTGTAACCGAATGCAGCGATATCATTTTACTTTTTGATAAAATGGCTCCCGCCGGACCGACATGACGGCAAAGATCAAACTTTGTCAATCTCCCGACCGGCACGTGGGGACATAGAGGTATTGTCGGCCAAACAGTTTTTGCGCGTTATTTCGACAAAAAGAGTTACGAATTATGGATGTTTTTATAGAAATCGTAATGGTTCGATGAATTGTAACCGAATGCAGCGATATCATTTTACTTTTTGATAAAATGGCTCCCGCAGGACCGACATGACGGCAAAGATCAAACTTTGTCAATTTCCCGACCGGCACGAGGGGACATAGGAGAATTGTCGGCCAAACAATATTTCCGCGTTATTTCGATAACGAGAGTTACGAATTATGGATATTTTTATAGAAATCGTAATGGTTCGACGAATTGTAATCGAATGCAGGAATATCATTTTACTTTTTGGTAAAATGGCTCCCGCCGGACCGACATGACCGCAAAGCAGACACTTTGTCAATCTCCCGACCGGCACGTGGGGACATAGAGGTATTGTCGGCCAAACAGAGTTTCCGCGTTGTTTCGACAAAAAGAGTTACGAATTATGGATGTTTTTATAGAAATCGTAATGGTTCGATGAATTGTAACCGAATGCAGCGATATCATTTTACTTTTTGATAAAATGGCTCCCGCCGGACCGACATGACGGCGAAGATCAAACTTTGTCAATCTCCCGACCGGCACGAGGGGACATAGGAGAATTGTCGGCCAAACAATTTTTCCGCGTTGTTTCGATAACAAGAGTTACGAATTATGGATATTTTTGTAGAAATCGTAATGGTTCGATGAATTGGGACCGAATGCAGCGATATCATTTTACTTTTTGATAAAATGGCTCCCGCCGGACCGACATGACGGCAAAGATCAAACTTTGTCAATCTCCCGACCGGCACGTGGGGACATAGAGGTATTGTCGGCCAAACAGTTTTTGCGCGTTATTTCGACAAAAAGAGTTACGAATTATGGATGTTTTTATAGAAATCGTAATGGTTCGATGAATTGTAACCGAATGCAGCGATATCATTTTACTTTTTGATAAAATGGCTCCCGCCGGACCGACATGACGGCAAAGATCAAACTTTGTCAATTTCCCGACCGGCACGAGGGGACATAGGAGAATTGTCGGCCAAACAATTTTTCCGCGTTATTTCGATAACAAGAGTTACGAATTATGGATATTTTTATAGAAATCGTAATGGTTCGACGAATTGTAATCGAATGCAGGAATATCATTTTACTTTTTGGTAAAATGGCTCCCGCCGGACCGACATGACCGCAAAGCAGACACTTTGTCAATCTCCCGACCGGCACGTGGGGACATAGAGGTATTGTCGGCCAAACAGTTTTTCCGCGTTGTTTCGACAAAAAGAGTTACGAATTATGGATGTTTTTATAGAAATCGTAATGGTTCGATGAATTGTAACCGAATGCAGCGATATCATTTTACTTTTTGATAAAATGGCTCCCGCCGGACCGACATGACGGCAAAGATCAAACTTTGTCAATCTCCCGACCGGCACGAGGGGACATAGGAGAATTGTCGGCCAAACAATTTTTCCGCGTTATTTCGATAACAAGAGTTACGAATTATGGATATTTTTATAGAAATCGTAATGGTTCGACGAATTGTAATCGAATGCAGGAATATCATTTTAGTTTTTGGTAAAATGGCTCCCGCCGGACCGACATGACCGCAAAGCAGACACTTTGTCAATCTCCCGAACGGCACGTGGGGACATAGAGGTATTGTCGGCCAAACAGAGTTTCCGCGTTGTTTCGACAAAAAGAGTTACGAATTATGGATGTTTTTATAGAAATCGTAATGGTTCGATGAATTGTAACCGAATGCAGCGATATCATTTTACTTTTTGATAAAATGGCTCCCGCCGGACCGACATGACGGCGAAGATCAAACTTTGTCAATCTCCCGACCGGCACGAGGGGACATAGGAGAATTGTCGGCCAAACAATTTTTCCGCGTTGTTTCGATAACAAGAGTTACGAATTATGGATATTTTTGTAGAAATCGTAATGGTTCGATGAATTGGGACCGAATGCAGCGATATCATTTTACTTTTTGATAAAATGACTCCCGCCGGACCGACATGACGGCAATGATCAGACTTTGTCAATCTCCCGACCGGCACGTGGGGACATAGAGGTATTGTCGGCCAAACAGTTTTTCCGCGTTGTTTCGACAAAAAGAGTTACGAA
The DNA here is from genome assembly GCA_029958995.1 of Bombus sonorus. Lineage (NCBI taxonomy): Eukaryota > Metazoa > Arthropoda > Insecta > Hymenoptera > Apidae > Bombus > Bombus sonorus. The sequence goes on from JARWAU010000114.1 coordinate 174,784, forward strand.
TTATGGATGTTTTTATAGAAATCGTAATGGTTCGATGAATTGTAACCGAATGCAGCGATATCATTTTACTTTTTGATAAAATGGCTCCCGCCGGACCGACATGACGGCGAAGATCAAACTTTGTCAATCTCCCGACCGGCACGAGGGGACATAGGAGAATTGTCGGCCAAACAATTTTTCCGCGTTGTTTCGATAACAAGAGTTACGAATTATGGATATTTTTATAGAAATCGTAATGGTTCGATGAATTGGGACCGAATGCAGCGATATCATTTTACTTTTTGATAAAATGGCTCCCGCCGGACCGACATGACGGCAAAGATCAAACTTTGTCAATCTCCCGACCGGCACGTGGGGACATAGAGGTATTGTCGGCCAAACAGTTTTTGCGCGTTATTTCGACAAAAAGAGTTACGAATTATGGATGTTTTTATAGAAATCGTAATGGTTCGACGAATTGTAACCGAATGCAGCGATATCATTTTACTTTTTTGTAAAATGGCTCCCGCCGGACTGACATGACCGCAAGGCAGACACTTTGTCAATCTCCCGACCGGCACGTGGGGACATAGAGGTATTGTCGGCCAAACAGCTTTTCCGCGTTGTTTCGACAAAAAGAGTTACGAATTATGGATGTTTTTATAGAAATCGTAATGGTTCGATGAATTGTATCCGAATGCAGCGATATCATTTTACTTTTTGATAAAATGGCTCCCGCCGGACCGACATGACGGCAAAGATCAAGCTTTGTCAATCTCCCGACCGGCACGTGGGGACATAGAGGTATTGTCGGCCAAACAGTTTTTGCGCGTTATTTCGACAAAAAGAGTTACGAATTATGGATGTTTTTATAGAAATCGTAATGGTTCGATGAATTGTAACCGAATGCAGCGATATCATTTTACTTTTTGATAAAATGGCTCCCGCCGGACCGACATGACGGCAAAGATCAAACTTTGTCAATCTCCCGACCGGCACGTGGGGACATAGAGGTATTGTCGGCCAAACAGTTTTTCCGCGTTGTTTCGACAAAAAGAGTTACGAATTATGGATGTTTTTATAGAAATCGTAATGGTTCGATGAACTGTAACCGAATGCAGCGATATCATTTTACTTTTTGATAAAATGGCTCCCGCCGGACCGACATGACGGCGAAGATCAAACTTTGTCAATCTCCCGACCGGCACGTGGGGACATAGAGGTATTGTCGGCCAAACAGTTTTTGCGCGTTATTTCGACAAAAAGAGTTACGAATTATGGATGTTTTTATAGAAATCGTAATGGTTCGATGAATTGTAACCGAATGCAGCGATATCATTTTACTCTTTGATAAAATGGCTCCCGCCGGACCGACATGACGGCAAAGATCAAACTTTGTCAATCTCCCGACCGGCACGTGGGGACATAGAGGTATTGTCGGCCAAACAGTTTTTCCGCGTTGTTTCGACAAAAAGAGTTACGAATTATGGATGTTTTTATAGAAATCGTAATGGTTCGATGAACTGTAACCGAATGCAGCGATATCATTTTACTTTTTGATAAAATGGCTCCCGCCGGACCGACATGACGGCGAAGATCAAACTTTGTCAATCTCCCGACCGGCACGAGGGGACATAGAGGTATTGTCGGCCAAACAGTTTTTCCGCGTTATTTCGACAAAAAGAGTTACGAATTATGGATGTTTTTATAGAAATCGTAATGGTTCGATGAATTGTAACCGAATGCAGCGATATCATTTTACTTTTTGGTAAAATGGCTCCCGCCGGACCGACATGACCGCAAAGCAGACACTTTGTCAATCTCCCGACCGGCACGTGGGGACATAGAGGTATTGTCGGCCAAACAGCTTTTCCGCGTTGTTTCGACAAAAAGAGTTACGAATTATGGATGTTTTTATAGAAATCGTAATCGTTCGATGAATTGTATCCGAATGCAGTGATATCATTTTACTTTTTGATAAAATGGCTCCCGCCGGACCGACATGACGGCAAAGATCAAACTTTGTCAATCTCCCGACCGGCACGTGGGGACATAGAGGTATTGTCGGCCAAACAGTTTTTGCGCGTTATTTCGACAAAAAGAGTTACGAATTATGGATGTTTTTATAGAAATCGTAATGGTTCGATGAATTGTAACCGAATGCAGCGATATCATTTTACTTTTTGATAAAATGGCTGCCGCCGGACCGACATGAAGGCAAAGTTCAAACTTTGTCAATTTCCCGACCGGCACGAGGGGACGTAGGAGAATTGTCGGCCAAACAATTTTTCCGTGTTGTTTCGATAACAAGAGTTACGAATTATGGAAATTGTTATAGAAATCGTAATGGTTCGACGAATTGTAATCGAATGCAGCGATATCATTTTACTTTTTGGTAAAATGGCTCCCGCCGGACCGACATGACCGCAAAGCAGACACTTTGTCAATCTCCCGACGGGCACGTGGGGACATAGAGGTATTGTCGGCCAAACAGTCTTTCCGCGTTGTTTCGACAAAAAGAGTTACGAATTATGGATGTTTTTATAGAAATCGTAATGGTTCGATGAATTGTAACCGAATGCAGCGATATCATTATACTTTTTGATAAAATGGCTCCCGCCGGACCGACATGACGGCGAAGATCAAACTTTGTCAATCTCCCGACGGGCACGTGGGGACATAGAGGTATTGTCGGCCAAACAGCTTTTCCGCGTTGTTTCGACAAAAAGAGTTACGAATTATGGATGTTTTTATAGAAATCGTAATCGTTCGATGAATTGTATCCGAATGCAGTGATATCATTTTACTTTTTGATAAAATGGCTCCCGCCGGACCGACATGACGGCAAAGATCAAACTTTGTCAATCTCCCGACCGGCACGTGGGGACATAGAGGTATTGTCGGCCAAACAGTTTTTGCGCGTTATTTCGACAAAAAGAGTTACGAATTATGGATGTTTTTATAGAAATCGTAATGGTTCGATGAATTGTAACCGAATGCAGCGATATCATTTTACTTTTTGATAAAATGGCTGCCGCCGGACCGACATGAAGGCAAAGTTCAAACTTTGTCAATTTCCCGACCGGCACGAGGGGACATAGGAGAATTGTCGGCCAAACAATTTTTCCGTGTTGTTTCGATAACAAGAGTTACGAATTATGGAAATTTTTATAGAAATCGTAATGGTTCGACGAATTGTAATCGAATGCAGCGATATCATTTTACTTTTTGGTAAAATGGCTCCCGCCGGACCGACATGACGGCGAAGATCAAACTTTGTCAATCTCCCGACGGGCACGTGGGGACATAGAGGTATTGTCGGCCAAACAGTCTTTCCGCGTTGTTTCGACAAAAAGAGTTACGAATTATGGATGTTTTTATAGAAATCGTAATGGTTCGATGAATTGTAACCGAATGCAGCGATATCATTATACTTTTTGATAAAATGGCTCCCGCCGGACCGACATGACGGCGAAGATCAAACTTTGTCAATCTCCCGACGGGCACGTGGGGACATAGAGGTATTGTCGGCCAAACAGCTTTTCCGCGTTGTTTCGACAAAAAGAGTTACGAATTATGGATGTTTTTATAGAAATCGTAATCGTTCGATGAATTGTATCCGAATGCAGTGATATCATTTTACTTTTTGATAAAATGGCTCCCGCCGGACCGACATGACGGCAAAGATCAAACTTTGTCAATCTCCCGACCGGCACGTGGGGACATAGAGGTATTGTCGGCCAAACAGTTTTTGCGCGTTATTTCGACAAAAAGAGTTACGAATTATGGATGTTTTTATAGAAATCGTAATGGTTCGATGAATTGTAACCGAATGCAGCGATATCATTTTACTTTTTGATAAAATGGCTGCCGCCGGACCGACATGAAGGCAAAGTTCAAACTTTGTCAATTTCCCGACCGGCACGAGGGGACATAGGAGAATTGTCGGCCAAACAATTTTTCCGTGTTGTTTCGATAACAAGAGTTACGAATTATGGAAATTTTTATAGAAATCGTAATGGTTCGACGAATTGTAATCGAATGCAGCGATATCATTTTACTTTTTGGTAAAATGGCTCCCGCCGGACCGACATGACCGCAAAGCAGACACTTTGTCAATCTCCCGACGGGCACGTGGGGACATAGAGGTATTGTCGGCCAAACAGTCTTTCCGCGTTGTTTCGACAAAAAGAGTTACGAATTATGGATGTTTTTATAGAAATCGTAATGGTTCGATGAATTGTAACCGAATGCAGCGATATCATTATACTTTTTGATAAAATGGCTCCCGCCGGACCGACATGACGGCGAAGATCAAACTTTGTCAATCTCCCGACCGGCACGTGGGGACATAGAGGTATTGTCGGCCAAACAGTTTTTGCGCGTTATTTCGACAAAAAGAGTTACGAATTATGGATGTTTTTATAGAAATCGTAATGGTTCGATGAATTGTAACCGAATGCAGCGATATCATTTTACTTTTTGATAAAATGGCTCCCGCCGGACCGACATGACGGCGAAGATCAAACTTTGTCAATCTCCCGACCGGCACGAGGGGACATAGAGGTATTGTCGGCCAAACAGTTTTTCCGCGTTATTTCGACAAAAAGAGTTACGAATTATGGATGTTTTTATACAAATCGTAATGGTTCGATGAATTGTAACCGAATGCAGCGATATCATTTTACTTTTTGGTAAAATGGCTCCCGCCGGACCGACATGACCGCAAAGCAGACACTTTGTCAATCTCCCGACCGGCACGTGGGGACATAGAGGTATTGTCGGCCAAACAGCTTTTCCGCGTTGTTTCGACAAAAAGAGTTACGAATTATGGATGTTTTTATAGAAATCGTAATCGTTCGATGAATTGTATCCGAATGCAGTGATATCATTTTACTTTTTGATAAAATGGCTCCCGCCGGACCGACATGACGGCGAAGATCAAACTTTGTCAATCTCCCGACCGGCACGTGGGGACATAGAGGTATTGTCGGCCAAACAGTTTTTGCGCGTTATTTCGACAAAAAGAGTTACGAATTATGGATGTTTTTATAGAAATCGTAATGGTTCGATGAATTGTAACCGAATGCAGCGATATCATTTTACTTTTTGATAAAATGGCTCCCGCCGGACCGACATGACGGCGAAGATCAAACTTTGTCAATCTCCCGACCGGCACGAGGGGACATAGAGGTATTGTCGGCCAAACAGTTTTTCCGCGTTATTTCGACAAAAAGAGTTACGAATTATGGATGTTTTTATAGAAATCGTAATGGTTCGATGAATTGTAACCGAATGCAGCGATATCATTTTACTTTTTGGTAAAATGGCTCCCGCCGGACCGACATGACCGCAAAGCAGACACTTTGTCAATCTCCCGACCGGCACGTGGGGACATAGAGGTATTGTCGGCCAAACAGCTTTTCCGCGTTGTTTCGACAAAAAGAGTTACGAATTATGGATGTTTTTATAGAAATCGTAATCGTTCGATGAATTGTATCCGAATGCAGTGATATCATTTTACTTTTTGATAAAATGGCTCCCGCCGGACCGACATGACGGCAAAGATCAAACTTTGTCAATCTCCCGACCGGCACGTGGGGACATAGAGGTATTGTCGGCCAAACAGTTTTTGCGCGTTATTTCGACAAAAAGAGTTACGAATTATGGATGTTTTTATAGAAATCGTAATGGTTCGATGAATTGTAACCGAATGCAGCGATATCATTTTACTTTTTGATAAAATGGCTGCCGCCGGACCGACATGAAGGCAAAGTTCAAACTTTGTCAATTTCCCGACCGGCACGAGGGGACATAGGAGAATTGTCGGCCAAACAATTTTTCCGTGTTGTTTCGATAACAAGAGTTACGAATTATGGAAATTTTTATAGAAATCGTAATGGTTCGACGAATTGTAATCGAATGCAGCGATATCATTTTACTTTTTGGTAAAATGGCTCCCGCCGGACCGACATGACCGCAAAGCAGACACTTTGTCAATCTCCCGACGGGCACGTGGGGACATAGAGGTATTGTCGGCCAAACAGTCTTTCCGCGTTGTTTCGACAAAAAGAGTTACGAATTATGGATGTTTTTATAGAAATCGTAATGGTTCGATGAATTGTAACCGAATGCAGCGATATCATTTTACTTTTTGATAAAATGGCTCCCGCCGGACCGACATGACGGCGAAGATCAAACTTTGTCAATCTCCCGACCGGCACGTGGGGACATAGAGGTATTGTCGGCCAAACAGTTTTTGCGCGTTATTTCGACAAAAAGAGTTACGAATTATGGATGTTTTTATAGAAATCGTAATGGTTCGATGAATTGTAACCGAATGCAGCGATATCATTTTACTTTTTGATAAAATGGCTGCCGCCGGACCGACATGAAGGCAAAGTTCAAACTTTGTCAATTTCCCGACCGGCACGAGGGGACATAGGAGAATTGTCGGCCAAACAATTTTTCCGTGTTGTTTCGATAACAAGAGTTACGAATTATGGAAATTGTTATAGAAATCGTAATGGTTCGACGAATTGTAATCGAATGCAGCGATATCATTTTACTTTTTGGTAAAATGGCTCCCGCCGGACCGACATGACCGCAAAGCAGACACTTTGTCAATCTCCCGACGGGCACGTGGGGACATAGAGGTATTGTCGGCCAAACAGTCTTTCCGCGTTGTTTCGACAAAAAGAGTTACGAATTATGGATGTTTTTATAGAAATCGTAATGGTTCGATGAATTGTAACCGAATGCAGCGATATCATTATACTTTTTGATCAAATGGCTCCCGCCGGACCGACATGACGGCGAAGATCAAACTTTGTCAATCTCCCGACGGGCACGTGGGGACATAGAGGTATTGTCGGCCAAACAGCTTTTCCGCGTTGTTTCGACAAAAAGAGTTACGAATTATGGATGTTTTTATAGAAATCGTAATCGTTCGATGAATTGTATCCGAATGCAGTGATATCATTTTACTTTTTGATAAAATGGCTCCCGCCGGACCGACATGACGGCAAAGATCAAACTTTGTCAATCTCCCGACCGGCACGTGGGGACATAGAGGTATTGTCGGCCAAACAGTTTTTGCGCGTTATTTCGACAAAAAGAGTTACGAATTATGGATGTTTTTATAGAAATCGTAATGGTTCGATGAATTGTAACCGAATGCAGCGATATCATTTTACTTTTTGATAAAATGGCTGCCGCCGGACCGACATGAAGGCAAAGTTCAAACTTTGTCAATTTCCCGACCGGCACGAGGGGACATAGGAGAATTGTCGGCCAAACAATTTTTCCGTGTTGTTTCGATAACAAGAGTTACGAATTATGGAAATTTTTATAGAAATCGTAATGGTTCGACGAATTGTAATCGAATGCAGCGATATCATTTTACTTTTTGGTAAAATGGCTCCCGCCGGACCGACATGACCGCAAAGCAGACACTTTGTCAATCTTCCGACGGGCACGTGGGGACATAGAGGTATTGTCGGCCAAACAGTCTTTCCGCGTTGTTTCGACAAAAAGAGTTACGAATTATGGATGTTTTTATAGAAATCGTAATGGTTCGATGAATTGTAACCGAATGCAGCGATATCATTATACTTTTTGATCAAATGGCTCCCGCCGGACCGACATGACGGCGAAGATCAAACTTTGTCAATCTCCCGACGGGCACGTGGGGACATAGAGGTATTGTCGGCCAAACAGCTTTTCCGCGTTGTTTCGACAAAAAGAGTTACGAATTATGGATGTTTTTATAGAAATCGTAATCGTTCGATGAATTGTATCCGAATGCAGTGATATCATTTTACTTTTTGATAAAATGGCTCCCGCCGGACCGACATGACGGCAAAGATCAAACTTTGTCAATCTCCCGACCGGCACGTGGGGACATAGAGGTATTGTCGGCCAAACAGTTTTTGCGCGTTATTTCGACAAAAAGAGTTACGAATTATGGATGTTTTTATAGAAATCGTAATGGTTCGATGAATTGTAACCGAATGCAGCGATATCATTTTACTTTTTGATAAAATGGCTGCCGCCGGACCGACATGAAGGCAAAGTTCAAACTTTGTCAATTTCCCGACCGGCACGAGGGGACATAGGAGAATTGTCGGCCAAACAATTTTTCCGTGTTGTTTCGATAACAAGAGTTACGAATTATGGAAATTTTTATAGAAATCGTAATGGTTCGACGAATTGTAATCGAATGCAGCGATATCATTTTACTTTTTGGTAAAATGGCTCCCGCCGGACCGACATGACCGCAAAGCAGACACTTTGTCAATCTCCCGACGGGCACGTGGGGACATAGAGGTATTGTCGGCCAAACAGTCTTTCCGCGTTGTTTCGACAAAAAGAGTTACGAATTATGGATGTTTTTATAGAAATCGTAATGGTTCGATGAATTGTAACCGAATGCAGCGATATCATTATACTTTTTGATAAAATGGCTCCCGCCGGACCGACATGACGGCGAAGATCAAACTTTGTCAATCTCCCGACCGGCACGTGGGGACATAGAGGTATTGTCGGCCAAACAGTTTTTGCGCGTTATTTCGACAAAAAGAGTTACGAATTATGGATGTTTTTATAGAAATCGTAATGGTTCGATGAATTGTAACCGAATGCAGCGATATCATTTTACTTTTTGATAAAATGGCTCCCGCCGGACCGACATGACGGCGAAGATCAAACTTTGTCAATCTCCCGACCGGCACGAGGGGACATAGAGGTATTGTCGGCCAAACAGTTTTTCCGCGTTATTTCGACAAAAAGAGTTACGAATTATGGATGTTTTTATAGAAATCGTAATGGTTCGATGAATTGTAACCGAATGCAGCGATATCATTTTACTTTTTGGTAAAATGGCTCCCGCCGGACCGACATGACCGCAAAGCAGACACTTTGTCAATCTCCCGACCGGCACGTGGGGACATAGAGGTATTGTCGGCCAAACAGCTTTTCCGCGTTGTTTCGACAAAAAGAGTTACGAATTATGGATGTTTTTATAGAAATCGTAATCGTTCGATGAATTGTATCCGAATGCAGTGATATCATTTTACTTTTTGATAAAATGGCTCCCGCCGGACCGACATGACGGCAAAGATCAAACTTTGTCAATCTCCCGACCGGCACGTGGGGACATAGAGGTATTGTCGGCCAAACAGTTTTTGCGCGTTATTTCGACAAAAAGAGTTACGAATTATGGATGTTTTTATAGAAATCGTAATGGTTCGATGAATTGTAACCGAATGCAGCGATATCATTTTACTTTTTGATAAAATGGCTGCCGCCGGACCGACATGAAGGCAAAGTTCAAACTTTGTCAATTTCCCGACCGGCACGAGGGGACATAGGAGAATTGTCGGCCAAACAATTTTTCCGTGTTGTTTCGATAACAAGAGTTACGAATTATGGAAATTTTTATAGAAATCGTAATGGTTCGACGAATTGTAATCGAATGCAGCGATATCATTTTACTTTTTGGTAAAATGGCTCCCGCCGGACCGACATGACCGCAAAGCAGACACTTTGTCAATCTCCCGACGGGCACGTGGGGACATAGAGGTATTGTCGGCCAAACAGTCTTTCCGCGTTGTTTCGACAAAAAGAGTTACGAATTATGGATGTTTTTATAGAAATCGTAATGGTTCGATGAATTGTAACCGAATGCAGCGATATCATTTTACTTTTTGATAAAATGGCTCCCGCCGGACCGACATGACGGCGAAGATCAAACTTTGTCAATCTCCCGACCGGCACGTGGGGACATAGAGGTATTGTCGGCCAAACAGTTTTTGCGCGTTATTTCGACAAAAAGAGTTACGAATTATGGATGTTTTTATAGAAATCGTAATGGTTCGATGAATTGTAACCGAATGCAGCGATATCATTTTACTTTTTGATAAAATGGCTCCCGCCGGACCGACATGACGGCAAAGATCAAGCTTTGTCAATCTCCCGACCGGCACGTGGGGACATAGAGGTATTGTCGGCCAAACAGTTTTTCCGCGTTATTTCGACAAAAAGAGTTACGAATTATGGATGTTTTTATAGAAATCGTAATGGTTCGATGAATTGTAACCGAATGCAGCGATATCATTTTACTTTTTGATAAAATGGCTCCCGCCGGACCGACATGACGGCAAAGATCAAACTTTGTCAATTTCCCGACCGGCACGAGGGGACATAGGAGAATTGTCGGCCAAACAATTTTTCCGCGTTATTTCGATAACAAGAGTTACGAATTATGGATATTTTTATAGAAATCGTAATGGTTCGACGAATTGTAACCGAATGCAGCGATATCATTTTACTTTTTGATTAAATGGCTCCCGCCGGACCGACATGACGGCGAAGATCAAACTTTGTCAATCTCCCGACCGGCACGTGGGGACATAGAGGTATTGTCGGCCAAACAGTTTTTGCGCGTTATTTCGACAAAAAGAGTTACGAATTATGGATGTTTTTATAGAAATCGTAATGGTTCGATGAATTGTAACCGAATGCAGCGATATCATTTTACTTTTTGATAAAATGGCTCCCGCCGGACCGACATGACGGCAAAGATCAAACTTTGTCAATTTCCCGACCGGCACGAGGGGACATAGGAGAATTGTCGGCCAAACAATTTTTCCGCGTTATTTCGATAACAAGAGTTACGAATGATGGATGTTTTTATAGAAATCGTAATGGTTCGACGAATTGTAATCGAATGCAGGAATATCATTTTACTTTTTGGTAAAATGGCTCCCGCCGGACCGACATGACCGCAAAGCAGAAACTTTGTCAATCTCCCGACCGGCACGTGGGGACATAGAGGTATTGTCGGCCAAACAGTTTTTCCGCGTTGTTTCGACAAAAAGAGTTACGAATTATGGATGTTTTTATAGAAATCGTAATGGTTCGATGAATTGTAACCGAATGCAGCGATATCATTTTACTTTTTGATAAAATGGCTCCCGCCGGACCGACATGACGGCAAAGATCAAACTTTGTCAATTTCCCGACCGGCACGAGGGGACATAGGAGAATTGTCGGCCAAACAATTTTTCCGCGTTATTTCGATAACAAGAGTTACGAATGATGGATGTTTTTATAGAAATCGTAATGGTTCGACGAATTGTAATCGAATGCAGGAATATCATTTTACTTTTTGGTAAAATGGCTCCCGCCGGACCGACATGACCGCAAAGCAGAAACTTTGTCAATCTCCCGACCGGCACGTAGGGACATAGAGGTATTGTCGGCCAAACGGTTTTTCCGCGTTGTTTCGACAAAAAGAGTTACGAATTATGGATGTTTTTATAGAAATCGTAATGGTTCGATGAATTGTAACCGAATGCAGCGATATCATTTTACTTTTTGATAAAATGGCTCCCGCCGGACCGACATGACGGCGAAGATCAAACTTTGTCAATCTCCCGACCGGCACGAGGGGACATAGAGGTATTGTCGGCCAAACAGTTTTTCCGCGTTATTTCGACAAAAAGAGTTACGAATTATGGATGTTTTTATAGAAATCGTAATGGTTCGATGAATTGTAACCGAATGCAGCGATATCATTTTACTTTTTGGTAAAATGGCTCCCGCCGGACCGACATGACCGCAAAGCAGACACTTTGTCAATCTCCCGACCGGCACGTGGGGACATAGAGGTATTGTCGGCCAAACAGCTTTTCCGCGTTGTTTCGACAAAAAGAGTTACGAATTATGGATGTTTTTATAGAAATCGTAATCGTTCGATGAATTGTATCCGAATGCAGTGATATCATTTTACTTCTTGATAAAATGGCTCCCGCCGGACCGACATGACGGCAAAGATCAAACTTTGTCAATCTCCCGACCGGCACGTGGGGACATAGAGGTATTGTCGGCCAAACAATTTTTCCGCGTTATTTCGATAACAAGAGTTACGAATTATGGATATTTTTATAGAAATCGTAATGGTTCGACGAATTGTAATCGAATGCAGGAATATCATTTTACTTTTTGGTAAAATGGCTCCCGCCGGACCGACATGACCGCAAAGCAGACTCTTTGTCAATCTCCCGACCGGCACGTGGGGACATAGAGGTATTGTCGGCCAAACAGTTTTTCCGCGTTATTTCGACAAAAAGAGTTACGAATTATGGATGTTTTTATAGAAATCGTAATGGTTCGATGAATTGTAACCGAATGCAGCGATATCATTTTACTTTTTGGTAAAATGGCTCCCGCCGGACCGACATGACGGCGAAGATCAAACTTTGTCAATCTCCCGACCGGCACGTGGGGACATAGAGGTATTGTCGGCCAAACAGTTTTTGCGCGTTATTTCGACAAAAAGAGTTACGAATTATGGATGTTTTTATAGAAATCGTAATGGTTCGATGAATTGTAACCGAATGCAGCGATATCATTTTACTTTTTGATAAAATGGCTTCCGCCGGACCGACATGACGGCAAAGATCAAACTTTGTCAATTTCCCGACCGGCACGAGGGGACATAGGAGAATTGTCGGCCAAACAATTTTTCCGCGTTATTTCGATAACAAGAGTTACGAATGATGGATGTTTTTATAGAAATCGTAATGGTTCGACGAATTGTAATCGAATGCAGGAATATCATTTTACTTTTTGGTAAAATGGCTCCCGCCGGACCGACATGACCGCAAAGCAGAAACTTTGTCAATCTCCCGACCGGCACGTGGGGACATAGAGGTATTGTCGGCCAAACAGTTTTTCCGCGTTGTTTCGACAAAAAGAGTTACGAATTATGGATGTTTTTATAGAAATCGTAATGGTTCGATGAATTGTAACCGAATGCAGCGATATCATTTTACTTTTTGATAAAATGGCTCCCGCCGGACCGACATGACGGCAAAGATCAAACTTTGTCAATTTCCCGACCGGCACGAGGGGACATAGGAGAATTGTCGGCCAAACAATTTTTCCGCGTTATTTCGATAACAAGAGTTACGAATGATGGATGTTTTTATAGAAATCGTAATGGTTCGACGAATTGTAATCGAATGCAGGAATATCATTTTACTTTTTGGTAAAATGGCTCCCGCCGGACCGACATGACCGCAAAGCAGAAACTTTGTCAATCTCCCGACCGGCACGTAGGGACATAGAGGTATTGTCGGCCAAACGGTTTTTCCGCGTTGTTTCGACAAAAAGAGTTACGAATTATGGATGTTTTTATAGAAATCGTAATGGTTCGATGAATTGTAACCGAATGCAGCGATATCATTTTACTTTTTGATAAAATGGCTCCCGCCGGACCGACATGACGGCGAAGATCAAACTTTGTCAATCTCCCGACCGGCACGAGGGGACATAGAGGTATTGTCGGCCAAACAGTTTTTCCGCGTTATTTCGACAAAAAGAGTTACGAATTATGGATGTTTTTATAGAAATCGTAATGGTTCGATGAATTGTAACCGAATGCAGCGATATCATTTTACTTTTTGGTAAAATGGCTCCCGCCGGACCGACATGACCGCAAAGCAGACACTTTGTCAATCTCCCGACCGGCACGTGGGGACATAGAGGTATTGTCGGCCAAACAGCTTTTCCGCGTTGTTTCGACAAAAAGAGTTACGAATTATGGATGTTTTTATAGAAATCGTAATCGTTCGATGAATTGTATCCGAATGCAGTGATATCATTTTACTTCTTGATAAAATGGCTCCCGCCGGACCGACATGACGGCAAAGATCAAACTTTGTCAATCTCCCGACCGGCACGTGGGGACATAGAGGTATTGTCGGCCAAACAATTTTTCCGCGTTATTTCGATAACAAGAGTTACGAATTATGGATATTTTTATAGAAATCGTAATGGTTCGACGAATTGTAATCGAATGCAGGAATATCATTTTACTTTTTGGTAAAATGGCTCCCGCCGGACCGACATGACCGCAAAGCAGACTCTTTGTCAATCTCCCGACCGGCACGTGGGGACATAGAGGTATTGTCGGCCAAACAGTTTTTCCGCGTTATTTCGACAAAAAGAGTTACGAATTATGGATGTTTTTATAGAAATCGTAATGGTTCGATGAATTGTAACCGAATGCAGCGATATCATTTTACTTTTTGGTAAAATGGCTCCCGCCGGACCGACATGACGGCGAAGATCAAACTTTGTCAATCTCCCGACCGGCACGTGGGGACATAGAGGTATTGTCGGCCAAACAGTTTTTGCGCGTTATTTCGACAAAAAGAGTTACGAATTATGGATGTTTTTATAGAAATCGTAATGGTTCGATGAATTGTAACCGAATGCAGCGATATCATTTTACTTTTTGATAAAATGGCTTCCGCCGGACCGACATGACGGCAAAGATCAAACTTTGTCAATTTCCCGACCGGCACGAGGGGACATAGGAGAATTGTCGGCCAAACAATTTTTCCGCGTTATTTCGATAACAAGAGTTACGAATGATGGATGTTTTTATAGAAATCGTAATGGTTCGACGAATTGTAATCGAATGCAGGAATATCATTTTACTTTTTGGTAAAATGGCTCCCGCCGGACCGACATGACCGCAAAGCAGAAACTTTGTCAATCTCCCGACCGGCACGTGGGGACATAGAGGTATTGTCGGCCAAACAGTTTTTCCGCGTTGTTTCGACAAAAAGAGTTACGAATTATGGATGTTTTTATAGAAATCGTAATGGTTCGATGAATTGTAACCGAATGCAGCGATATCATTTTACTTTTTGATAAAATGGCTCCCGCCGGACCGACATGACGGCAAAGATCAAACTTTGTCAATTTCCCGACCGGCACGAGGGGACATAGGAGAATTGTCGGCCAAACAATTTTTCCGCGTTATTTCGATAACAAGAGTTACGAATGATGGATGTTTTTATAGAAATCGTAATGGTTCGACGAATTGTAATCGAATGCAGGAATATCATTTTACTTTTTGGTAAAATGGCTCCCGCCGGACCGACATGACCGCAAAGCAGAAACTTTGTCAATCTCCCGACCGGCACGTAGGGACATAGAGGTATTGTCGGCCAAACGGTTTTTCCGCGTTGTTTCGACAAAAAGAGTTACGAATTATGGATGTTTTTATAGAAATCGTAATGGTTCGATGAATTGTAACCGAATGCAGCGATATCATTTTACTTTTTGATAAAATGGCTCCCGCCGGACCGACATGACGGCGAAGATCAAACTTTGTCAATCTCCCGACC